>VWYH01001288.1:100085-675464 GCA_013399365.1 Pampusana beccarii | reverse complement strand
AAGTATCTCAGATGGGCAAAGGAGATCTTGGCTTTTGAAAGGAAACAGGCATTTAGAAATGCAATTTGCAGTGTAAGCAAAGTAGAAAACTAAAAGCCCTTGGCTGCATTGTCCAGCTTTCACAAGATTGCCTATTCTTACTGTTTCCATTTACTGTAATATACGCACATATCTGCAAGGAGAGATGACTCTGTTTCCACCACTGGGTGCTCTGTCTCTCTAGAATATATAGAAACATATTTTGCAATTTTCTTCTGAAGGAAAGACAACTCCTTCAAATAATTACACCAAATATCTTGCACTTTGCAAACCTCAAGCTGTAGAACAAGAAGGTAGAGGGAAGGTTTGCTGATGCCTTTCCTCGAAGTACTGTTTTCTGCACAGAAAAGATAATTTCTCAGGTCCCACGCCAGTCTCCTTTCCATGCTTAGAAAGAATGTGCAATAATCTTTAACTGCACAAACTCTACCTGCCTTGTCAGAAATTAAAATAGCAGTTTGTTGTGATAGGGCTCATGGATTCCTGCAGTACAGCCATGTGCTCCTGCAGGCTGGAAGTGCTTTACGAATATCAGCACAAATAACTATTCTCTCATTTGTTTCACTGTAGCTTTCTTACATGGTTTCAAATATTTATTCAGGGTGCAGAAACACCTATTCACACAGCCATCCGCAACACACAAATAGCAGGTCTCTGTTGGGAACAGACTAGCTGATCTTTAGACAAGTTTGGAGGTGAGTTATTGATCCCAAAATGAGAATTAAGCCTGACTTCAGTGCTTTCCCATCTGCTCTGAATGGTACCGGTGGAAAGCGAACGCAAAACACTCCCATCAGTGGAAGTGGGAAGCTCTGATTTGGTACCATTTCACTCTTGTTTTGCACGGGTGCATTTCTTCTAAAGGGTGTACGGTGGTGCAAAACCAGCCTCGGCTCTTGACGGTAAAAATTTCTCACCCACAAAAACAAGCGTGAGCGCTGATTCTCTCGCTTTTAAGCTCAGTGGCTGGGTTTGTCAGCCCGAAGGTGTGAAGCAGATTTTCTCAGGGTCTCAGCCCAGCGTTTCAGGCACTCAGTCTCTGCAGGCTGAACTATGCACTCCAGATTCTGGCTTCCTTTTATGTTTTTACTGTTTAAAAATCAGCCAGACTGTTTTGATTGTCTAAGCAGAAGCAGAAAGGGGTTTTTTTTCCACCAGGGAACAGTCGAACAAATAATCCAAATACTAGATTTTTTTTTTTTTTTTAAGGTGAATGTATGAGAGGTCTGTGCCCACCTTGCTGTGATGCTGGAAACAATGTTAGAGCTATGACTATCGAGACTAGAGAGACATCACTGCTGATAATAATATGAAAGTTTTAATCACCAAAGAGAAGGGTTTGCTCTCACACAAGCAGGTGGCAGTTAGCTGAGGTTATTCTCCTCCTTTATGACATGACATTACCTACTTCATTTGTGTTAGAAATAAATATAAAGATCTAAACCCAAGTTCTCCAAAGGGTCATTCAGGGAAACACTTTGAAAGAATTAATCTTTTTTTTGAGTGGTTGGCAGGGGGCGCTGGGGGTTTCCTCCATGTGGCACATTGCCCCGCACAAGAACACGCCAAACAGCTGTCCTGGCCTGTTTGCATAATTTTGATGTAAATTCAGGCATATTTCACCTGAACACATTCCTCATGTCTGTACTCATCTCCTCAAGAATCTGCAGTGTGGACTGGGATGGGTTCATGCGTTTTCTGGCATTTGAGGAATGAACCCAAATATTTCCAGGGCTGCATGCGATTCACCCCCTGCATTCCCAGCCATCCCCACCACTCTTCCCTAGAGGAAATCCGAATTGGTTCCTTGCCTGTCTGTTCCCAGGTGTCCCGGAGATAAGGATCGGTCTTTGATTGAAGCTCGTCCTCTCAGCAGGAAGCTGAGCAGATGCAGAGGTTGGAGGGCTCCTGTTGCTGCCTTGTCTTGAGCAGCTGCAGGAGGGCTTGGCAATCAATGGCTTGGGAGAAACACAGAGGGACTTTTGGGACTGGCATGTGTCTGATCTCAACAACTTCCTCTCACATAAACCAGGAGCCAGCACCAGATACACCAGTGCAAAGTACTGAGGGGGGAAAAATAATCCCACAGTGTATCTGTGTCCAGGTTAATTACTTTAGAGAGATAATGGAAACTGGAGAGCTTCGCTTTGGTAAGGAACATCTCCTCTTTGGCCCTGGGGACTGTCCTGTGGTTGTTCTGCCTGTCTAGAGTGGAATTTCTTGCACTGTTGTCTGTAAGATCTACATAGGCATGTGCCTATGTAAGCAATTTGTCAAAATGCTGGGCTTTTCCTTTAAGTTTCTTGTTGTTCATTGGGAACAGACCTTTTAGCAGGACAAGGGGTGATGGTTTTAAACTAAAGGAGGGAGATTCAGCCTGTTTCCATTTACTGTAATATACACACATTATCTCCAAGGAAAGACAACTCTGTTTCCACTACTGGATGTTCTGTCTCTCTAGAATATATAGAAATTGTTGGCCCTGAGGGTGGTGAGAGCCTGGCCCAGGTTGCCCAGAGAGGTGGTGGATGCCCCATCACTGGAGACATTTCATAGCTCAGCTGGAAAGCCACTGCCTTAAAACGTCTGACCTGCGGTTTAGCTGTGGGGGTGGTTTTACTCAGCCTTTTCCTAGCAGTTTCCTCTTGCTAGCAACTCTTCCGAAACTGCTGCAGCATCCAGCCTGTCCTGCAGGGCTGAGAAAGTAATTTTGTGTGTAATAAGATGACTTCATTTAATTTTCCTCAGTCTGCAGAGCATCCAGCTCCATCAGCTTTCTCTTAGCCCTACAGCTGAAGATGGCCAAGCTGCCCCTCCTGCCATACCTCTCCCTCTATAAGGACTCTGTCCTTTTGCCATGGGTAACTGTGAGGGCACTGTGTTTCCCACATTTCAATCATATGTTGGACCAGTCCAGTAAAACCCAGCTCAATCCCGGCCAGACTAACCCACTCCTTGACTGCAAAATCTTTCACGTTACGCTATTCTTCCTCATGGGAGCTCCTAGCAGCACACAGAGACGATTGCGGTAGGGATGGCTGTGGCTCAGCTTTACCTCTTCCCTCTCTTTGCAGCATTTCTGAGTTTGCCAGGTCTCTGCTCTGCAGCCAGGTTCCCGTTTTCGTGCCGCCGGCCTGGCAGACGCGCTGGGGAAGTGAGCGGTTCTGCTTCGGAGCTTTTGCAACTCTGACTCCTGCCAGCTGCTCCTTAGGGCTCTTTCGGTTACTTCTCGTCTTTCCTTCCTGCAGGCTGGGACAAGGCACAGCTGCTGTGAGAGCGCTGGCCACAAGCGTGGCTGGCACCCATCCTGGTCTGTAAGCCTTTATTCACATTATAGCTCTTGTCCACAACCCATTCCTGGCTGGGGCCTGCAGGAATTTTCCCTGGCAGGACGTACAAGGGACCACTCCCTTCAGCAAATGGGTTTCACGAATTTGTAGGCATTGCTGAAAGGTGCCTTCTGTTTCGATCCTTATTTTGATACAGACATTTAGCAAAATCAAAATGAAGTCTTGAAGCTCTTTGGAGCTGCTGCAATTTTGGTGTCAGGGAACGGGAGCTTTGAGCAAGTTCCACTTTGCCTGCTCTGAATCCCAGTGGCAATTAACCAAACTCCAGTCTTTCTCCTATGATTATTCCAGAGCTGAAGGGACAGAAAGCTGTACCTGGGACTCTGTAAGCCATGCCATACATTCGTGATAACAGGTACTAATACTCGAGACTGCCCCAGTACCAAGACTGGCATTTCCTTCCAGTGACCACCCGCTCCTTGTGAGACGTTCTTGCTGTTACCACATGAATAACGTGGTGTGAATATGTGACTCATGCCTCAGCAGCATGTGAAATCACCAGCTGAGCTGTGCGTGGAGCACGGACCTGCTTGGGAGGACAGCTTCTTCCCCAGGAGAGCTGGTGTGCAACAAAGGGTAAGTCAGAAACAGCGGTTGCTTGGGATTTTCACGGGAGACAGAAAGGTGTTAAATATCCAGGTTCCCTAAACACTTTTAAAATTTTATTCTGAAAAACACCAGATTTTTTGCGTTCCTCGGTCAGCTACAGCACATTGGAGTCTTGACCCCAAAAGGCCAGGACTTTTCTTTAGCTTTTGCAATGGGAGCTCTCTGTCTTCAGCACTAGAAAAGCAGAATATGCTACATGCTACTTTTGTTTGGTTTGTTCTGATCTCCTGGAAAAATGTTGCAACTGCATTCATCTAAGGTGGTGTCTCTGGCAGTAACGGCTTAAGCACTCTTCAATTTCCTTGAAACTCTGTGGACATTTGTGACCAAATGGTGGGAGAACGCAATGCTTCAGAGAGCTAATAACAGTGGAAATATCAGGGGTGATGTTGACATCTTGGGCAGAACTGTGTAAACATGGCTAGATAGTGCCTTGCGAGGTCCAGGCCAAAATTAACTGATTGAAATTCAGAAGAAAGCGTCCCCTTGCAACTGTTGAAAGGAACCTGGGTGCACATTCGTGCCTTTGCTGCCAATGCCTCCTGGGGACATCTGTGAAAAGGTGGGTGCCACCATCATGGTGTTCCCCAGAGCCTGGGAGGTGACAGGGCATCTCCTCTCTTGCATGCTGGCCAGCATGCTCGGGCAGGGCTGGGAAATTCACCCCCATGTCAATCCTTGGACCAGGTCCAATATCAATTATCTTACAAGTCTTTATGTCTGTTAAACACACTCGAGTTTTCCCAGTCTGAGAGGATCTGCCAACAGGGCTGTAGCTGCCTGGCTTTGCCACGTATGCAAAAACAACACCTGGAAAGTTCAGGATACTTCTGAGTCTTTCGAACTGATGCTTCCAAGCCAAGGCAAGGTGGTGTCTCCGTTCTGGGAATGAATCACACCAAAGGTTGGGGACCTTTCTGGTCTCCTCATGTTTCCATCTCCATAAAGATGCAGTGGCCAGCCCTGCATCTTCTGGCACATCTCTTCCCAGATGGCAGGGCCTTAGCACAGACCCAGAACATGCACAGCTGCAGGTAAACATCCTTCCTTCAGCTGGGATTAAAGGTTAAGAACCAGATGGTTTGTTTTGTAATCTTGTTACAGTAGTGACCCCATTACGAGAGTTATTACTTCCATCGTTCTGTGCTTCCTCCTTTCTTAATATTCTAGGGGGAAACCTCTGCATCTAAATGCTCCGCGACATGTAAAATTGCAGCTTTTATTACTCAGAGACATTGAAGCAGTTGGATGACTGCTAAAGTTTTCCTACCTCCGCTCCAAAACTAACACATGGCTGGAAGGATTAATGGGAGAGCAGATAAGATCATGCCATGACCTAGATCTGTATCAGATTCGCAGCTGTCCAGCTTTGTTCTGCGGTCAGCACGGCCAGACGACCTTCCTGTGTCAGGAGCACAACTACATCTCCCAGGATTGTGTTCCCCCCAGGACTGTTCATGGGAAACCTGCAGGGTCTTTGACCAACAGCTCGTGAATACATTCTTCTACTAACAACTGCTAATTCAACAGGCCAGAGATCACGCACAGTTATTTTGAGTGAAGGAGAAAGAAAACTGGTAACTTTTGTTGGGAAGTTCTGATTGATTTGCTGTTTACTGGAAGCTCTTTGATGGTGTTTTCTCCAAGGATAACATGATACCTCATTCACCGGTCTGGTGGACAGCTCAGGAGCCTGGCCTTTGCTAGCTGTAGTGGGCACGTTTGATGTTTTGGTGTCTGTTTTTGGGAAAGGACCAGCTCACATCCTCCTGTATGGACAGTCCAGAGAGCAGCAGACGTGAGCCTGCAAACTCCGGCTTCCCAGGCTCTGTGTAGCATGGATGTTTGATCATATTGGTCGTGCAAGCTGTTGTCACAACCAGCATCAGGACAGATATCAGTACCTGGAAGGACGCTGTTTTGAAGATGAAGGCACTAGATGGTTCTGAAAATCTTGATTTTACTGAGAAATCTGCACAAGTCACCTGGGGACTCACAGTGCCAGAGGTGTCCTCAATCTCTCCTGCTCTTTTCCCGCGGTATGTTAATCTTTTGTATCAAAGGTGGGGTGCTTGTTCTGTGGAGGTACTTATGCAGTTAGGGCAGAGGGGGTAGGAATGGCTGGCTCTGGTTGAGGGAGGTCACAATTCGCTAGGTCTTCCTACACCACGCAAAAATTCGGGTTTGTTGGCCCCAGAGGGTGGAAAGGGGCTATTCTGGAGAGGTGCTGTGGCTCTGGCCCAGTGCCACACTGTCTTTAATGACTGTGGTTTGGAAGGCACTGATTTTGCAGCCTCTCAGTGTTTTCATGTCCCTGCATCACCTTTGATAATGACCCCTGATTCTACATGGCAACTGAGACTGAGACTTCGACAAGTACTGTTGTTCCATAGTTTCTCTATACCATTTCTGACTTATCACTTCAGAGAATATCACTTTGGTGCATTATACATCATGTGAAAATAATTTAAATGGCACACTAGAAAGTGTTCTCATTTTAAATGTGTCATTTTCCATCAAATTTTCCTCTGCTTTTCCTGTTTGGGAATCTCCAAATCTCTCTGCATATTCTCTTTGTCACTTATTGCTTTGAGCATACTTATCTGGTTCCCACCTTCTTTCTCTAAACAAGTCTGTTTTTTACATATGGGCAAGAACCTAAAATTTTCCATGAGCTTTCTCCTGCAGACTCAACCCTGGGGATCTAAGTCACTGCTTGATTTGAAAGGAATGTGGAAATTATGCCACTGGGTATGGATGTCACTGAGACAAGGCAGCTTTCTGATTACAACATAGTCAGCTCTCTCGCCAATGTGAGCTTCTCCATTCATGCTCCTGGCTTCCTACCAGCTGAAGTCGCATGTCTGTCTTTCCTTCCTTCCTCCAGCTCCTCTCTGCTGGGAAGAGCCACTGGGCTTTATATGGGGAGCGGCTGAGGGAGCTGGGGNCCAGGGCAGTGCTGGAGTCACCATCCCTGGAGGGGTTGGACAGACGGAGATGAGTTTGTCAGGGACATAGGTTAGTCGTGGACTTGGCAGCGTTGGGTTAACGGCTGGACTTGGTCATCATAAAGGTCTTTTCCAGCCAAAACTATTCAGTGATTCATCTGATGTGGGGATTCCTGGTGCTGCTGACTTCATGTCTGAATTCCTCCCAGAAGCTGCTCACAAAGGCGACCCCAAGGATGGTTCTGTAAAGCTTTTCATTTACATCTGTTGGCATTTGTAATTCATTCAGAGAACAATAACTGAGCGGAGCTTGGCTTCGTTTTTAGTACAGGACTGAAAGAGGAACAGCTGTCTTAATGATAAAAGAACTGATACAAGACACATGGTGTGTTATTTGGTGCTTATTTTCATTTAATTATGGAAAAGTTCCCTGAGGAGTACAAGAAATGTGATTTTCCATCTTTATGCCAAAGCAGAACTGAGCTCAAGCCCATGATCAGTACAGGGAGGAACAGCCACAGGGCAATGCCCCAAGGAACCAAGTCGATGAGCCAGAGGGGATGGGTGTGAGACTCCTTTTGAGTGATTTCACTTACCACATGCACATTTTTCCTGGTTTCTGTTAAAGAAAACCCACTACATATAAATTTCCACAGAAGAAAATGAGATTTCTTTGAAGCTCTCCATCAGGATGGAATTAATAGTTGCAAGATTTAAAACTAACAAAAGTTGGATGAGGAAAACAATCCTAAATCAGCACTTAATCCATTGGATTTTCAAAATCCTATAACTTCTAAGAGAGTATAGAATTGTTTCAGTTTTTCCATCTACTATTGAAAATCTTTACCCCTTTAAAAGCATAGTGCAGGTTTTTAATAAGCTTGGAAAATGAAAGCTGTAACATACAATACTGTACAGTTTAACTGCTCATTTATTGTAGCCCACCATTATATCATTGTAAGGTATTTTAAATCTATGCAAGTGTAATGAATAGCTTTAGGAAAATAAAATGTGCTTTTGGCACTGAATTTATAGCGAAACATGTGCCATAGGGTATCTGATGTTAGACCCAAAGGTGTATATATAGGTTAGAAATCCTGTACCCCCATAAACATCCTTTATTGGTTACTACATGTGTGAAAACCTGTAATTGTTTGTGATGCAGTTAACATTAAAGAAAGTGTAGACTTACGCTCTTAAAGAAAGGTCCTTATACTTTGGAATGGTGCATTTTTTTTAGTATGTTCTGGAGTAGGACATGAGCATTTTTCCACGCTGAGTAGAAACATATTCGAGTTGATCAGAAGTTCCTTCTACACATCTCTCTTCTTGAAGTTTCAGTAAAGAATTTCAGGTTGCTGCAGATATAATAAAAACTAAATCCTTTGCTTCAGTGTTGGTAGAAATTTAATTATACACGGCTTTCTGTAATTTCCTCTGGAAGTGGTTCAAGCTGTTGTCTCATGCACAACAGCAGTAATGCAAGAACCAGAGCAAGCCAAGGGAAACCGCTTACTTAGTGTGAGCAGACACTAGGGATGAGTAAACACAAACTTGGTTTGAGAAATTCTTGCTTCTACCACGTAGTTTTTAAAGTTACCACCTCTCTTGGAAATTAAAAATGGCACCAGAGCTTTCTTTATGATGGATCCTGATTTAGGTTATGGATGTGAGCAGAACTTGCCTCTGGGTCCCTGACCTGAATCCCTATTTCTGGTCTTTGTGCCTGTGACTCCCTTGCACAGGTGATTCACTGAGAACAGCATTCAAATTTATATTCACACCTCAACCTCATCTTCATAGATGCTCTGGATTTAATTTCAACTGTACAACTGCTTTTACTTGACCCTGGAGGAAATGTCCCACGTGTTTAGTTTCAGTGCAACTGATCTGGAGACTTAAAAGGGCATTTAAGTTGCTGCAAGATGCTGTTTGGAATACCTACCTTGTATAAGGCTGGGGTATAAGTTACTGAGCAAAGGTATGTCCATCTGTCCATCCTTCTTTGAACAGGATACATGCAGCTGTTTGCTATTTGGTTTCAGACTTGGTTTAGACCTCTGTTCCTGGTCTGATTCTGCTCAGGTGAGTATTTTTAGCAATAAGGCAGCTCAATGCACCACTGAAACCCTATTTCACCCTCTTATTCCTTCCTTTTGTTTGATTCTGGTTTCCTTCCTTTCGGACGAAGCCAAGTCTTGCTGGGATGTGAGTAAAACCACCATTTTGCACCTGGAAAAAAATGTAAGTAGTGGAGTTATGCTGCTTCAGCTGTGGCATTTTGCCACTGGCCTCCTTGTAAACCCTTATCCAAAATGGACAGACAGGCCAGAAAATAATTTAACAGACATGTTCTCAGAAAGGAGATTTTGTGCTAAAAAATGAATGTCACTTCAACCAGTCACTTGATTTTGCTGTTTATACTGTTTCTGGTTTTAGTATTCTTATTCTTAAATGGTGAATAATACTGCTGAATTCCACAGAATATGAAAATAAATAACATTTTTTGTTAATGAGGCAAATAAATTTGTTTTGCTGTGCCCTGATGAGCTGTGCTCATCTGTGTGGGGTGAGGCTCGCACTAAATTACAGCCAGCTGTTTTCCATCTCTGCAGGCTACTTGATTTGGCCGAAACTGGAGAAATCGAAGTCATGTTAGCTGAAAATCGGAGGTTTGCTCACCTGGAAGCCAATAAGTATAGACTTGAAAAGAACTACTAGGAAGATGACTCAGTCTATGTCAAGAGTTCCCTGCTTGTGGTGAGAAGGGAGCAGTGCCAATAACTCTGCAACTGGTTGTACTATTTCTGAGGAACAATTAATCCCCGTGTGGGATCCTCTTTGCAACAGGAAGGGAGAGGCCATGTAGTCTATTAACTGCAAATATTGTCCTGTTGAATAGGGAATGTTTCGTTTTAAAGTTTCCGTGTGTAATTTGGCTGCATTAGTTTACACTGTTGAGGAAACAGGATGGCCCACAGGGCAAGGTGTGCCTGCCGCTACCTACACAGTAGTATTTATAGTGGGGTCATTTAAATAAGGAATGCATAAATTATGCTATTTTGTTTGTTTGGTTTTGAAGCAGGCAGATGTGTGTCTGAAATAATGTACATTGGTTCTGCAGGGCAACACTCAGCAGCTGGCAGTGCAAGGTGGTCCTTTTGAAACTAGGTGGATCAAGAGGGAAAGCGACTGATTTTCCTGGTGTTTTAATTGGAAATTGTGTTAGGTTTCTCAGCAATTAGAACATTGGGTCGTCTACTCCCATTTTAAGGAACACTTGAGGGAAAACCAGTCTCTGCCTGGAACTGATGGAGGACAAACAGGGCATCATCCACTCTGGTCTCTGACCAAAGATAAGAACAACCTCTGATGATCAGTTGATGTCATCCATAAGCAATGCAAGACAATTTAATATCTGAGGAGGGTTTTATCTTCGTGTGACAGAAGACCATGTCTCTTGTGGTTGGCTTTCTTGGGCAACCTGAACTCCACGGTTGGGAGATAGGACCCAGTCCAACCTCCCTAAGAATTAGATGGGACTGACCACATCCTCAGTTCCTTGAAAACACCGTTCTGTGTCTGACATGGAGCTGCTCAGTAGAACTGGGGGACAGGAGAGCAGGTGGTTCTGGCTCTGGCATCCTTCAGCAGCCCCAAAAGCACAAACACTATGACGTTGAGAGGTGCTCACCAGTCTTTTGGTAGACTCAGTTTTGTTCTGGAAAGATTTTGAACTAGCAATTGGTGTCCAAGAGGGACAGTAGGAAGCGAGCCCTCTATTTGTCTCTCTTTTTTCCCTTTAGACCCAAACCACAGCCAAGATCCTCCAGTTTGCTTCTCAGCGCTGTCAGTGTTTGCGTCACTCATTTAATACAGTGTTTTGAACTGTTCTGGAAGGGCCTTTGGAAAGTTGTTTTGGCTTCTCCTAACCAAGAAAACATTTATGTTTGTTTTCCACACTCCTGAGGGAGAGATACTTGCTTTATGGACTGTCATGTTTCCATGTGGTTTACTTACTCCCTGCCTCTTTGCTCTAGGCCAAAGCTGCTCATATTTTGCAATGTTCCTGAAGCAACAAAGCTTCCTGAAGCTGGTCAAAGCTGCTCGCCCTCACTCATCTCTATCAGATCTTCTTGGGAGGCTTTTGCGCTACTTTTTCATGACAATCGTTAGCTTTAGGAAGCACAGCTCACTGCTGAGGATGGCAGAGTTCAGGACCAGCTGTAGAAAGGCAGCACAAGTGGTATTATAAATGTTGAAGAACTGGAAAGTGGCACTGTAAACTGAACCTGCAAGTCATGAGCCCTCATTGCTAACCCAGCTTTGGCGTGGATTAATTCTGCGACCATCTGCTTTGCTTCTGGTTTTGTTGTTTCTTACCTTTTTGACTTCTTAGGCTGTGAACAAGTCACTACCGATTCGTGAAGGAGCTCACCAGGCCCTGTAAGTGTGGCTGAAGGTAAGCAAGGGTTGGATATTTACCTTCTTAAAACCAGGGGTGTCACACGCCCTGGGTTGATATTCCAGGGTCTTAAGGTTAATCAACTCTTTGGGTTTTGTTGTAGCATTTAATTCAATGGAAAACTCTTGTGATGTTGTGTCTCTTTTTGGGCTGAAGCTGTAGGAGCAAACCCAAGCTGAGTGTGTGTCCAGGGCTGCCCACAGCCCCGTGTCTCCAAGTCCCTGTGCTGGACCAACACCCAGCCCAGCAATGGGGCAGGTGGTGGGATACGTGTCCTCTTCAGGCCAGGGTCAGATCCCGTACTAAGTGTCTTAGTCTTGGCTCTCACTGAAAAAGGAGAAAAAAAAAAAAATACAAACCCTTCATGTCTGGTCTCTGGTTAATGTTATGAGCCAAATTTTGTAATGTCATGAATTTTTTTTTGTTGTTCACGAAACTCCTCTTTTTAAAGCAGCAGCCTGTGATGGCACCGTCCTCGTCTACTGCCCGTGTGGTTTCAGCTCAGCACTTCCACTGCCTTGCGCTGGGCTGACGTCGTGCCCGGTCGGGACATCCCACCGCTCCTTTTCTGATGGAGAAATTCCGGTGCAGGAATTCCCTGGGATGTTCTGACCCCGTGGGATTCCCGTCAGTGACTGGAGGAGTCACCCGGATTCCTGCGTGTAGGCAAACCCACTGACGAAAACCAGCTGAGAGAGGTTTTCTTATCTTCATGCACTATAAGCACACCATCCTGCTTCATTCCATTGATAAGATGAGGATAAAAGGAATTAGCAAAAAAACCCCAAACTTCCCATGCTTTCCCTAAGGGCCCTCTTCCTACAGCATGGCTTCCACAGAAACATCTCACAGCAGCACACTAAGCAAAAAAAATTCAGGCAGGAATAGTGAAATGAGAGATGTGTCCTTTGCAAGCTGAAGGCAATCAGGTTTGGTAAATGCAACATGAGACAAGAGAATTATTCATGGTCGTGTAGAGGCTTCAGCCCTGAGATCAGCTCTGTCTTGAAGGCTTCAGATGAAGACAATAAAAAACCCGAAGTTCGGCTGTGACACTTGGTGGTCCCTGCAGGCCACCAGGCTGCTGGAGATGTCATTTGTTAAAGGTCAAAGTGGATGTTAATATTGCTATTCAAAAAATGGGGGAAAAAGCTCCCAACTTTTCCAACCTCAGCAAATTATTGACAATGGCTGTATCAATCCAGTTGTCGGTTTTTGCGTGTTTTGGCTGTGCTTGCCTCAGTGTTTTAACCAGAATTTCAACCTGAGACGTGTTTACAATTGTGAGTTAGTATGTTGCTTAATGCAAAACAAGCAGAAAGAGAAAACAGGTAATTTCATGGGTGGCTTTGCACATTCACCTTTTCCTTTCTAAAGGTGTCTCTACAGGTTTTTTGTGGGTGTTTTTGTTGTTGCTTTTTTGTTTTGCTTTGTTTTGTGGCTTAAGTTCTTTATTATTATTAATTGTTTGCTGATATATTTCCCAATTCTTTCTCATTATCTCGTTTCATTCTGTTATACATTTGGTGCTTTCAGTTGTAAGCTTTTTCCTCTGACTAATAATATGAGTCATTTTCTGGCTTCTTGTTAGTGGCAAAAGTGTGCATAAAGAAGTACACTTAAAGCATAAAGCCAACAAATACCTTCTCCAAAATGTAACACCTTTTCCTTCAAGGTTTGCAGTATTTGTTCGTTGTCATTCAGTATGAACTGGATACCAACGGGATACCAAAAGTACTGACACACTTTGAGGGTACTAAATTAATTATAAATATGATTACTCTGTGGCATGTTAGGTGCTTCTGTGCAGTGGTTTGAAAATGTTTATTAAAAGAAAGCCATTAACTATGGTTCAGGATCTAATGTTGAACTCCAGGCTGAATAAAACCTTTTCACCTAGAACAATAATCCTAATGAGATGATATGTTGAATCGGGTATTTTCATGGGAGAATCATGGTTTAGAGTAAAACTTTTGTTTTTAAGATAAGAAAATATTTGTGGGGGAGGCATTTTGAAACATCAACATTGGAAAATAAATTTCTTTAGAAATTACAGAAACTTTTGTTTCATCTTTTTCATGGAAAAAATTCTTGGGTATATTTATTCAGTGAACTTCTATATTTTCAGTTTTCATCCCACTTTAAGGTAGAAAACTCAAATGTCAGAAATTGCCCTGGGGTGCAAGTTCTGTTTTCGAATGTGGTAAACCAGGACTTTAAGTCCACAAGTCCTCTCAGTGTTCCCATCATTAAACTTGTTTAGGAAGAAAACTTACTTTGTAAGAATTCAACTGATCATTCCATCCTTGCTTAGATAGTTTTGCATGTTTGAAGGCTGAATGTTTCAAAGCTGTGGGGACTTTTACCTGAGGAGTAAATACAGAAAGAAGTAGATATTTTAGTTTTTTCTTTTTTCCCCTGGATTTTTAAAAGTTGGGTTTGAAAGAGGACAAGCAAACTCTGTAAGCTACAGATGGAGATTCTGTAGCATTTTTAGAGGTGGGGAAAGGACGTGGGATTCCGGAATGCCAGCGTGGTGAGGTTTTCGGTCTCTATTTGTGGACACCACGTTTTCCCAAGCCTCAAACTCCGAAATGTCAGGTTTGAACTAAACCAACACAGAGCCTGCCCTGAGCATGTTGGGGAGATTCAGAGGTAACTTCCTGGGAGAAAAAGCTGTTCTGTAATTCCAGCTGCAGGATTCACCAGGATCCAGCTGTTCTGTAATTCCAGCTGCAGGCTTCACCAGGATCCAGCTGTTTCTGCCACCAGAGATGGAGAAACCAGGACCTGACCACAGGTACCTGCCTGGTGCAAGGGGTGAATGCTGCTCGGTTGGCCAGAGCCTCTTGCATCTCAGTCGATGGGAAATCCCAGGTTTTGGGTTTTCCACCTATTCAGCAATTCAGCTACACAAGGAGAGGTATCACAGGGGTCAGGCTGCATTTTGAGAATCTGATGCAATCGCTAACTGCTTGTTTTTAGCTGACTGAAGTTGCCCATCTCAAGGAACCAAAAGGAGAACCCCAAGAAACCTCAAAGACAAACATACCAAAGCAAAAAATCCCAGTTTGCCCAGGGACAACGGTCTTGAAGGAGAAGTGTGAGCTCAGATTCAGCTACTGGTTTTGCCACGTGTTTATTCTGTAGACTGGAAGCAGGTTTAATCTCTGTGCTTCAGGTCCCAGCTCCTGCCCACTGGGTGCCCTATTTCTTTCTTGCCACCTATTTCCATGCATCTCTCCTCCATCTTTCCATCCTTTCCTCCTCCCATGTTCAACATAGACCTTTGCCTAGTTACCTTGGCTTTAACATTAACAAACAAGTCCTTAATTTTGCTTAAGATTGTTTGGGGAAAGGAAAACATTTGAAAGGATGTACTGCGGTCCTGGATGAGAGGTCCTGGGGATGTCTACCCCTGGGGTAAGTGCAGGGATCCTGTCTTTGCACAGGACAGATAGGGCCCCAAAGTTTTCATGCCCTTGTTTTCATGAGTTTACTCAACATGCTTTATTTACGTAGTCACTCCGAGTCAAAACCCAAATGTCTAGGGGTGCATGCCTAGAAATATTTTGTCCTTCAAAAAAAAAAAAAAAAGAGAAAAAAATTGATAGCAGGGAGCTGCTCAGGCAGAGGTCTTGTATAAGAAACTTTGTGCATGAGCACTTGGTCAGTCTAGGCTAAAACCAGATGGAAAATGGGAATCTTTCCCACATCCTCATGTCTCTTACGGCATGGTCAGTGCTCTGCTGAGCCTTCAGTCACCTGCCACTTTCTGCATGTCATTTTAGCTGTTTAATGTTCTCCTCAGAGCAGTGTTCAGTGGACATGTCTTTGCTGTTGGTCCATTTTGCACCTCCCCCAGCTGCCAGTGGTGCAATAGGCGGGGCAGATGCTAAAGCTCAGCTTTGTGCATGGCCCAGAGCCACCGGTCACCTAGGCTTTGCTCACTGCGTTAGACACTCTGTTCTGATGCAAATCTTCCCCAAAATAGACTTTCTGTCCAACATCCAAAACTCCCAAAAGAATAACAACCTCAAGATCATACTGAATGCGCGCAGGATTCATGGCTCTGGCAGACGTTGTTCAAGTAGTTTCTATTTTAAGAGAGACTAGGCAAATGAAAGAAGATCACCAAGGAAAAATATACTTCAGACAGTTAATCCTGAAGCTTCCTATGAAAAAAAAAAGACATGACTTGGAAAATTCAGAGCATAGTCTGCATAAAACTCCTAGGGGACAGGAGATGAGTCTGTCCTGCCAGAAAAATACCACAGAATTGCTTTAAATCACTTTATTAATCAGCTGTTGATTAAGAGTTATTAAAAATCGTACATTAAAATTTGATCTACCTCAATAAATCCCAAATTGCTGCTAAATCAAAACCGCGTAAAAATTTGTACTGCAACACTAATTCAGCTGGTCTTCCAGATCTCTTGAGTGCAGAAGTTGACAAGTCTTCACTTACAAGAGGAGATTTTTTTTGCCACATGACTACATCTCTTGTCTTATAAGCTGTGTCTAATTAATGGGTCTAAGGGCGTAACCCAGTCATGCCTTGAGATCATACCCAGGGAAAGTCCAGCCAGGAGTAAATACTGTCTCAAAACCACCATGTTTTCCTCAGATGGGGTATCTGGATGCTCAGGACAGAACAGCAAGAGCTGGAGTTTGCATTTCCCACCGAGCCAGGTGAGGGCAGCTATGGGTGACATGAAGTCATCTGCATCCATGTGAAAACCTCCTCCGACACCAGTGGGATCGCAGGAGATCCAGGAGAGGATTTGGGCTTCCCCGTGCGGTGGCCATGCAGGCTCTGTCCTGTCTGGGTAAGGGCGACTGATGTGCAGTCCCTCATCATACTCATGGGAACATTATTTAAGGGACTTCACAGGGCTTTCGTGAACAGTCCCTGGTAATTATTTGTTGGCACGCACCTCTCCTACTTGTTACAACAGCTAATGAAGATGGTTCGTGCCAGTAGTTTTCTCCTGGGAGGCCTGGCTGTGGCACAGCAGCGTGGTCTGACGTCTCTCAGCTCAGCACCAGGGACCAGTGATGCAGAACCAGGAGAAAATGCAGATTACTAAAAGTAAATCAAGCAATTTTGCTAGATAATAAATGCTGCTTAGTAGTTGACTTGCATCCCAACAAATCTTGAAGCTGGGACAGATATTTATTACTCTAAGAAAGTGAAAGTGGGATTTATTGCTGCTTCGGTGGTTTTGTGGGAGCCTGGGGGAAATGTCAGGGAAGCTCTGAGCTCTGCAAGGCTGGAGGTCCTGGGTGGCCGCCTGGCTCCACGTGCCCCCACCTGAAGCCTCCTGAGCGGTTCTGCTCCCTGTTAACTTGAGCTGGCCCAAAGACTTCGTAGCCAGTCAGCATGCTGATGGTTTCCTTGCTGGTGACTCTATGGAGCAAGATCATGAATTGGTGTCCATCATTAGACACTTTTGCCCTGCAAGGATGAAAATAAGTCCAGGAACAAAGATGGATGACAGTAATCAAGGACTGAATCAGTAACTTTAATCCTAGAGCAGAGGCAGCCCATATTAATTCAAACTAAACTCTCTAGACTGGGAATTTAGTGGGCAGAAAAGATTGCTTTTGAAATTTTTTTTTTATTTCTCCTCTAACGCAAAGTTTCCAGCAGCAGATGGATTCCTTCCCCCCAGAGAGGAACATTGCCAAAATTCTCCCCAGTCTCCCTGTGGAGACAACCAAGAACTGGGAGATGCACAACATCTTTCCTGAGTGCAGCGTATTCCCCCAGCAGAGTGTGGGCAGTGACAACAGACAGTCCCAAGGGTATTTGTTCTAAAGACCGTGTGCTGCAGAACCAGCTGATCCCAGCCCCATCCTGGCAGCTGGGCTGGAGATTTCCCACATCTCCAAATATATTTCCAGTGCTGATGATATCAAGGAACTCAAGTGAAGGTCCAAGCTCTGTGCTGGCCATGGAGGAGGCTGGACATGATTTTCCTGGGCTACTTCACCTGCTTCTGTTTCTCACTCAAGCGATGCTTTTCGGTGGCCAGAGGTGCTGCAGAGCAGGGTGACAGGGTGGCCACCTCTGACTCAGGCTGTGTAGGAGGGGGAGATCCATTGTCTCTGTGAGATCAGCTACAGGGGTGGGGACTCTCACTATCCTCTGACCAACGATCCCCCGCATGGTGCCGGGGGCAGGGAAGAGATTAGGGGATAGTGGGGGACCTTGGAAGACCTGTCTGATTCCCTTTTCTATGCCCGCCACAAATTTCCTGTGTGACTCCAGACAAGTCATTTAATGTCTCCACGGTTCCCCATTTGCAAAAATGGACTTTCCCTATGTCATAGGAATGATAAAACAATAAATATGCTAATGAGCCTTGAATACTCTTTCATGTCGATTGAGTCCAGATAAATCATTACCTCCTCTGAGTAAACAGCCAGAAAAGATCTTGATTTTCTGGGAATACATCAGCTATTTCTAAGAAAACAAGTAATATTTTGGGTGACTACATCAAAGCACATAGTGGTGTTTGGAAGTTCTTGATAACTAATTCCATTTGTCATGTATAGGACACTGTAGTTTTGGCTGTATTACAGGGTGCTGATTTAGGTCCTTGAATACATAAAAGAAAAGCTGTAAAGACAGAGAAAACAAAGGAAATTGCAAATAATATTTTCTCTGAAGTAAGCAGTAAATCGTAGAACTGTAGAATTGTTTAGGTTGGAAAAGACCTTTAACATTGTTGAGCCCTACCTTTAACCTCACACTGCCCAGTCCACCTTTAAACCATGTCCTGAGAACCTCATCTTGGCATCTTTTAACCCCTCCAGGGATGGTGACTCCAGCACTGCCCTGGGCAGCCTGTTCCAATGCCCCACAGCCCTTTGGGGAAGAAATTGTTCCCAGATCCAACCTCAACCTCCCCTGGTGCAACTTGAGGCCGTTTCCTCTGCTCCTGGCACTTGTTCCTGGGGAGCAGAGCCCGACCCCCCTGGCTCCAAGCTCCTTTCAGGCAGTTCAGAGATCAGAAGGTCTCCCCTCAGCTCCTGTTCTCCAGCTGAACCCCCCAGCTCCCTCAGCCGCTCCCATCACACTTGTGCTCCAGCCCCTCACCAGCTCCATTCCCTTCTCTGGACGTGCTCCAGCTTCTTGGCTGCACAGAGTTCACTCATGATAGAAGAGACTTTTGACATCTGTGGATGGGGATCAGGGAACCATTTGCAAGGAAGGTGCAGAAGTCTAACGGAAAGTCCTTCTTCACCACAACCAGGTCAAAGCAAACGTGCAGGCACAACAATTCCAGGAATGGGAACCTGATTGTGGCTTGGAGGCTGGGCTCATGCAGGGTGCAAGAGGAAACCTAAGCGTCTCAGAAGACTCTAAAAGCACCAAGGCAGAGCGTAAGCATTTTGGTGTGGTTTTGTTGGCGGTTGTATTTTCCTGAAGAGTGCAGTACAGAGAGACCCAGACAGTGCCTGTGTTCGGTTGGGGAAGTCCTCCCAGAGCAATGACACATGCAGGTGGGCTGCCAGGGTGGCTTGCACCTGCTTTGATCAAGGAGGTGTTAATGAGAGCTAATTGGCTCCATTAACCCCACTTTGCTCTGCTCCTGCAGGTGTGTTGCATTGGAGAGGAAGATAAAAGGGGGAGTGGGAAAGGAAGGCGGTTGTGTTGGAAGTGGGTTGTTGTAGCTGCTTTGGTGTGTAGTGGTGCTTAGGTGTCTGGTTGTGCTGCTCCCTGAAGGTATGGAGGGAAAATGAGGCACAATGCATCATTTGGGGTGGTTGTAAGGGAAACTGAGAGAGCCTGACTGCTGATAGTAGGTTTCTTTTGGGTTGTGGGTGTTTGGTTTTTTTTTTTGGGGTTGGTTTGTTTTTGTTTTGGCTACTTAGTTCTTGCTCCTTTAAGTACCTGAGTAATAAAACTCATTCAAGTCATGCAGGAGTTCAAGCTCAGGTTTGTGTGATGTCTCCTGTTGTATGTGAATCTGAGTTGAGTTAGCACTTTGCTGCTTCAGCCAAAGACTTTCTCTGGTCCCTGTCCACATGAGTAGTCGATAGTGATGACTACGGAGTGAGTGAGGAGATGACATTCTAAGCCTATTGATGTGATTTCTGTAAGTCCCAGCTGCGTGGGAAGGCTGGGCTGTGGCAGATATCAGCCTTATGTCACACTCCAACTCCTGGAGCATTGATCTCAAAGAGCTGCAGGGCAGGATTCCATTTCTGTGACTGCTTATCCCTAAGTGAATGGGGGAAATAGCGCAAGAATAGAAGAAATATTATGTTTTGCTGAAAAGCCAGATGGGGAAGTCTACAAAAGGGCAGGTAGTGACAAGCCAGCAATGTCCTGACTGATCTTTGTTTTCTCTCTGTCTCATAGATCAGAGTTTTATGACATATAAGAATGAGGCAATGGTAGGGTAAAAAGAAATAACACTTGCTCAGTGATAGATAGATATATATATATTTTTTTTTCTCTCTAAATTGGAGTCTGATGCTCACACTTAATCATAACCTCTTTGATGGAAGTTGTCCTAGTACCCCCTTTGACACAGGGCCCTAGTAGGGAGATCTCTGTTTGCTGGAGGGTGGCCTCATGTGGTCTGGCAAGTCTGTGGTTTATTAGAATCTGTGCTAATTGCTGTGGCTCCAGGGCCAGTCTTATAGCCAAGAAGACACACAGGCTGGCCATTATATCTGTATGCGAGGGAGAGGGGGTGTGATTGTGTCTTCTGATGAGGTTTCTTTCATGTGGTACAGGCTGCTGAATGGTGAACAACAGGAAACACGAATGCCGACACGCAACTGTCGTGTTCCAAAGCTTCAGCCAAGAAGGAGAACCTGCCCCAGACTAGACCGATCTCGTGTTTCCTGTGGTCCAGGTGAGTGCCACAGCCCCAGGCTCAAGGGCTGTTCTCATCATCGGGTTGGAACGGGTAAGAGTGCTCTTATACAGCGAGTAAAGTATTTAAGGAATCTGCCACAGGAAACGGAACAAATAATACTGAATAATTTAAAAAGTGGTTAATCTGTTCATGGAGCTGTTGCTTGTGAGTTAAATACTAAAAGGAATAGGTGTGGATGTACCCTCTGAAACCATTGATATGACAGATGTGAGTGTGGGTGCAACAAGATAGGAGGGAAAAGAAACACCCCTGTGTTCTCTCTGAACAGCATCGTCTACCACTGCTGTTCAAGAACTGGCCTCAACAGACTGATGAAGTGCTGTAGCTCACAATTGCTGGAATTGGGGTGGCCCAGGAATGTGCCTGGTGTCCCGTTTCCCTTGCTCTGGGTGTGTGGTGACCTGACATATGTTACAGAAAATACAGGAGAGCAGGTGAAGCAGCCCCTGCTGCCTGTGTGCAGGGCATCGGTGGCACTGCTGTCACAGCTGACTCACCAGAGCCGAGCTCATGGTGTGCGTGCCTTCCTCTGGGATTTTCCAGAAAGCATAGAGTGGATGCTGGTGTAGCATGGTAGTTAACGTTATCATGTAGGAGATCCACCCTGTGATGCAGTAAGACTTTTCTGGGAAGTGACATGAAAATTCCCTGTGGCAGCCTTCTTCTTTACCCAACATAGTTGCCCTAAAAATAGTGGGGCTTTGCTCAGTGGTGTCTCGTGAGCCTTCCACAAGAATAAATAAAGTAAAACCTATTTAAAGAACTCTGTCATTGCTACAATTACAACCGAAAAGCACGACCTGATGGTGCCCTGCTGAGGCAAGAAAAGACACCCATAGTAAACTATGCTTGCAAAAGAAATGGTTTGTTGTTATGCTCTTGGCTTTGAATGGGTGCATCAACACCTTCTTGGAAATGAGATTGTAATTTAGATGGTGGGGTAAGGAATAGCAGATTTGTGCAATGGAACATTCCTAATGAAGAAGCATCGAAGTCTAGCTTATGACTGTAGAGGGTCAGTAGTGATGTGATATATAGGAGATCAGGTCTATGCTTTTAGCCTATGTCAGAATTAGCTGTAGCTGATGGGTAAAGAAAAGGTCCTTTTCAGTCCTCTTTATCTCACCTGTTCTATTAAAGAAATATAAAGGGATGACCTCTGAAGGTAAACTGATGAGATGCCACCATGCATAAGGTTGTGGTAGCAGAACCCTTGGGCCTGTCTAGTTTTGGTGGACCAAGGGATTTGTACACAGACACTGGAGTTTTCCACATGCTGTAATGTCTTTCCTACCTTCTCACCGGATAATTCGGTAGCAAAGAGGAACAATCTCACTGCTATAGCAAAAAGTTGTTTCATATCTCCTTGTTTTTGCTCTAGAGATTCCCCTGATTTACATGCAGATGTCCCACTTCCTTTTCTTCAAAAAGTGAAGTCATCTTGCTGAAGGGCTGGGGCACCAGCAGCACTTGCTGCTCACAGTCTCTTTGAAAGCATGTTGGTTTTCGTCCTTTGCTTTCAGGCACTGACGAGATGGGAAGTGCCCAACATCTATTTTGTGTGATTTCACAGCTAACCATGCCCTGGCAGCTGTTTGCTTGATGATGTCTTAATAGGTCTCTTCCACTTTGGTATCTGCACACTGAAATGTGTCTCTGTATCTTGTCTGCAAAGATCAACTCAAAACTTGGGGAGATATTTGTGTTCCTTTGTGGTGATGAACTGTCTGGACCATCAGGAGGGAATCATTAACCTCCTCCCCTCCTGGCGTATAGGGCAGTGCTCTCATATTTAACTAGAGAGTTGGTTCTCATCAAATAAGGCAGGGAGAGAAGGGGGAAACCTGAAATCTTTGTGTTGGTTGCTGAAGAACAGCCATGCAGGCTCTGACTCTGGTTGCTGAGCTGCTAGTTCTGGGGACCGCTAATGGAGCCGCCCACCCAAACGGACACTTGCCCAGCTCAAAAATGGAGTTCAGGCTGTGATTCCCTGCACTGAGAAGTTTCTAAGTTCTGTGGAATTAACAGAGAAAGAGAGATGGCACCTGAGAGCTGACCCATCTCTGTTAGATTTTAGAAGGAGCCAGACTGACACCCGACTTGCAGACTGCAGGTGGAGCCACCTCTGTAATTTTAGCTGATGCCCGTGAACAAAATTCATTACTATAGAAAACAGAACTATTTTTTTCCCTTTGGTGCTTTTACAGAAATAGCAATTTGTGGGGTTGGTCAAATAGAACCTATTGCAAGACTTAGTAATTTAGTTAGTCCACAAAGAGTCTTATTTTCTGAATCAAAAATGCTGCTCTGTTCCGATGTTCTGAAATTATAAAGAAAACTCAGAACACAATGAGTTTTTACTGAATAAACGTAGTGTTGCTGAGCAGAAGGCAATTGAATGGGAATTTTTCATTGTAATGCAAGGTACCTCATCTTTGGGATGCCTTGATTATTATTTTTTTTGAGGGGGGTGTTGTCAGTGGGAGTTAGGCATCCTTAAAAATGAAGGTGAGATTCAGCTACATCTAGATGAAAAAATTAAAGTCTGTGTGGAATTGAAAATTACAGTCCTAGTACTCAACCATATGCCACTGGAGCAAAATTGTCTAATTAAAGCCTTTATGAGTAGGGCTTAAGTTCACTGTTCTTGAAGTGTTAGGATTTATAATTTTCTGTGTGTATTGTGTATGTGATTAACAGCTTATATAAAAAAAGCCTCTTACACATCTGAAAGAACATATATAACATGCGACATACAGCACACTCCAGCCACTTTGGCCCAGGTAAATGTCTCCCCTTCACAGCTGTAAATATGAGCACTGGCTGGGTACTTATTAGAATAAAGACATACTCAGGAATAAATATTAATCAAATGCTTTTATTTTTTGCTTTAAGACACAAAGTATGTTTTAAAGAGCTATTTATAAGCTTCATTCCCAGAAGGTGTCAAAGCTAGTTTCTAAAAGAAATAGCTGTTAAGTATAATAGATCTAAACTTTATACTGTGATTTTTACAATTTCTCTTACATAAAATAAAGGCATTTATATGTACAGTACCAATAAATATGCAGTAAACTTTTTTCAGTGCCTTTTTTACGTTTTAATATAAAACTCTACAGTCAATGAAAGAACATAGCTTGATTTGTGCAAGAATGAGAGCATCTGGAAATCTAGTCCAGTTCATAATTCAGGAAAAAACCTAAACACCCCTGACTTAATAAACCAGGTTATAACTTCTCAGGCAATGTCTTTCATGCTGCTCCAAAGGATTTAGCAATAATACTTATAAGGTAAAACGAATTTTGCCTGTCTGTGAGCTGAAATTTTTATAGCATAGGACCTTCCTGTCAGTGTGGGTCACTTCATCCCAGCTTGTGCCCCATCCTGTGAGATGTTGAGGAGAAAAAGCCTCCATGCCCTGCCAGAGTGAACTCAAAGCTCTTCCCCAAAGCCGGGGGTGTTAACTGTGACATTGAACTTGTCCCCAGCTTGGACTAGGGGTGTTAATGCAAGAACAAAGCTGGTCAGTGGCAAATGTGGCTGCTGTTGGCCAACGGATGAGAGCTGGGAACATTAACCTCTCATGGCAGTGTTCTGCTCTGCAGAGTGAATTTCATGGAGCAACAACTTCATCGTGTGGAAGTGAGGTTCTGCTTTCCCTCAAAATATGTTCTTATGTATACATTTATTAATACTAAACCCTATGGGGATTTTGCCCAGGCAGCAGCTGGGCAGCTTTATCCAGCAGTCTGTGAAAGTGAGTGCAGAGCTATTTTCACTCTCACTGAGTGCTGGTATCATCATCTTACTTGTATTTAGCTAGAAAAATACAATATATATCCCTCTGCGGCCTTGGAGAGAAGCAGCTCTATCCCCACCTTCCCTGGCATGTGCAGCCCATCAGAAATGTGTGTCTCTCTCTCTCCTTCCCACTAGAGAGGGAGACTAGAAATTTTTTAAGAATAGGCACCTGTATGATTAACAATGGGCAAAATGAAGCACCTCAGGTGGAGGGATATGCATATGCCAGTGTATTTAGACCACAAAGATGTTAAGCTGTTACCTGATATGTGTAAAGCACTGAGTAAAATGGCAATAAAACAAGTGAATTCTGCTTAGCTTAAGTTAAAACAGAAAATAATAATAATATTAAAAATATTATTTGCTTTTGCTGTTATTTTTAACATGAGGTAGCTGTTGGATTAAAAAAAAACAATTGGTGTTATAGAAAAAAGTGATCTGATTACTGCCTAATTAACCCTTGTCTGGTCTGCAGAGGCTGCCACCCACGGCCTAATGAGGCATCTTGGGTATTTGCAAGTGGGTGGAAATCAGGGTAAACAGAAGTCCCATCAGGGTTTTCAAGTGAAAACCTTCCTTGATCCAGAACATAAAGCCCTTAACCAGAAACCTCTTCTGAAACAATTTAAATATGACACTCTGACTTGAAGCCAGGAAAACAAGAAGTTGTGGAAATACAAAATAATATGCCCAATGGGAGAATGTTTCTCAATTCTGCTAGTGGAAAGAATTTGCATTCTTGGCAGTGGAGGAGTTCAAGATCACACCATCCAAGATAAGAAATACATATCCACTGGATGCTGCTGTTGTGCTGAAGGTATAAAGACAGCAAAGCTCATGGTAGAAGAGGGCTCAGGTGCCCAGACTTTGACCCTCATCTGGCCAAAAAGTCCTATCTGGGTTGTGCCTGGCAGAGGGGAGCTGAGCAGCTGGAAACACTGAGTTCCCAGGTGATCTTACATATGGTTGTAGAGAGGGCAAATCTGGCTTTTTGGCTGGTTATTGATACTGTGGGTCCTGTGGGTGCTCAGCTAGGAGCATTGATCCATCCACAATAGGCAGTTTCTGATGAGCACTGCTTTTCCAGAGAGCTTTCTTCTTCAAAACGGATTAAGAAATAACAAAAAATAGGGAGTCATCTGTTCTCCATGCTGCAAAGGGGAAAAGGGACCAAAAAAGCAAATCTGCTCAACCTTTATGTTTTGCTTTTTGAAATGCAAGTCTCTATCAGCCCCTGGGGGAAAGTCTGAATCTGAGTTCACTCTGGTGAGGCATCTGTAACCACGCATGAAATAACAATCATTCACACACTAACACACAACAAAATAGGTTTCTTATACATCAGCATTATCTGGTTGTATTAGCTGATTGCTCTTAGGTGTGCTCTTTGGCTAGTGTTTTTGGAAGGGGACCAGGATCAGCAGTTGTCATATCAGTTAACTTCAATTTTTATTATTATAAAACTTGGAAACAAGAAGCTAAGTCAGTTCTGCTGGTAAAGACACATATCAGTACCAAAGCACAAAACAATATACAATCACTTATATTAAAATACATTACAATAGCAAAATGCCATACTAGTATCTAATACCCAGATCTGGGCAAATATTCTTGACATTTTTCCGATTCTTCTAAAGAATGAATTTTCTCCTCACTTCTCATCTGAAATGATGGGCCACTCAGGAGATTAATACAACAAAGCACAGTGTGGTCACTTATACAATACAGAAGTGAAAAATGAGATCGCTTTGAAATATCTGTGTTGGAAGTTGCAAGTGAATATCTGAACCTATTCCACTTGGTCTGTGCTGTGGTTCAGTATAGCCTGGTAGTGTCCCTGTGTACCAGGGGTCTGTTCCTCCTAATATCCACTGGACTGTTATGTCCAAAATCATCGCAACAGCATCCTTTTCATCACTTGGGTTATTTTTTGCTAAGGAACATAACTTTCAGCTTTATACCTCTAGACTCTAATCCTGCCAACATTCATGTGCTGAAGATGGTCCATGTGAGTGCTCCTTTGTTTGGAGGGTTGTTCCCATAATTATATAATTGAGGGTAAATACAGGTAAAATATTTTATCCACTTTTGATTTGAGCCGTGTAGATTTTACTCATCCCATACACCAAATAGGAAAGCTGAGCTTGCTTTTAAAATGAATGATACCCTTTTAGCCACATACTCAGGACTAAGTACAGCACAAGTGTATGTTGGTAAGATCGGGGCTGTGAGCCTTATAGATTGATCTAAATTTACTTCTGTATGTATACAGAGAAAAAGTTAATGCTTATTTACCAATACTTAGTTTTTAAGGGGAAAGGAAGTAGTAGGTAAGTGAACCTAGTTATGAATTTGGGTTATATTTAGTGTTAGTTTTCTGGTGGTCAAAGAGATTAAGGAAGAAGAGAAATCCTAAGAACTAAAATATTTTGATCAGACTTCATATAAAAAAAGATCTGTTACTTTTTTAGCAATGGTTTTATTCTGAAAAGTGTGGGGGTTTTTGGTTTGGTGTGTTTTGTTTGTTGGGTTTTTTTCTCCTGAGAAGTGTAAGGGTCAAAACCTGAAATCATGTATTTTAAACTCAATTAGCATGAGCTGCCTATTTCTCCAGCTTGGATTTTTTCTTATAACTGTTTGGTTTCACATCCACCCAAACCAAAACATATTTTCAGTTTGACCACAGGCTGAAAGGTCACTTGTTCACGTGGCCAGATTTCATCATCTTCTAATTCAATTGAAAATGCTGATGCACATGCATTTTCACATCTCCAGAAATGATTTACGTTAATTCTAACTTCTAATTCAATAAACACAAATTTCCGAGAACACTTCTGTCCCTATTAAGCTTTGGAAAAATCTAAGAATCCACAGCTTGGATGGTCTGTTTGAGATATTTCCCTTTAAGCTTGACCTCTGTCTCACTTAAGTGGCTTTACTCTGACTTCATGCCATTGACTTCTGTGGAGGAATATCTGATATACAACGGGGTCAGAATCAGCCCCTACATAGTATATTTGCTGGTCACTGTTGCAGAAACACTATTAGCACTGAGAGGGGGGAAAAAGGGAGAAAAAGAGAATTTCCACTAGGGTGGAAGTGTGGATGAATATGCCTGCACCACTTTAAAACAAGTAATGCCAGATATATTACTTTATGTCGTATAAAATGTGCTAGTGTGCTAAATGTGCTAAAAGCTGGTGTGTGCGATAGGGTGCAAAAGCTGGCTCTAACTGGACTAAACTAAATATTTTTGTGCCGTGGATAATGGATCAAGAGAGTCATGTCTGTAATGGAGCTGCAGCAGGCAAAATTTTGCTTGTGATATTTATTGTTAGTGTGTGGTGGGCACAAAGTATTTGCCTTGTGCTAGAAAAGGCTCATTATTGCCAATGGGCTTTCTAGAACTTCTATGGAATATACACATATATGTATGTATATAACCCATATAAGGTTTTTGTGTGTGTGCAGATACTGCATTCACCACCGCTCTCCCCCAGACTCATATTTACCATCATTCAGCACACCAGGCAATAAGTGATGATGACTTTAAACACATTTTTGATGGAAATTTGCTGTACAAGCCTATCAGGATTGTATTATGGCCTCAGAAGAATGCTACATCATCTCATTTGTAGAAATAAAGAGCTTTCTGAACTTCTGTAACTGTCTCAGGATAGCTAGAATTGGCACTCTGCTTTTCTCCAAGGATAAACCAAATTCGCCCTACACACCACTTCACAGAAGCATTCCTACCTAGTTGCTGAGAATCACCTGTCCTGGACAGATCACTTTTAAGTCTTCTCTTTATGAGATTTACCACTATTTTCTGTGTGCAGTCACCTAAACTGCTTTACATAGTGGTCTGCAAGAGTTGCAGCGAGTGAAGCCTGGTCATTGCAGAACGGTTGGGAGGTAGGTGCTCAAGCGTGAGACCTCCTGGCAGTTTGAAGTCTGAATCTATGAGAACGTGACTTGAGTCATCGTCCGTGATATATTTGTTGTGGGAGGAGAAGGAAAGCTGGGGAATTTCCTTGGGAGATCGTAAGGTCTACGAAAATGAATAAGTGCAAGGTGAGAAGCTGAACATTCCCGAGTTCCTCACCTGGCTGTGGCACACCGTGATTGTTTCTTTGGGTCTTTAGAACTTGTGTAGGGACTACTGGTTGCCAACCTTCACCCAAATGTCAGGTGGGGTGTCCCCTCTGCTTAGAGGACCACTGCAGCATTGGCAATGGTTACAAGGGGGAGCACTAAGACAGCAATTCCTTTAGTTGCACTTGCTCTGCATTAAATATAACGGAAAGCAAAATATTGCAGAGGTTTTATCTCAAAACTTCAGTGGCTGATCTAAAAAGTGTGAAAAAATTCTGCTGTGTGTCTCTCTCCGCCTTGGCTTTGCTGTTTTCCTAATGTTAGCACCTGGTGAGGAGATTCCACTTGCATGCTGTAAGAGAAAGTGTTCGTGTGTGTTTCCTAGAAATTTTACATAAAGTTTTGAGGCTGTATATTGACTTGAAGAACTGTTAACAAATTATTGGGGAAAAAAACTTTCAAGTAGCTTCTGCAAAATACAAGATATACTATTTATCTACTTTATAGGGAAGTTGAAAGGGTTTAATTAAACTGTTAATGATTAATCTGAGCTTTATGTTAGTGCAAAGTACTGAGCTAATCTATTAGTAAGGAAATGATGAAAAGTAATTACCTTTTAGAACCAAGAATCTAAAGAAGGGTCATGCAAAACTATACCAGAAGTGCTGAAGAAAGTTCGAAACACTTGAGTAGAGGAAATCGTACATTAGAGGTGGAATTAGCCTGGCTGCAATATTCAAACCCAATATTCCTAACATGGGTACAAACTATTCCTTTGTAGCTTACAGAGTTTTGAAGAACTCTCAGTTTTTACTTTCAAAAATATATTTTTTCTTACAATGTGAATTTTTTTTTTTTTTTTAATGGGACAGGGGCTGGTGGTTTCAATTCAACCTGCAGCTCCAGCTTTCCCTACCATTAGCAGGGAGCTGCAGGGGACAGACAGGACAGAAGAGGGATCACAGCACAGGGATCGCACCACAACACGCACCCACAAAGCCAAGGGCCAGTGAGGTCCCACCAGGGCCATGGAAGGAACCCCCCCAGCTGCTGCCAGGGACCTACAGTAAAAAGGCACCAAAGAAAGTTTTGTGCTCCTTAGTGTAATCCACCAGCTTGATGTCGCTGACATTAACCATGAGCTTGTCTCCTACTTCTAAGGAGACCACAGCACCCAAATAAATGGGCTGGAACCAGCTGTTTGCCTTTTCACTGAGGGTCTTGGTGCCGGTCAGCAGCTGGGTGGGTTCAGGGTAACTATCAGTGACTTTGGTGATGACCTCAGTGACAGAATTGGTTTTACTTTCTATGGGCCCTCGGAAAGTGACCTGAGCGTAGACATAGTAGTCCCCAGACACGGGTATCACCAGCGCGTTCCTGGAATAACTCAGGTTGTTCTTGGTAAAGGCCAAGCCTCGCTTGTCTTCCCACTGCAGGATGGGCATCTGGTCTCCCTGGGTGTTGGTGATTTCTTGTTTCTTCACTGTGGAGGGAAGAGAGAGGGAGAAGATTTGGGTTATTTTGCCACGGGCAGGGATGTGCTGCTGAATGTAACACGAGGTCTCTGCTCCAAAGGCCAAGCAATTCAAACAGAGTAATCAAAACGCTAGCACCGAACTGTTCCTATTTTACAGCTTGAAAAATGAGGTGAATTGCCTGCAGGCCAACTGTCCAGTGATATTTTTTGGAAGGTGTCCAGATCTGAGCAAACCGGGAGAGAAAGGCAAGGATGCTTTTGGAAAAGCTCGGCCAGCACAGGCTGGGACTGGATGTCCTGGTTGGGGGCCAGATCCCAAATGGGTGAGACTGTTCTTCCTAAAGGCCGAGTCTCATGGCACTGTGCAGCAATACAAGTGGCTTTACCCTACAGGTCCAGGGTGATTTCTTACCTATTCACAGATTAAAAATCTTGTCCCTAAGTGAAACCAGTGCCGGGGCAGTGCCACACATGGGCAACATCCCTGTACCTAATGTTTTGGGACAGTAATAAATACGAAAACATCATTTTCTTCAGTAGATATGTGATCTGTCACCGCGCATTGAAACACTTGAACTTCTCCTCCTGCCAAGTTGCTTCTGAAGGGTGTCAGGGTTTATTAGCCCTTGTATCAAGCTTTTCTTCCTCAGTGTTCACAATGAAATCTTTTACTGTACAATTGCCTTTGCTTTAAGAGTCTTATCTGATTTTACCAAAAACTCAGAAGATCCCACTGTGCTTCAAGAGGCCCAATTCCAAAGCAACACTTTATATTCAAACTCATTTTTATGTCTCTTTTTCTTTTTTTTTTTTTTTTTCCAAAATGCTTTGCTGGAACAAAACACTAAGCTTGGTGTTAGCCTCAGCTTTCCTCTAGACTTTTTCCCAGCCTGGTGATTAGCTAATTACAAGCAGAGCTCTAATCCAGAGCCCAACATTAGTCCGATCCAAGCCGAGGATGCTCCCCAAGCTGCAGGGTTCTCAGGGGAAGAACTGGGGAACTGCTGCACTCTTCCCTTCGCTCCTTTGCTGCTTTAATTTCTCCCACACAACAGCTAGGAGAATAAGCCCCAGCACTTACTTTTCTGCAGGGAGGCAAAGGGTTTTTTCTGTTCTTTACTAAATGCTGTATAAAATTGTTGTGGTATAACAGCAGTGGAGGCAGTGAAAAGGAAGAGGATAAAAAGCATTAAGATTATGCCAGGCACTAAAATGGACCTGGAAAGTTCATGTTAAATGCTGAGAAAAACGGAGGCAATTGATTTCCAGGAAATGAGATCTTTTTCATGAGCTTGAGTTAATGTTTAAAGTTGATTTTGATTGAATACCTGGGGAAGAGATGTATGTGCATGGGCAGGGAGGGAAACTGAATGCAGGCAAAGGAAAGCTTTGATATTCTCTTGGCAATAACCATTAGGTTTATCCTGGATGAAATGAGATTCAGAAAAACGAATGTGCTCAGCTCCCAGTGGCATCTGCTTTCCCCTGTTTTCCAGCAATAAATAATCCATAAGGAGAAAAGAAAGTGTTAGGAGTGCAATTTCTTGCATATTCTCTGAGTAGCATAACAAAATAATGTTTTTTTTCCAGCCTGCCTGTCGGTGCTGCTGAAGTATCAAATCTTTCTGATCTTTCCCCAGGAGGCAAACTACACGAGGAGAGTATTTCAGTGTGGGAGAACAATAGACACGGATTGTGATAGCAAGCCAAGCTAAATTATAGGAGTATTACAAGGACTATGAGGCTTAGAGCCAGTGGAGGTTTGCCTGATACAGAGAGAGAGAGGAATAAAAGAAAATGAAAGTACTCATGGTCTGCCTTCATCCTCATTTACCTCTTGGGTGTCTAAGAACTGCTCTGAGTCCTGGCAAAAACTAAAGTAGCATTTGGGTCATTCTAAGGTTTACAAGAGCTCGGAGTAAAACCTCTCAGGTTTTACTTGACTTTACTTTACTTTAACCTTGTTTGAGACTGGAAGGAACAGAAAAGATGAGAATATTTCCAGAAAATGTCCTGGGCTGTTTTCCATCTTGGGAACTTTGGGAGAAAACTGAAGAGAAGCTGCATGTGAAATATTATTTTTTTGTGTACAATGCCACATTTAAAATGTCAATGACACTCAATTCTTCAACGTTTTTTGTAACTAATAGGCATATCAAATGAAGTACATGATTTCATAACTTCTAGAGTTAGGCAACTCTAAGTTTTAACAGCTATAACCTCCCTTTTAGGATTAAGCTCGCTCTCTTGTTGCTCTCTATTTTCAAGTTAATTTTTCCCATGCTTTCAATACTGATCAAGAGGATAAATGTATGTTCAAGTGCCTTTGAATACAGTATGCTCATTTTCTAGCAGCACTTGTACTTTGTACTTGTCCTTAATTTATTTCATAAATATCTTGCACTATACTTCCTGAAAATGTACCTATTATGCTAACTCTTGAAGTAAATAGAATCTGCTTTTAATAAGAAATTAATTGCGACAGTTCCTTCAACTTTCCCACCCATTCTAAATTTTTGGCATCCCTTACATGTGGAATTTCTTCTCGTTTCCTGCAATCCCTTTTGGTTTAGTCCCTTACTGGAGAATCCCTGTTGCTTGGCAGCTTTTGGGTACATTTTGTGGCAACATAGTTCATCCAGCTGTGCCACAGGCTGGTGACAAGAAGGAATAGGTGTCAGTCTGCATCTCAATCCAAAGTGCAACCAAATAAGTCAGAGAGAGGATGATGGCACAGCACAGTCAGCACCAAATATACATTAGTGCACAGGAGAGAATGGGGATGGGTAAAAGTCCTGGCTGGGCGTTCACATGGATGGTGCCATTCTTCACTAGCTATGGCCATCCTGGGTGAGGAGATCTTGATGGCGCTTTGGATAAGTTCAAAATGCTCAGTGTGTGTGTACTATAAAGGCCAAAAGCAGGTGGAAAATTCATCATAAAGGAACAGTGAACAAAACATCGAGTCATTCTGCTACTGCTATTTCCCATGAAAGTACTGTGGCTAGTTATTCCTCTCACTCCTCTGCTCTCACCTTCAGAATATATGTGCCTAAAACTAGAAAAAGACAGAGAGAAGAGAGATCTGGAAGATATTTCTTACAAGTGAGAGTCTGTAGTTTACCACCTTCACTTTGAAAAAGGTACCTGAGATGGAGGAATGAAAAAAAGATCTGAAAAATAATTATTCCTTTTTCACTTTCTATGCACGAGTCATGGTTTATGAGAAGAGAAGACCAGGGTGGCACCCAGGAAATTATTATGCAGCAAGTTTAAAGTAACAGGAAATATTTTCTGACTGCAGTGTGATTAAGGTTGGGAACTCATTGCCACAGGGTATAGCACCAAAAATATGCTTGGGCTGAAAAAAGGTCAAAGATAAGTTCATGGAAATTAAGTTCCCTGTTGGCAGCGCAGCACAGCAACCTGGGTGTAGCATTTTTGTGTAGAAAAGGAGTGATAAAATCCCGTTAGCTTTTTCCTTTTCGTGCTCCTTGCTATGGCCAACAGTGGCCTTAAATGGAAGGTTGAAGAGGACGGGCACTGTCCCATGGAGATGGCTCAGGAATGATTGTGAAGGAGGTTTTGCAAGTGGGGGTCCTGATGACATTTGAAGAAAACTGTTGGGTGCTTCCCTGCAGCATCTGGACTTTTGTGCAAGGCAGGGAAGTCCCCAGCAGCAGAGCTGAGCTTTGGTAGCTCTTCTGAGTCAGCTGCACCGGGAGCCTCTGTTTCTTTCTGCCATGGGGGAACTCAGGAGAAATAAAGACTTGCACTAGCAGACATGGTCCTTTTGCTCTTGCAAACTTGCAAAGATGCGATTTTGAACAAGGACAGGTCAGTTTTTGAGCTCCAGCAACCTGCATACAAAAGGGGATGGGACCAAGGGTGGGCATTAGGAAGGAGCTTGTGGATTAGGGAAAGTAAACCATGCTGGGAAAGAAATCAGCCCCGAAATACTGGTTTAACTCTGTAGGTGAATTTGTGTGAAGCATCAGGTCATATTTTGCTCCAAAACTTGTAGTTTTTCCCAATTCATTTATCTGTGAGGGCTCTCTTGGGCTCTTTCCACTGCCTGTTCTAGGGGATTCAGCAGGTCACTAAGATACCAGGCACCTATTTAAGTTCAGTTACAAGAGCTGCCCATTCAGTGAAATAAATGGCTTGGAAAAGTGTCAAGAAGAAAAGTTTCTGTAAACTACCTCCTTCCTGGGCCCCTTTCTACAAACACAGGCTGCAGTAAATCTGTCGTGGTCAACAAGCCAAAGCTGATTATTTTCCCCATGTTTTGTGCAACACCTGGTCTTATCAGACTGACATAAACCGAGATCATTGTATTGCTACTTCTGCTGTAATTCCTGTGGGGAAACGCTTCATTTTTGAACAAGCCTTACCTGTTAGGTGTGCTCTTGGCTTTTCTGCACTGGTAAGTGTATCTGTAACTGAGGGGAAAAAAAAAAAGTGTGTAAGGACATTTGCTGCTGTTCAAGTCAATGAGATGTGAGTGGTTGTTGAGGAAATGTGTGCAGCTCCTTTCCATTTCTGCATATGTTTGGGTCAGGAGTTACTTGCTGTGATTGTTTATTGACACCGTAGAGGTAATACAATCACTTGGCAAACACCTGAGCTTGTCAGGCCTGCTGTGGTGTTGACAGGGCCCATCGTGTCCACGTCTTAAATTGCTGTAGGGTGAGTGGAGGTGTGGTGTGTACGGGCTCCCAAATCCATGTTTTTGCACATTGAGGGTGTTATACTGATCTCAGAGAGCTGCTGGGGAGGTCTGTGCCTGCACTAGAAGGAGTGAGCTTGCACAGCCCTGGGGTTAGAAATGTTCACACTTTCGCTATGGCCCCAGTTATCTCCCTGCATCTCGTTGCCCAGGTTTGCCTCCCTCTGCCCTGGCTTGTTCGGCTGGGGAAGGTTTTTGGGTGGTGAGAGCGGAGGGAGTCGGGGAGGTGTCTGCCAGCGATTGCAAAACCTTGGTAAACAAAAGCGTTCAGGATGGGGGAAAGGACTGGCAAACTTACCTGTAGTTACTGCCCGTTGCTTCAGAAAGTGAGAGCCCCTCTCTTCTGTGACCTGCAAGAGAGATTTGCAAGCGGTTAACTCGGGGCTCCAGGGTATACAGCACCTCCACGGAGGGTCTGCTTTGTGTTATCACAGAAAACAGAGTATACTACAGTAATATCATAAAGCTTAGCTAGAGCTTTTGTGTAAAATGACAAGCCCTGACAGGGCTTTGCTTCGTTGCAAGAGTTTTCTGCTGTTTGTTTGAAACTGCCTGCGTGTCGGAAAAGATGCCAGGGACAGGACCTGGGATTCTTTGGTGGTGGTTGTGTTAAACGCCGGTCTTGTTCACAGGCTGACAAGCCCTTCACCTGACTGGGGAGGACTGGTGGAATGGCCAGTGTGAACTGGCCAACACTAACCCTCTTTGTGATGGTACCTCCATCCAGCGCTGCTAGAGAACCTCTGCTGCTTAGAGATGCTCTTGTCCCTCAACCCGTGCAGAGCAAACAGAGAGACGTGAGCGATTCTTCCTTGTCTCAAGACTCAGCAGGTCTGAGCCTTTGCAGGCGCTCGGTGCACCCACAATGCCAGTGAAAAGACTGAGGTGTATTAACCACAGAGCTGCTGTTTCACCTGCTGTTCTTTCTGCATTTGTGTTATTTCAGACTCTTTGTTGCTTAGGTCTGTTTGGAGTGTCGGGTTGCCTCACTGGAAGGTGGAAAGGAACTGAGCAGGTCTGAGGTGCAGCTGGTGGAGGGTGAGCTCTGCGGCTCACTGACACCCCACTGAGGGAAGGCGTTTGTGTGCCTCTTACATTTTGTTCTAGAGCCAGACACCAGAACACTCACAACATCCCTGTGCCAACAGGCATTTGCATGGGAGCAGGGCATGGCCCTGGGCTGTGCCAAGCAGTTAGAATCGTAGAATCACAGAATGGTTTGGGTTGAAGGGCCCTTCCCAGCTCCCCCAGTCCCCCCCTGCCATGACAGGGACATCTTCACCAGCTCAGGTTGCTCAGAGCCCCGTCCAGCCTGGCCTGGGATGTCTCCAGGGATGGTTCATCCACCACCTCTCTGCCCAACCTGGGCCAGGCTCTCACCACCCTCAGCGCCAACAATTTCTTCTTCATGTCCAGCCTGAATGTCCCTCCTTTAGTTTAAAACCATCACCCCTTGTCCTGTTGCAACAGGCCCTGCTCAAAAGTCTGTCCATATCTATCTTAAAGGCCCATTTAAGTACTGAAAGGCTGCAATAAAATCTCTGGCACTGAGGTTGAGCAGCTCAAAGGGAAACTACTGCCTGCCCACCACACGCCTACCAGGGCCGGTCCTTCTGAATCACGCTTGGGCACGGCTGGTGGTGGCTTCTTGCCAGGTGTTGGTCCTGTTACAGCAGCCTGCAAAGCAGCAGGGTTCTCACCGAAGAATGCTGCAGGATGCTGGCTCTGGATCTGACCTCCCTGGGGTGTGAGGAGCATCCCCTGCGCTTTTCCCAGGGCACGGTCCGTTGCGGGTCTATGCCAGCAGTGTGGTTGCAGAAATCAGACGGTCTGGGTTCTGCAGCCAGCTCAGGGTTGACTGTCAGGGCTGTCAGGAACCCCTATCACACGACATTTGTCAGGAACATGCTGGTGTGGTGTGTTTTATGGACAGCTACAATAAAAACATTGAATAAACGGCCACTGATCAGCTTGCAGCTAAGGATTTGATGCACATTGCTTAAATAACATTAGCATGTAGATGCTGGAGCTACATGCTAATGCTGTCTGCTGGGGGCTGTATCTCACACAACTTCAAATACTGTAGGACAAGTGGAAAATAGATAATTTATATTGGCCAGGGGAAGGAGAGTGTGGGAGAAAAGTCGGGCTGCCTGGGTTTGGGAGTGCTAGCTACACTAGTAAGCCCAAAGATATTTTAATATTTCACTAGCAGTGAACATCCATGCATTCCTGCAGAAAACCATCATTTCTAAAGTAGTAGCTCTGGTATGTTGGGAAAAAATGGAGAAGGAAAACTGCAGGGACCTGTACACACATAAGTAGCCCAGCCACAATAAGTAGCCCAGCCATAGGGTCTGCTGCTCTGCAGGAAACGTTGCCTAGAAGGGGCGGTGGTGTGAAAGCTGAGCGTGTGGCTCACGGAGAGCAATGGCATTGCGTTCTCATTGAGGTGTCTGGGCTTTTCATTATGACAAATGACTTTCTCCAAGGTTCTGTCTGGTTGCTGTGGTATCTAAACATGACTGTACTTCTGATACAGCACAGAGTCATAGCCAGGTGACTTTGTCCTTCCCATGGTGGGAGGCACAGGGTCAGCGTGGAGGATTTCCCTCAAACACTCCCCCTCTCTTTTGGCCAGATGTGTATGCATATATTTACCCCATTATTTATGTGACACTTCCTACATATTTATGAAGTGACATATTTTCTAATGATGTCAAGTACTGCAATGAGCTACGAATCAATCACAAACCTACATTTAATCATGTAACTTCAGCGGGACTGTTTACATATTTAAAGCCTAACCTGCTTTATTTAAACTTGGATGTTGCAAAACAAAGAGAAGCAATGAGAAAGTGGGAAAGATATCAGGAAGAATTCTGATTCTATATGAAAAATAGCAGAATGGTTTTGACTAAAAACTGAGGACAAACTCATTAGGCAACCTAAATTTACTTGTTTCCAATGAAGGCCCAATGGAAACTCCAGGTGCAGCATCTGCATTCATAAATGTTAAAGGACAGTGTGTTGCAGTAGATAGAGCAGGGTACTCTGAGGTGTGAAATCATTCTGTTTGGCAAAGGTAGGGTTTCTTTTCCTAATTGAGCTACTTGATAAGGATGCCAATCTAAATCTCCTATAGAAAATATTTTTTAGCACCAGACAATGCTACATAATGGCCAGGTATTAGTAATATTTGTCCTAAATAAGCAGAGATGTTCTACATTCGTGGTGTAGATGAGGTGGTGAGGGAGAGTGAAGCAGCATGAGACAATAGAACGTTTAAACAATTAGTGTTTTTCCCTCTTTTTCCTTTCTTGCTTAGCTGTGATTCTGGCAAGTTCACAGCACAGCTTCAGTGTTCCCTTTGGTTACTGTGGAGAGATTAATCAGCACTGAGTAAAGTTGAAAATCCCACCCTACAGCTGACTTGCAGACAAATGACATCTTGGACGGACAGCTCTAAGTACTCTGAAGACTGCGGTATGCAAAACACTTCTTTATTTTTTTTATGTCAAGAATGTCCAAAAGCCCCAGTGCATTTATATCCATGTATTGCTGAAGCCAAAAAGAAGGGCTGAACATCCCCTGTTCATGTGTTTTGCCTCTTGTACCTCCAGAAAGAGCCATGGGTATCTGATAAAGAAACACCTGGGAAAAGCAGCTTGGCACTGCAGGCAGAGTCGTTAATAAGCAAAATATCCCTAGCGCCTCCATCCACTCCACTTTTAGCACAAGATGCTATTTTACAGGCAGAGCCTCTGCAAATCGTATACAGTTTATACACCCACAATTTTAGTAGCTCCAGAGATGCTGCATGGCCTTGGCTGGGTGTTTTCAGTAGGTGCTTGTCCTGGGCCACTAAAAACTGGTCTCAGTGGGAGTGTTTGCACCCGGGCATAGCTGCAGTGCTCACTGCTCCTCCACAGGCATTTCTGCATTGCTGCAGGTCAGGAAGCCTTTTCAGGTTCTTTTTCCCATTTGGGCTTCTGGCTCTGCATGTCCTGGCAGCCCTAATCTGAGCTTTGTCGCTAGCTTCCTGACTTCACCCTTTTGCACAGAATCCAGGTGGAGCTGCTAGGACTTTAAAGTCCCTCCTGTACTGCAGCAGCTCCCTTCTCCATTGCAAGGTTGACATGGCACATGGGTTCATGTGCAACCCTTTGGACACGTTTTGGAACTTCCCTTTGTTCTTCTTGTGGTCCTGCAAGGGTGCCATGAAAATAAGACCAAGTACCAATGTCTCCAGTCCACGGGACCTGATGCTCTGCCATACTGGGCCAGCTGAGCAGGTCGCCAAGGCAGCCAGAGATGCTCTGCTGGCTCCTGTGCCGTTCCCTGGGTAGATTTGTGCACTCAGACTGAAACTTGGCTTCCTTTTGGGGAAGGATGCACAGAAGTCCTGACCTTTCTTCTGGCAGGGAGACTTCTATACATTTCCTGCTAGTAACACAAGGCACGTGTTATTGCTTAAAGAACCCTGTTTTCTCACCTCGGTCTGTCTTGAAGTGCAAAAAAGTGATTTCTCTTTCCCTGGAAGGTGTCCAGGGAAACATCATCAAACTTGAATTATTCATGCAAGATTCACTATACCATGAGAGAGCAAACCAGTGGCTCACACATGTTGCTGTAATGACATAAATTGCCCTGCTTTTTCCTGAAAGGGACATTTCCAGAGGAAAAGATGAGTTTGCATCCTTTCAGAGGCGGAATGCGACACGGTGCGCACCCACGCTGAAGCAGAGACCAATAAACTGCCTCACCCCGCAGGCAAACCAAAGAGGCACGCCCCTGTTGCACAAACCTTCCCTGGCTCCCCTTCTCCTCCTCCTTGCTCCAGGAAGGACGGGCTTCAGAATTTACTCCATCTGCTTCTCATCTGCTCAGCTGCTGAGTCCCTCCCTCCTCCCAGCACTGTCCCCGGTGCACGAGAACTTGATAATCAGGCATGTGTGGGCTGAACTCTGGTCCTGGGGCAACGGGAGGACTCCTCCCATGGGCTCGCTGCCACAAAGGTCAGCAAGCGAATACGTGTCTGGTGCAAACTCGGGTCTGCCCACTGGCTCCCAGTATGGCCAGGGCTTCCGCACCCCAAAACCAGTGCCACAGAGATCTCCGCACCCCAAAACCAGTGCTACAGAGATCTCTGACAAACTCACCTGGTCCCAACTTAGTCCCCCTGATCTGGGCTATCAACGGCGCACACGAGGAAGGCATCCTTTAGCAATCCAGTTCTAACACTTCGAATGCGGAAGGAAATGCAAAAAGACATCTTAGCAAGATCCTTTACACCCAGAAGTGGTCCCATGGACTGAAGCAGCTTAGAGCCGTGCTGAGCCACAGGACCGAGCGCCCCGGAATTAACAGAAAAGCTCCAGAGGTGGACAAACCCACCCACCTGTGCTCTGTTGCTGGACAACACTGGTAATACGGTCAGTCACCCGCGGAGTGAACAAAGAATTCAGACGGTGCAGGATGCAGCTGAGCTGCGGCCGGGCGCTCCACCCCTGGCTTGGCACGGCGGCCGCGGGCAGCCGGCCAGCCCGCGGCTCTGCTCTGCCTCACCGGGACTCATCACCTCGTTACATCACTGTGGGAATACTACGCGCTAATAACTCAGCGCGCACACACACGGAAATACACACTAGCGTAGCTCAGGCTGGAGAAAAATCTAATGGCTCACGTTGCGCTTTTTCCTCTTAAGAAGCCAAAGCCACCCACAAAAACGTTGTCTGCTAACTCTGCCAACAGGGTAAAGAGCAAGGAACACATTAGTCCAATCGAACAGGCTAGCGTTTTATTATTATTTCACTCTAAAATCGTTTCAAGAACTCAACTGTTCTGCTCTGTACAACCTCATGGGACATGAAGAAAGAGCAATGCAGCTGAGACTGTCCGAAATGCCTCTTCTCTCCATTTGCACCTGCTCTACTTGGCCTGAGCAGCTGTAAAAGCACCAGTGCAGTAATATGCACTTCCACATATACAAGCAATGGGCGGATTTAACAGCCTGAGGTACCGTGCAGGACTTCTGCATCTCCTTTCAGCTGTGCATGAGGGTGCAACCAGATAACGCCAAAGATGCTGCACCAGGAGCTGGCATTGCTTGGGTGCGAGTTGTTGCCTGTGCAGACTTGAGGTCAAACAGGGGCTGGCACGTCTGCACAGCCACGAGCACGCACACAGCCACGGGTGCAGCTGTCACTGCCTAAACATCTATAGGCTGAAAGACTGCAAGGTCATAAATCTGCCTTCCAGGCCACTTACTAACTCGGCTTTCCTTTGGTGTTCCTGAGCACAGAACAGGGTAATTAGTTGGGGAATTCCAGACCTGAAGCAAAAATTCAAACCGTAATTCCTCAGACCTATATGCAGATATGCATCCTTCTAGCACGGGGCAGTCCTGCTGAATTCATAGCTTACAGTAGAAATAGGTGCTTGTTCGCAGTGTGGCACAAGAAGGAATAGGGTGACACAGAAGAGCATTAGAAGCAGCCACATGAGCAAGCTTATTGCTTGGAGCGAAGTGAGTTTAGCTGTCTAAGGAGAAGAATTAAGAAGGTCCCTGGATCTAGATAAAGTTTTGATGGGGAGTAAAAACTGAGATGTGCAATTCAGGGTCAGGCTAATTGTCCCAGATCGTATCTCTGCAGGAGTTTGCATTAATAATACAGGAGAGCTGGAGCTCTCTGCCCACGATGAGCACTGACCCACTGACATCAGCAGTGTGGTCAGCAGATGGTTGTGAAACAGGACACTGGGAGGGGAAGTCTCAGAGTTAACTCGAAAAAAGGAACACAAATGAGCTATAGTGTAGAAATCTGGCTGAAATCAGTGGAGAGACACTAATTTCCATTAACTAGTGATTTTTCTTAAGCATTTCCTGCAGCATGTCAATAAAAGTTTTAGAAGCTGCACATTGCACTGTGACCTTAGTGAAATTACAGCAAGAGGAACAGGAACAACGAGTTAAAAAGACCGAACAATAATAAGACTTATCCCAGGCAGATTTGCTCTGGGTGAGGAAGAAGGAATGTAACAGGCAGTTTCTTAAATTCCCTTAAATGTGAGAAACTCATAAAGAGAATAAAAGAACCAACCAAACCCAACCCTGGAGACATGAGATGTGCTGCTCTCCTCCTCGTAGGGTGCCGGGGTGGAAATTGTCCATCCAACTCTTACCTGGCCGGCGCAGGAGCTGGGGGCTCGGAGGTTTCCAAGCAGCAGGTAGGTGATGGGCAGCGCCAGGACCAGCACGGAGAGCAGGCACAGCAGCACCGCGCACCGTATCCTCCGCAAATCCTTCCCGAGGTGCATCCTGGAGGCTTGGCTGCTCCCGAGAGCCGCCTCCTCCGCCGGGGTTATCTCGACCACACGGTCCATGCTGGCGTCCGGCGTGCGAGCTGCCGCTGATCCTGAATGGGAACCAAAGACGGCAAAAACCTCTTCTGGCGTCTGCCCTGCATGGAGACCCTCATTAAATAAGAGCTGCCCGGAGTGTGGGAAGGCACCGACACACGCACACCCTCCCTCCCAAGGAATGCACCGCCTACAATAGAAACCTAGCTCAGGGAAAGAGCACGGTTGCTCCCCGGGCTCCCCGAGGTGCTGCCTGCCTCTGTCTGGCTTTTTTTCCACCCCCCCTTCACTGTGCAGAAGGAAGCTAGGAAAGTCCCAGTGGGTGGAACCAGGATAAACCCTGCTGCTGGGCTGGATAAGCTTAAAAGCTTTTCCGCATGGCAAACGGAACATGAAACCAATGGGAGTGAAAGTGAGAAGAAGGGGGAGAGCGAGCGGCAGAGGCGATGTGATGCTCAGCATCCTGGAGCCCGGCAGTTTCTGCACAGCTCCGGGACAAAAGGGAAGAGGCTTTCAGGGAAGGTGAGGGTGTCACAAGTGAGCCCAAGAAGGGATCCGATTCTCTGAAATGTTGCTTCATTCCTATGGTTTAGCAGAATTCACAGCGGGCTGTGCGTTGCTCAGTGTGCACTTTTGCACCAAACAGTCCAAGGTCAGGCCTAAAACAGAGTATTTTGCTGCTGTGGGGTTTGTCTTCTCCAAACTCATTTTAATTGTGCTTTTTACAGCAGCCTCTTATCATTACCTGGAAAAGCTGTGACTTTATTGCACTTGGGAAAAAATTATGTCATCTTTCTTGATAGCTGCTATCTCTGATTAAAAGGCCCTGCTGCCTATTGCCAGCCTCAGGAGCTGCTCAGTGATTGATTTAGGAGAAATAAGCTCAGACAGCAGCCGATATCCATCTGGAAGGAGCTCCCTTCTCTGGAGAAGGCTTGTTGCGTGTTTGCTCTCTGTCACGGAGCAGCAGCCCACCCTCCACTGGCCTTGGCAGGGTTTAGGAAGGACTTAGCAGGAACCATCAGTGGAGATGTTGCCATTTAGACTTATCCAGATTGCTGAAACTGGAGATTTTTTTTTTTCCCTGGGAAAACACGGTTCTCATCAAAACTGAAACTTTCTTTGCTTTATCCGCACACACACTGATGTGCAGAAACTTCTGCTTTTTCCCTGGGTAGAGAAACAGGGTGGAAACTCACGTGTTTTTTAGTGAGAGCACAGCAAGGTTTGGTTTCCCCCACCTCCCCGTGAAAAACATCTCAGATTTGTGTTATTACAAAATAATATAAAAGTATTTTCTCATGTCTCAGTCTCTCTGCATCCTCCTGCCTCCCCAATAAAAGTTTAGCCAGCTCTTATCACTACAACTTTGATAACACTGCTAGAAATCTTCCTTTTACAATAGTCCGGTGCAGCTCTTGATACCCTAGAAAGCTAAAAATCGTGCTCTGATCAAACTGTGTAGTTTAATTAGTGAGCATGACTGAGGCTCACAGGGATCCTCGCCAGCAAACTGAACAAGGACTGGGCCAGGGAGAGGGAAAGTGTGAAAGGCAAAGCAAGAAATAGTGAAACCCACTATGGTTTAGGGAGATGGAACAAGAGAGCTGGTAAAGCACCAAAGAACGTGAGCTCGAACCCAAGCCAAGCCACAGAGCTCCTTTGTGACCTCAGGCTAGTGCCTGGCTTTGTTTTCTTTAATTCGTTGCTTGTTTTCATTCAGGCTGCAAATCCTTGAGGACAAGGCCTTATCTCCATTTTGACAGATTTCAGGGCAGGCGTAGCTCCATTTATTATAAATTTAAAAACCAGAATGGGCAGGAGGGTGCTGCTAAGATCAGTAGAGAGATAACTATTTTTGTGGAAGTGCTGTGTAGAGATGAGTTTGGTGTTGGTTTGGTGGGGGGGGATTTTTTGGTGTGGTTTTTTTGGTAGTTTGTGGTGTTTTGTGTGTATGTGTTGTTTTTCTTTCCCTGAGGTCCCAGTTGCTTATTCTAGGGCAGAGTACTAAAAAAAACTAATACTAGTATTTTGACCATGAGTGTCAAAAGTAATTTTCTCTTAATCATGAGTGCCACAAAATGCTTAGTACATATTCAAGGCAGGTGCCTTACAAGCAGACAGCCACAGATAACCCCAAACTGTAAGCCAGAAAACTCCTTGGAGTTTATTTTGTTTATTTTCCAGGGAATGCCAGTGGAGGAAGTTCTGAGCTAAAAGAGCTCGTAAGAGCTTTTATTGGCCTGAGACTTGTTGCCTTTGGCTGGAAGAGGATGAGGAGCCGGGGCCTTGGGAAGTGAGGGCTGGGCTCTTGACATGAGGCTTTTTTAAGAGGAAAAAATGCATGAGAGGAATGAGACATACATGAGAGGAGAAAGAAACAGCTTGTCACTGGGGGGTGCTACCTCCGTGCTGCTCAGATTTATCTTCTTTCTGTGATGCTTTTTGTTCTTTCTGCATGCTTGTGCATGACATGTATGAGGGTGTTTTGTTTGAGGACAAATAAGCTGAATCATATATATACATATAGTGAGGATAAGCAAGTATACACAAGGATGGTATTGTGGGTATTTCTGTCTTAAGCATGGAAGATACTTAGCAGATTTGGGAGACTGCGTCCTTAATTCTTTGTCTACATCAGGTAATGGCTGTGGTTTTAGTTTTTAAGCTTGCAGTGAGTACAGAGAAAAAAATAATTGAGCATTCAAAGACCACTTCACACATTTTCTAGGAGTTTTCAAAGTGTTATTTGTTCACTGTGTTCATAATGGTTAGTGCTTTATCTGCATCATTTCCAGCTGAATCCTGTGAGGTTCCCCTTAGAAAGACAAAGTGCAGAGCATCCTTCAGCTGGGAGAAGAGGGGGAATCCGCACGTGATATTTGCCTCTCTTGATCTTGCCATATCTTTCCCGCTGGGTGGTTTGCTACGTTGTCTGGAGTGTCCCACCAGAGACATCATATCCACAAAGATGCAGCATGGAGGGACTGTAGCTGGTGCTGAGCACTGTTCATGACTTCCCAGGTTGGCATTTCATCCTCCATCTTGCTGTTACTGCCTTAGGAACATGTCTGTTGGTTGCTGGCGTGTGCTCAGTGGTGGTTCCTCTGCTGGTTTTTGGTGTGGACATTCTGTGCCCTCCAGTATTTGGCTTGCTGCAGCTGGACATTTGTGCTGCACAGGGAGCAACAGGCAACACCTGCTTCTCCCAGCCCATGGCCAGAGCCAGGCAGGGGAACAGTGAAAGCAGGGAGTGCTCTTGGTGTGGAGATCTCTACTACACCAAGGTGAACCCATGGACATCCAGTAAACTCAAATGCTACCAGTTGTGATTGCCAAGAACAGGGCTGGAGGGAAGGCAGAGGGATGGGGGGGGTCAACTTAGCATGAGCATCATGACCTTGGAAGAGGAACAATGTCCTCCCTTGTGCACAAAGTCTGTGGGTGGGTTTTGCCATAGGCATGGTCAGGTATGGGTATGTGTCAGGAGGGGCTTTTCAGGTCAGTCATTACTCTTGCACAACTCCTGACCACCAATAAGCAGAAGTAGGATGTAGCTGGTCACTATGTGGAAATATTACCCAGTTAGACTGGGCTTGTCACCAGGCGGGAGAGATGGGTACCAGCTCCTTGAGTCGCCCCTTGCCAGGGGATGCCATGTGATGGGAAGGAGTGGGAGAGTGCAGGATGGTTCCCCACTTCTATCCACTGCGTCCCTGCCATGACCTCCCACCTCTCTGCTCTGACGTCCTCCTTCTCCCACTCCGCACAGGTCCTGTGAGTGTGTTTCCCTCCCACGCGCACGAAGCGAGATGATCAGCCAGGCGGTACTCCCGCAGTGTCACAGGCTGTGGGAATGTCGAGGCCCAAGGGGATGTCCTTGGCTCCAGCCCATGGCTGTGGAGGAGGCAGGGGCTGTGTGATGGGAGCTGTGCCGTGCCAGGGATTCCGGGAGAGCACTTCAGGGCGAATCCTGGTCTATCCCCTTGTATGTGCTGTGGAAAACCATGATACTTGCCAGCATGACGCAGACAACTGGGAATTTCTTGAATTTAAAGTGGTTGCACTGGGCACCACTCTTGTTGCTGTACTGAACCGCTTCACCTTCTACTGCTACTGCCAGATTTTTCCCAGCAGTGAGGCCTCAGATGAGACAAAGACCAGAGCTTTGGTCTCTTCTGGTGCCCAAGCAGCCTTTCTTCACCCTTTTGCCTTTACTTCATGGAGGGAAAGGCAAGTAACACACAGGATGCTTTTCATTGTACCAGGTTTCTTGTATTGGGTGCCCTGGGGCAAAGTGGGATGGCATAAAGGGAGAGTAAGGACACACAGTCTCCTAGAATAACTTCGATGCAATGTACTTAGCAAAGAGACTGAAATCCAGCATGGTCCCTGTTGGACGTAGACCCTGGAAGAACACATCCTCTATTCTGTAGATAGATTCATCACCAGGGACACCACTTGGTTTGCCCAAGACTGGAGCCCAGGAGGGAATAATATGTACAGAGTTTAGATGACTGTGTGATAAGATTGTGGCATGACACAGGGAAGAACCAAGTCGACAAGGGAATAGCACCTTAGTCTCTGCCTTAGTCTTCATGGGCCTAAGAGCACCTTAGTCTCTTTTCAAATCTGTCTTGAAGCCAGAAGAGGTCAGGTGCAGGGCTTCCTAGTTCTCATCTAGGAGAACTCTCTGCATTTGACCAAGGTATTTTACTTCTAGAACTTAGGAGTTGTTGCAGCACAGCAACACAAGGTGGTTTATTCTCTTGGAAATTAATTTCTGATGATCTGAAATCTTTTCACTGTTGTTATTCCTTCCTAGGTGTAACACTCTCTACTTTTGCTTGTGCTTTTTCTCTGAATGAATTTCTCAGGATCAGAAAATAGTCAGAGATAAGGAAGAAAGCTCATGACTTTAAAAAAAAAAAAAAAAAAGGCAAAACATTGTTCTATCAACCAAAAAGATAATTTACCATTTGCAATAGCCCAGGCCCAGCTGATTACAGAGCTGAGAAGAGTATTCTTAGCCAAACTCCAGGCAAGTTTTTAAAAAAGGTACTGTGGGGCATATGCTCTACTTCTGACTCTGTTGGTACAGATAAGTTGAAATCAGTGAGTGAAACCAGTCCACATCAGTTGTTCAGGTGAGAGTCACACGATGTACCTGTGCACGGGTGCAAAGTCTGAGCTCTGCTCCTCATTCATGTGGATGTTTAGGGAATACAGAGTGTCAGCAGGAAATAATATCAGGTCAGATGTGTAAGGTTGTTGCCCTGGGCTGAGTACAAGATGTATTTATAGATACACTGCTCATTCCTATCTGCTGCTGGAGTGGTGTCATGCTCAAGTTTTGAAAATGCATTAGCATTGTCAGGGACAGGATAGCTGGACATTTTCCCATCTGTTTCAGTGCATACAAGGAAGCTGGCTCTGTAAAGTACTCCCTCCATGATCCAGAGCTTTGTTTTTCTCCTTGCTGTTGACAGTCCCTAGCAAGTGACCCAGTGAAGCAGAGCTCTTGACTCTGCTGTGCCTCCCTGCTCTACGTGCCTGTTAGTCTATCAGAAGCAAACCACAGCTAGGTAATGTTTGAACATTGAGAGGTTGCTGAGGATACATGGAACAGCATCAGCGATGTGACAAATGCAAATGAAGTAAATCTGATTATACAGTGCAGTTCCTGGTTATTTTGCAGAAAATATTATACGGTATGGATTGGGGAAGAATGACTTTGTTGGTACCTTCCTTTCATATGTCACAGCTCGGCACAGCTGAAATTTCCTTTTCCTATTGTGTTCTCTGGGAACAATGCAGCCAAGAAACTGTCAAGTGTGAGCAACGGGATGAGGGATCTTGCAGCTCACTTGCTCCAGACTCCAGAATTTTATGAATCATAGAATAGTTTGGGTCGGAAGAGACCTTTTAAAAGTCATCTAGTGCAACCTCCCTGCAATGAGCAACCAAATCAGGTTGCTCAGAGCCCCGTCCAGCCTGGCCTGGGATGTCTCCAGGGATGGTTCATCCACCACCTCTCTGGGAACCTGGGCCAGGCTCTCACCACCCTCAGGGGAAACAATTTCTTCCTCATGTCTAGTGTGAATCTCCCCGCCTTTAGTTTAAAACCATCCTCCCTGACCTGTTGCCCACGGGGCTGGGGATGCAGCCCAGGACACAGTTGGTTTCTGGGCTGCAATTGCACGTTGCTGGCTCATGTCCCATCTTTCATCCACCAGGACCTCAAAGTCCTTATCTGCAAGGCTGCTCTTCATCCTTTCATCCCCCAGCCTGTATTGATACCAGGGTAAATATATATTCTCGGAGCAGGGCAGTGGTGACACAGTCTCACCTCAAAGTCTTGAACCGTATTGCCCTGATATGCCCTCAAACCCTTGAGGCTCAGTCTGCCAAGGCAGGCTTTTCAGTGATTCCTGTTTCACTTTTAAGACAACGCTTCATGTTTTAGGCTGACACGTGAAGCGCACGTCATGAAAACCCGCGGGGTAGGATTTGCCTTCTTTCACTGCAGGGAAACCCCACGTTTCCTCAGACAAGGCCTGTGGCTGAAAGGCCAGGGCAGGGAGCTGCACGGCTGCGTGCCAGTGCTGAGCAGAACCAGGCTGCTATTTCCACCACACCCCCGAACCGCAGGGACACCCCCAGAGCGTGCAGGAACACTTTCACGGGAGAGAAAAACTAGGAAGAAAAACCCAGATGGTTTCAGGCAAAACTCAGGTTTGATGAGAGGTTTATGATGGAATGTTCGTGTCAGATCCAAACCTATTCTGCTGTATTTCTGATTCAGCTGCAGCCTTTCTCCAGTGCTGAAAAACCTGTTCACAAAGGAAAAGGTTCTGCCTTGGCTCAGCGGTACAGCAAGCAGAGAGATGGCTGTGGAGCCTCAGAGGGAATAACTCTGCGAAAGATAGAGCCCTCTGGCTAAGTGCAAAGAAAATTAAATCTAGGCTCTTAATCCTTATGCTTTGGGGAATAGATCATTATCTGTGATGAAAAGGAAGAATCGCTCTACTTGGGATATTGTATCACATTGCATAAGTCAGTACAGTGATGCTTCACCTCATCCCAGGCATCAGGCCCCAGCCAAGGGCAGAGACAGAAAAGAGATGGAAAAGAGAAGTCACCACAAATTGACCTCAGGATCTCTATGTCCTTCTGTGCACAGGGTAGGATAAAGAACTTTAGCTTTTGCATCTAAGAGTATGTCTCTCGATGTGCTGACAATTTCCCAGTGCTGATTTGGCCCTGTTTTTCTCTTGGGATAAACAGTGGGATGTATTTATTTATAATTTACACATCTCCTGCCACACTTCTGTTATCAAGTATTTTGCCCTTCATGCCCTTCTCTGAAGGCTTTATAGCTCACTTTGGCTGAGTCTTTAATGGACCATTTCCCATCAGGTAAATAAACAAACGCAGGGCAGGTACCCTGCACTTGCACTAATTTCAGAGCTCTCCTTCTGCAGCCGGTGAGCCAGGCTGTGCTGTCCTAGGATGTGTACCAAAGCGAAAGAGAAGCAATTAGAGCCTTACATTAGACATCTGATAGGGCCGTGCCCAGTCTTCAGCAGACTAGAATTTTACAAGTGATGTTCTTGGTGTGAACATCTACAGCTTGGTTCACACTGGGTTCTTTGAACGTCACAGGTATCTGCACATAAATTTTCTGGTTAGTCTTTACTGCCAGGTCTTTGTGGCCGCCATCACCTGAACCAGCTAAATTAATGTTAGGATGGGGTTTAGTACTCACTGAATATCTAAAACAGTAAGAGAGAGGTCTAAAAATATCCAACATTCCCCTCCCTGTAAATTTAAGCTGTAGAATTCCTTTCTGTAGGATTATATGGATGCTGAAATTTTACATGAGTTCAAACACATAGTAGGTATGTTTATAGAAGAGGAGTTCTCTGTGGGAGTTAAATACTAGAATTTCTCTGTCTCAGAAAGTTCTTGGGCCTCCAGCTGCTGGAAGCTGAGGGAATGCTTTAGGGAAGCATTGTATAAGTTGGCCTTGTACATTTACATCTGCACCAGGGCTGGGGAGACTTGGAATATGCCTGTGGAAAAGCCCTCATGGCAGATCTCCAGCTGCAGGCAGTGCTGGGACGCTTCTGGAAATGAGTCCACCACGGGTTCCTGATACTGGTGACTTGTCGTGGCTCCAACGGGAGGAAACAGATGGAGTTACTGTGCCAGGTCTTGAGGCCATAGCTGCAGAGTCGTGTGGATACACCTTGATGACCAGTAGAGGATGGGTGCCCACACTGAAAGAGGCTGGGCTCAGTCTGCTTCCTTCTTTTGATCAGCATTAATTACACGTTTCCTGATCTGAGCCTTTCAGCCCACTTATTTGTCCTTTCCAGAAACTTGATCCTTTGTGCAATACCTCCATGGTTTCCGCAGGTGGGCTGTGGAAGAGTATCCACAAGTGGGTTGCTGGCAGCCGTCTTGTGCCCTTGACGTGGGAGACTCCTCACTTGTATTGCTCGTCCCCTCCCTCCAACACACCCTTTCTGTTGGCTGCAATTCTGAAGAACCTGCTTGCCCACACAAAACTCTTACCTTACCTTGAATTAAATCAGGGATTAAGAAATAAATGCACCTCTACAAAGGCTGGAGAGTCTGTTTGCCAAAGGTTCTGCATGTCTGTTCTTCAAGAGCTGATCTTCAAACTGATGTTCTCAGAAACATGATGTATCATGAGAAATGTCAGGGTTCCAGATGGAAATAGCATGGGGAAAGTTCTCAAAGACCAGTCTTACATTTCTTAATCTGTGAAGCAAATGCACGTTTCAGAAATGATGTAAGTTGAAAAAGGTATGAGAACAGTACATGGCATTTTTTTTAGAATGATCTTAATGTTTCAGCCCCTGTCTCTTGCAGGTCCTGTGTAAGATTCCATGATTGTATGGTCTTTTCATTAATACAAAGTGATTTTACTTGACACAGAGATTACAAACCAGCCTGAGGTATGTTTTGTGAATGGAAAGTACAGGCAAGCAATTGTAGTTTATTATTCTGACAATGAAAAAAGATGCAGGCACTAATATCAGCCAGGCTTGAGCTCATATAGTTTACCATGCAGTAGGATACTTGCTTATTGTTTACTGATTCTCCTCCTGTAAAAAATATCTTTATTCATTAATTAAAACATTTTTTTCATGGTAGTGGAGCCAAAATATTGCTTTGTAAATACGAGAAGCACCAGATTGTTGTGTGTACAGCAAAGCACAGTAAATTTCTTTGTGCTTCAAAATGTTTTGCTGAAGAGCGATTGATGAACACTGAGAGTGTTGTCAACTCTTGCTGAGGGAACAGTGATGTCTCAGGGTCAGCCTTTTGATAGGTATCTAGAAATGTATTTAGATGGACAGAGGATGATGTTCCTCTTTTGCAAAACTATCCTTAAATTTAACCTATATATCCTGGTGTATGATTTGAGACTAGTTGTCAGCCAGCATTAAGGTTGTTTTCCATCTATCCATAAAGGGCTGATGTTGATTTTGTCCCTGGAAATTGTGTATAAGCTGCTCTGCAGAATTAATACATGTGATTCATAAGGATGGTCCAGCCCAGAACACAAGACATGCAAATCAAAACAAGAGACACTACGTAAGGTCTCACAAACCTCTGCTGCCAGTGGACAAATACTCTTTATGGTGAGGGAAGAAAACCATGACCTCATACTAGGATGAGAGCTAATGTGGGACTAGGGAAAGGAAATTACAAAGGAAGAGCGGATATTATTTTCCTGTTGCACAAAATATGTTGTCATGGCTTCAAAGGCAGAAGCAACACAAATGTGGACAAGGAGGGACTGACTTAAGCCTTCACTCACATAAGCTTTGATGTATTCAGTGCTGAACAGATTCACATTTTAGGGGTGATATAAACATTTCAAGAAGAGACTGGACGATGCCCTCAGATACACGGTGTGAACTGTGGGGTTGTCATATGCAGGGACAGGAGATGGGCTTGATGATCCTTGCGCGTCCTTTCCAACTCAGGACATTCTGTGATCTGTGAAAATCTGAACAGAAGAGCAAAATCATCTGAATTTTCTAGAATTTCCAGAAAAATTAGATTAGCACTGTGCAGCATTTATCTTGAGTGTTTATGTGACTCCTAAGTACTCTGTCAATATTAACTCGCTGGGCCTCTCAACACCTGTCAAATGCAGGTATTATGTGAACAATTCTGGAAATCTGCTTTTCTTGGATAGATTAGACGTATTTTTCCTGGACTGGCACCCAAATAAATTTAACAAAACTGTACCTTCCCCAAGGGAAAGAAAGGTGCATTCCTGAGATGCATCATTTGGATTGGAGTAAAGCTGGGAAATTCCTTCTGTTTTTTTGAGGTGGCATTTGTGCTGAGTGAAATCTTCTATTAGGACAGTTGTGTATCTGCATGCATGTCTTCCAATGCAATTGCTTTGAGGTTTTTTTTGCTTTGAAATTCATAATTTGATTTTAGACTCACAATTGGAATTGCCTGTGGAACTGGGAATTAGTTCCCTCCATGATTGCCTGGAAGATTACACCAAGCTGCAAGAACATGTCTGCAGCTTGCACTGACCAACTGCAACCTCGTGGCACTTGCAGAGGGTTGATGGCCCAAGTATTGACCAGGGAGAAAAGAACTGTCTGAACCAAACCTGACTGCAGGCTATGAAGATGAATGATAATAAAATGGAACCTCTCAAGGGAACTGCCCGAGTCCCAGGTCAGTTTGTAGAGGGGTAAATGTGCCTGGTGGTGGTATGAACAGATCAGTGAGGTTCCTCTCACAAGAGGAGAGTGCATAAGGTGGACAGGAGACAGGCTTGTACTGTGAACACATCTGGCTTTGTGGGTAGATGTAGCAGAAGGACAAGAGAGAAGTCTGGGAAGACGATCTGTGGAAGACATGATGACCAAATCTCATGGTCAATCAGTGCGGAAGGCCCTGGTGGAGGCTGGTAATTAGTTAACCACTAGGATGTAGGTTTAGTCGTCCTGAGGTGGGAAAGTGTGTCTGTCACATCCGAGAAACTGGCTTACAGCAGGTTCGAACGCACCCAGATAAAGCATGTTCCGATACTGCGCGGGTTTTGGTAAAAACAGTGGTGTAATTAGGATGAAGTTGCACTTCTGAAGCCTATCTGTTTGGGATGGTGGAAGAGTAGAGAGAGGAGTCATCTCAGCACAAGCGAACGCTGCCGGGGTGTGGTTAATGAGGCAATTCACTGAAAGGCATTATTGCTCTGTCAGCTTCATCCGTTGAATTACATCTTGAGTGGGTGAGGAAGGAGACTTGTTGGAACAGCCCAGCCTCAGATGCAGGCTCCGGGCAGGAGTCTCTGTAAGGCTAATGTTTCTGGCTGCTCTCTGAGGTCAGAAGTTTGCTGCTTCTTAATTGGGACTTTCTCAAGTGCCAAGGAATTTAGTGAGTCAATTCCTGAAACTTGTCAACAGATCTGTATCCCTCATCCCTTCCCCTGGGTTCTCTTGGCAGAATCTCACCTGTGGGATGAGGAGCCCTCTTGTGCGCGCACCACTCCTGGTTGGTGGGTGTGCTCTCGGTCCATGACCATGCTGCAGGCTAGAGCAAGAGCTGGGAACACGCCATCCTACAAATGCTCAGGGATGTGCAAGTGTGAGCAAGCAAATGGGGAGATGGAGCCATCACGTGCTCCAGTATGTCCATGAGGATGCAAGAGTGATGCAAGAGCCCTCGTCTCCCAGTCCTGTTGCGCGGGCAAAGCCAGTGAGTCAATGACCTCTGGGAAAGAGAAGAAACGATCTGCACTGAGCATTAGAGGCGAGATTTCCGGTGGATGAAATAATAGGGTTACTGGAGTGCATTGATGGCTTTTACGAGGATCACTGTCTCTTGACACAGGATGTGACTATGCCACAATCAAAGCTTTGACTTTTTGCCTACCTGATAAGACTGATTGGATCTAATTAAAGCTTATTACCTTCGTAGAGCTGAGCTCTGAGCTATAGTTGCTAGAAGAAGTTATAGGTTAACCCATAGGGAAATCAAGCAGTGAAAGTTACATTTAAAAAAAAAAAAAAAAAAGGGATCAAATAATCATTTGAAACAGTAAAATTCACTAACAGCTTGTTATTTTTTCCCACTTGCGACCTCTCTAGTACGGCAAAACAAAAAGAGAGTAGCTGATGTTAAAGGTATTATATGGGGAAAATGCTGAGAAACAGCTGCTCAGCTAAATGACACAGTCCGCACTTTATCACAAAATTATACCTAATCATATAGTTCCTGTCTGTCAGTGCATCTCATTTCTCAGATTAAACACCAGCTTGTTCTTATGCTTCCATCTAAAGTCATTATTACTTACATATAGATGTCATGCCATAATGCTTGCCAGTAGGTTCAGTCTCTGGAATATTTTATTACCTAATCTGCTAAAATAACACATTACCATTGACAATAGGAAGAATTTTTCATTTTTGAATTTTATAAGTGCAGAGAAAATAGGCTTGCAGGAGGTGTCTCAAACGGGAGGTGGATGTGGCATGAGTAGCGTGCTCTCTTATAAAGGCTGTTCCCTGATACTCCTCCCATTCAGTTATTAAAGGCAAATCACTTCTAATTCTACTTTGATCAATGAAGTTTTGGCTTTCGTAATCTAAAAATAGAAGCAAAGTTAGACCGTAGGCAGCGTCAGACTGCAGAGGGGGATGTAATAATTCTGTTAGATAAAATGTCCTGGGGTACGAGGGAAGAAACACGATAGAAATATTTTAAGTTCGTAATCCAATTCCACCTTGCTATATGCAACTGTCATGTAATATACACATGGATACTTTGAACTGTTTTGGTTGTATTATGAGACAGAAGTGATGGGGCCTTCTAGAAGACACCTGAGCATGTCCTGCTCCTCCAGACACAGAAATGACTTCTCAAGGAGATTTATTCCCCTTCCAGCTGTGTGGTGGGCCCTGTTCCACCCAGTTCTGCAAGTGGAAGGGGAGAGGAACAGGGAAGGTTGGAAGGAAGTGCGATCTACCCTAGGTGAACCTGCTTCAGCAGGTGGGTTGGAATGGATGATCTCCAGAGGTCCCTTCCAACCCCAACCATTCTGTACTTCTGTGAATGGGCAGCAGAGCTGCCATGGCAAATTAAACAAGATGCAGACAGAAGGATTTTAGCCTTTTTTCTTTAGCCTCTTCCTTTTCTTTTCCTCAAGCCTCAGTACTACCAACTTGAAGAATGTGGACCAGGACTTTCAGAAATACCTGGAGAATCTGAGTAACTCAGGTTTAGGGGATCAGTTTGGAGAACCTGGACAGGATTTGTTATGTAAGACCTACTAAATGGGTTTGAATGAGGGAATGGGCACAAATCACACCCTTTCTCCCTCCCTTATGCTATCATAGGTGGATCAAGCAAGAATAACACGGCTTCTCCCAATTCTGCAAAATAATCTTGCCTCGTATTCTAGTCTCTTTATCATGTACAAATTGCATGGTATTGGCTGTAGCTGAAGGACTAATGCCCATTTATTTCTAGTTATTATTTCTTAAACTCTCCTCTTTAGTTGCTGGAAGGTGAATTATTGTGGGAAGCTTTAACATCTGTCCATAATGTGTAATAAAACTCTTCCATTTGCAGAAATACCATGCAGGCTGCTGTGTCATTCCCAGAAATTTTACCTGTTCTCTAAAATTGTGATGTGTAGTAAGGTGCGAAAACCATCCTAAATCATCTTGTGAGCTGAGAAAAAGCAGTGATCTTAAGGTAATGGAGCTGTAGAAAACCACAGGAGGGACATCATAGTGACTTCTACCGCTTTCAGCTAAACAACCTTAATAGAAATAAATTGCCTGCGTGCCTTCATTTTGAGCAGATGCTGGATAAAAGATGCCTTTGTGCTTCCTTTAGGCTGTCCCACTAAGCCTTTACAGAGCAGCTTTCTCCACCTCATGGGAGGAAAGGAATGAGCTCGAACCATGAAGCTCTTCCTGCTTCCCATCGTAGGCTAACAGACCTCTCTATTTCATTTTTCCCTTGAACTATTAATCAAACTTTTAATCAGTTTTTTGAGTCACACCATTTCCCTTGTTTTCCCAAATCTCTCCCTTTCCTGTTCCTCCCTCCTCCTTCGTCCTCTGGGTCACTCAGGTGACCTTGCTTTACACCACTAAATATTCTTCCTCTGTCCTTCAGTCCTCAGCCCCAAACTCCTGCTATGATGTCTCATCGCTGAGCCCTCTGAATTTTGCAGGAGCTACCTAAAGTCTTTGGGATTCAACGGAAAAAATCTCCCTTGATGAATCATCTAGGACTGCTTTTTATAGTGAGTAATGAAAGAGTGCTTGGGGTCAAGTGTTACAAGTCCAAGTCCAAGAAATGAGTACAAATATAAGTGGTACTAGTACAAGGAATGAGTAACTATTGTATTAAATGGAAATCACAGACAGAAAATGAGTAAGTCAAGGTAGAAAGCTTCTCTCTTATCTAGGTCTAGTTTGTTCTTTCATTTTCCTCCATGCCTTTCTCAAATTGTGCTGCCACAGGCATGGTCCAAGATGCTACATCACCTCTATTCTGCCTCTCCTTAGCTGTGTGCCTCGACGCTGTGGCACAAAGAGGGCTTCTTGTGCATACAAAGAAATCCATTCCTTTCCTCATTCATGGATTTGAACTGTGCTTGACTGCTCGCAGCAGCCGGCTAATGTAAACAGGATGAACAGCTCTCGTTGTAGCGGCTGTTCACATGGCAGGGAAGTTGTCTTGATCCTGGAAATCACCACCACCGCTTGCACAACCCCTGGCACCCACAGCGAGTAAGGAGATGCCACCAGCCATCTCTTGCTGAAGAGCCAGGGGATAGCTATGCAGCAAGCCTGGAAGCCAAGGACAGCCATCCCATACTGGGATGACTGTGGTTCCTCAGCCAGCTTCAAAAAATTCATGTGTCACATCTCAGGTTCATTGCAAGACCACTTGAACTGAGGTTGTTTCATGCTGTGCATGCAAATCACACAGCACCAAAGGGTTGTATTTTGATTTGTGCAATTATAACATGAAAAATAGCAAAATGCACAAGGATGGAAAGGACAGAGGGGTGACAGTAATTGAAAGGAAAATTAGGATAGCAATGCTAAGTGAAATTTCTTGCAAGTCAAGATCAACTAGCTCATGGTTCTCTTCTACTGGTCTGATTTGAAACCCCTTCACTGGAGTTAGTAGAGAAACCTGCCCAGTTCCAGGCAGACCAGTTGCTGTATTTGTCATGTGCTGAAATGATCAGCTCATCTGGCATTCAATTAAAAAACATGAAATAACAGAGAAAAAGAGCACCATAGGCCAAGGTGCAGCACAGCTGGCTGTTATGTAGCTTGGACAGCTAAGCTGGCTTAGTGCAAAGAGGATGAGGTGCAAAACTTCAACCCTAGGGTGCATCCATCCCTTGGCACTTCACTTGGAGACACGACAGATCTGGCCAGAGTGTTTCTGATAAAAATATTTTTCCTCTGGAAAGAAATTTTGCTTGAACGGACCAAAAACTCATGGAGGAACGGCACTGCATTTGTCAAGAATAATCATCCATAGGTTTCATTTCAATGATGTTTGATTGTCCTGTTTTGACTTAATTAGGCCTAATTTCAAATGAATCTGATCAAGTTTGGTTTTGTTTTGTTGTTTCGTTGTTTGTTTTTTTTTTTTCTCTGTCTTGGTTAAAATTATAAAGTACCTCGACTCTTCTGAAATTAGATCTTGGACGAATTAAGGAATTCTATTCAGGAAACAAATTCCAGCTTTTCATTCTGTACTAAAAGAAAACAAAGTGAAACCTCTCAATGTTGTCCACAGACAGGAAATTCCAAGTGTCATCTCTGTTTGGCAGTGACAAAACAAAACCTGTGACTGTCATTGCATGAGACAGTTCCCATGAGAAAAAAGGGCATTTTTTGTAATACAAGCAGTGTTTTGTGCAGAATATGTACAAGCACATTTCTAGAGTTGTCTACTATGTCTTGATTTGACTGGTCAGAAAGAGCTGTCACATTATTTTCCCGTGCAGTATCTTTATTTATTGTGTTTATTTAGAAAAAGGATGTGCTAAAAGTAGCAGCAGAATTTTAAGCTGTTCCATCATAATTTTGGTGTGAATATGGTGCAATCAACAGGATGTTCTGTAGGATGTCTTGAGTTGGAGGGGACCCACAAGGATCATCAAGTTCAACTCATGTCCCTGCATAGGACAACCCCAGAATTCACACTGTGCGCCAGGGATTTTTCTTGAATACTGTCGGGCTTGGGGCTGTGGCTACCTCCGTGTTTGTGAGATGACCCCAATGGTACGGCCTTGCCTATGTTGCTGTGATGTTCTTTCTTATGGATTTTAGTTCATATTTATCATTTTGAGCTATTCCATATGTCCTCTGAGGTAACCCAAGGGAGTTTGACCAGACCCCAGTGAATGCCTTACCTTCTAATCATTAATCGCTTCTTATCTGGCCATCCGTCACTTCCAGAAAAGCCTAGATTAGAAGTGGCTAAATGCTGAAATGTGAAAGTGTGTGTCTGAGGACAGGCCTAGGCATTCTCCGCACACATCAGATTTGGCAGAGGTGGATTGTTTTAACTTTCGATACTTCCCCCTATACCAGGGAGCAGATCCGTTCTCCTTGGCAAGCTACAACAGCAGGAAGGCTCCTCTAGCATGTCCTCACAGCAAGGAAAGCCGGGGACAACCTCCTGACCCAAGGTCTGCACTCTGAGAGCTGCACAACTTGCTGTCTCAGTGCACCTGCTGATACCAATAGGTGCTGGTCTTTGTGTAGTGATCCTCAACAGGGCTTTTGCTGAGAAATCTAAGAGGAAAAACTATCCTTTTCTGCTCATGCCTGGTGTTGACCCCATTCTTTCACATCTGGCAGCCTGGCCCCTGCTAAGGGAGCCCAGGAATGCCAAGACATCTTGGTTGCGATCTTGCAAGTCATATCTGGTCACTCAAGCTGGCATGGTGGAAAAATTCACAAGGAGGGGAGGAAAGTTCTAGAAATATGGCAAGGATTTATGTTCTTGCGCTATTATTCACATTTCCAGAGAAAAATACCTGCTTTCATCTCTATACACCTCTATATACGGTTTGCATAAAGATGCAGCTGGAAAAAAAAACAAAGTAAAAATCTGCAATCCCACGCATGTGACCACAAGGGATGAAATTCTCATCGCTTGCCTCGACACACCCTCTGCAAAGTGTTTCCTCCCCTCGCCCACGTTCGGAGGTGGGTGAGAAGGGGCCACCTCCACACAGAGAAACTGCTCTGCACCTCCTGACAGACGAGGCACCACAGAATGACGTGGGTGTTGCAGCCGCAGGGAGCTTTGTAGCTGCCAAAGGAAAAAGGCACATAAAATAAACATCTTTGCATGTACTTGTGCGTGAAAGGGATGCAGCGAGAGATAACGTTCTCCGTAATCCCGTGGGGTGACGCTCTTCGTTTGGCCTAGGGAAGGGGAAACCACAATATCCAGGGAAGGCGAATTCCAACTCATGCTCTGCGGCCAGCTGGCAGTGTCGTCACGTTTGTGACAATGCCAGAGATATATGAGTGCCTGATCCCAGCCCAGTGAAATAAGTGGAAAACATTCCACAGCTTTTGATGAAGTTTAGATTTAGGCCACATTGCACCAAATTAGGGTGTGAGATTATAGGTGTGCATCACGTAACGAGATGGTTTCTTTGCGTCTTAGATGAGAGTCAAAGAGGAGAGTGGCCAGCAGACAGAGAGACGTTGTTAGACCCCAACATTTAGTGAAGATGAGACCATATCTGTAATGTGGTTTCCAGTTTTGGCAGAATAGTATAACAGAATAGAAAGAATAGAATAATAGAATATTTCACTTGGAATGAACCTACAATGATCATCTAGTCTCACTGCCTGACCACTTTATAGCTGACCAAAAGTTGAAGCAAACTATTAAGGTCATTGTCCAAATGTCTCATTGATCATCCCACCTTCTCAGTAAAGAAATGCTTCATAATGTCTGGTCTAAACCTCCTCTGGCACAGCTTTGAACTGTTCCCACATGTCCTGTCACTGGATGCCAGGGAGAAGAGCTCAACACCTCCTTCTCCACTTCCCATGGGGGTTACAAAGATGCTCAGGGTCCTGGGCAGCATGATCTGTGAGGAGAGGTTGAGGAGCTAGGCTGGCTTAGTTTGGCAAAGGGGACCCAAAGGTGATGCCGGATATTGTAATAATACACCCAGGAGCTACTCACAACCTTCGAGTGTATTTTAGGAACTGGATGATGGACATAGGAGGACATTTTTCACTCAGAGGGTGACATGGGACAGAAATAGGCCATTGGAGAGGTGCCTGAAACCCTCCCTTGGGAAGCTGTCACGACTTGGCTTGCTTGAGAAAGCCATGGCCAACCTGATCTAGTGCTGGTGACAGTCTTGCTTTGAGCAGGAGGGTGAGCTAGAGATTCCCCAAGATCCGGCTCAGCCAGTGTACGTATGATTCTTTAAGTCTTCCAGCCAAGGACTCAGATTAATTAAAGAGGGGAATGCTACTAATAATAATTTAAATAGCACCATTGTAGTATCAAGTTGCTCTCATCTCAGATACTGTGGAGTGTGAATAACAATCCTTAGTTACGTAGCTGAATTCTTGCTATTTCCTGAGCTAATTTATTCCAGATCTGCTTAGCTTAACTGTGAGAAGTGGTCACGACTTGGCTTCTGAATAGTTCCAGAATGCTGAATAGAACCAGAATAGTTCTGGTTTTTGGTTCCAGATGGGTCTAGTTATCACTGCATACAACTTTATATACCAGACAACTTGCTTTATCTGAGATTTTCTGGGGAGATATTCTGAGATACAGCTGCAATGATAACAGTTGCTCAGCGTAAGGGGAGAGATGGCCACATGCCATTGAGAGAGAGCAAGGATGAGAATGAAGAAATACCAGTCAGCAGGGTAGTCAGGAACACGCAATATTACATACGTCATTGTTTCATTTTTCTAATTCTGAAATGATGACCATGAGCAGAGATGGAGAAAGCAGAAGGAAGAGTAACGGCAGCTGCTGTGAGTCACCAGGAACATGAGTTTAGAGAAGCCCTGCCTGCACAGCTCTGAGCAGCCCTGCAGAAACACATCAGTATATGCAAAAGACCTTCAGGGACCAAGAGAAGTTTCACTGCCTCTGGTACTGTGTGTTGGCCAGAGATGCTGAGAAGGCAGTGGGTACCTCACCCTCCTTTTGACCTCCTTTGGGGCAAGGGAGACATTCACCATGTGGACACTGAACTACATGTAGAGCACATTTATCCCTCTTCGAGGATGGTGCAGCCCTAGGGAGGCAGGAGGCTTCGCCCAACACATGGGCTGTGTGATGGTGCGGTGGTTGCAATCTCTTCACTCCGGGACACTTGAGCATGTGGATACCTCGGCAAATGGGGTACGTCAGGGAAAACAATTCCCGTTATCCAGGTGCAGTGAAATGAAGCGCTGAGGCACCCCTCCGTGCTCTGAAAGGTTCTGCCATATGAGGAAAGACCCCAGTTCTGCCTGGGAACATCAGCGGCAATCAGTCGCTGCTGGCAGCCTAATGTACCTGTCGCTCCCCAAGACCTGGGTCGTAGCCTGAGCCAGGATGGTGCAGAACTATATGACCTGAAAAGTTCTGGACATGCATAGATGTTGGAAAGCACCAGAAATTACCTCATCCCAAGTGTGTCCAGAGTGGAAATTCACTGACTGAAGCCAACGATCTTGCAGCCCTATAAACAGCAATCCTAAAGTGCCACACTTCGAGCTCTCCAGGCTCACAGCAGACTGAGACCGGAGTCTCCCTCTGATGGGGAGGCCGGAAAAAACAGATTTTGTGAAAACTCAATAATTATCTGTTGATGATTCTGTGAGAATCCAAAGGCCTAACTCAGCACAGTCTGGGGACAGATTGCTTGAGGTTCAAAAAGTGCTCATTGAGAATGCTACACTAAAAGTGAGAATTTGCTAGATGGGAGAGAAATTTTAGCAATAAGTATACCTACACATATATTACGCACATATTTGCATATCCATGACTATTGTGTGTTAGTGTGTGTATGATTTATAACCCTGTATGTGTGTCTTTTATCCCCATATTTACATAGGTGCTTATGTGTGTATTACTTGGTTTATCTTTTGTAAGTCTAGTGTGACACTGCCATTATCGAATCCTTAAGTAAGTTATAACAAATTTCAATGAATTATTTTAAATCACTTTAATTACCTGTTGATTAAGAGTTACTGAAAATCGTATATTAAGCTTGTGATCTACCTCAATAAAAGCCAAAATTGCTGCTAAACCAAAATAATGTTATAAATCCGTTCAGTGGCAGATGATAATTGGGCTTCCCTGCCATAGGGGCCCACATCCCAGATGTGGCTGCAGCAGCACGTAGCAGTGAGGACCTGGAAGGACCCCAGCAGAGATGTGGGATGGGTTGTCACCAACAGCACGGTGGAGCTGCAGGAGAGGGGACTTTGCTGGGGCAGGGGAAGCCCAGTCCTCCCCACAGTGCTGCCAGATCTGTGGTTCCCCAAAAATCCAGGTACCTTCAGCAGGAAAGCGCTCGTGGAAAAGGCCAACCATTTCTGGGAGCTCAGCAGGGATGTCAGGGTCAGGTGAAGCAGAAAAACCCTGTCTCCGGAGCTGAAATACCCTTTTTTCCTTCCGACCCCCCGTCTTTTTGGTGGGTGCAGTCTGAGAGCATACTGAGTTATTTTGCACTGCTTGGGATGGATCTGGACCCAAGGGCTGCGCAAAGTTTATTTAACTTTGTTCAGCCTTTCTTTTCTTGAAGTTTTCCTCCGAAAAGCTGATCTTCCTTTCCTGCCAAAACCAGGCTAATTGTTTGCTGGATTGGCCTGAGTCCTGGAGTCATTCAGATCCTTGGCAAGCTCCCATTCATTTTGCAGTGTTTGATAGGGTTTGGTCACATGTCGTCTTTCTGATTAAAGAGCCCAACAACTGTGTGTTGCAGAAAGAGGCCAAGAGCAGCAGAAAGCATGTGCAGGGCTCTGTAATGTGCACAGTGCAGATTTAGGTGCAAATGAAAGAAACCACGATGGGAAATATAATAGGACCTTGAGCTCTTGCACTGACATTAATGAAAATATTAACATAAAGCAGTGTTAAGTGGCTTGTTGGCTCTTCCTCTGCATCTTTGATTAAGGTGAAGATTCTTTTTTATCTAATATTTCAAGCTCTTTGAAAAGGGGAGAAGCTGTTTCAGGGCACTGTGGTTGTGGTGAAAGGCAGCAGAAGTTCAATGCTGTACCTCACGGGCATGTCTGAACACATGTGAAATAGGAGTGAGCAAGATCTGCACCATGAGGACGTCACTGTGCTGTTAGATTATGCAAGTTGTTTTGTTTGATCTTGAGCAAGAAGCCAAGCATAAAAGGAGAATGTGGAAAATATAAGGCAAATTGCTTTAGCTCCTGGGCTTGTGGTCTTCTCCCTACTTCTTCTCACCCCCTCTTTCTTCATAACAGAGCTCCTTGCTCAGTTTCGGAAGAAAGTGGCAAAGATGGTATCATTGCCTCCTCCGTCATGGAATGAAGCCTGAAAAAGAGACAACACATCTAACTAACTGATCAGCATAGCAATTGCTGGCTCATGTCTCATAAGATACTCTCATTCTCTAGTCACTTCTTGCTTTAAGTGGAGTAGTACCTGGTAATGCCAAATGTTGCTGTGTCAGAGACTACAGGGTTCTTTATTGTGTGCGTTCAAACACATCTTCTACTTGCATGAGATTTGGTCATAGGCCTTTTCCTATCACTGAGATGATCAGAGATTTTGGATATATTCACAGGGTCCTCTCCTGCATAGTGTGCCATGGAATCCTTGCTGTTGAATTGTGATAGGCTCCAACCACCTCGACACCTGATAAAATGTCTGTAAAAATCACTGCTCAGTGGTCTGACTTGAGTGTTTTCCTCCCTTTCCTCACCCAAATGATTCGCTGTATGAATCAGAGCCTGGGGTTTTTGTCGGTTTACCTGGAAACCTGCAGGGTCGCTTTAGAGCCTTATGTCGGTTGCCACTTGATCTTGTGGTTCCACTTGACCAACTGCATCTGGCATCATGCACAGGAGGCAAGGTGCAAAAGTCTCTTTCCTTCCTGCTGTGGAGACCCACAACAGTGAGAGGAGAAATTCCAGTGATCTGCAAGAAATTCTCTGGGTGGTGGCATCTGGCCCATCAGGGAAAGGGAAGAGCACAGCTCTGGGGTTTTCCCCTCCTCACTGCGGCCTTGGTGTGTCCAGGCCTGACTGCAATAAAAGTCAGGCTGTATGACTTCATCAGTGATTGGCCACAAACGGAGGATGTGATGCTGAGCTTGTGTTGCAGCCAAGAATCGACCAGGAAAGTTGCTCTTCTAGGCTGAACTGCAGCCTGGGTTTGGGTGGTTTCACTTGGGGCACCAGCTCTGTGGAGAGAGTGTAAAAATCAGAACGGTTCTTGAGCTGGAAAGCTGTGCTTGACGTCAGTAGCTGTGAAGGGGTGGGTGCTTTTCCTTATAATAAAAAAGCAAGGGGCAGAGAATGTAATGCTTATAATGATGCGTATGAATAGATGTATATGTGTTGTTTACAAGGTTTAAGACACCCAGCATTTCCAGGGGAAGCTGGTGAGAATCTTTTCAGTGCTTATGATTGGTTAAGACTCGTGATTAGTTTTTCTTAATATTTTCTAGAAATTAATTAGAAGAGGATTTGACAGTCTTTTCATTATATGATACAGATAATTATTTTCCAGCACAAGGTTATATTTTTTGACTGTGCCTTCTATCTCATTATATTGAGTCCTAACTTCTTATACCCCAGATGTCAAGATTAAATTATTTAAAGCAAACTGAAATATTCTGAATATCAGAAATCATTATTAAATAGCAGCACTTTGAACAGAGGAATGCAGCAGTTTAACTTTCAGCTTAAAAAGAATAGTAGACATTAGCAGAATTAAATTTATTCCTTTACAAAACTTTTCCTTGTGATTTTCTCCTTTGAAGACATCTCTTTACTCGTGGTTGAAGTGTGTAAGCTAACATGTAATGTATAGTTGAAGTGCCTCCAAACTACCTAAAGTCTAAGCTGCCATACTATAATATTGGGATCCTGATCAATGACACTGTGGGAACCGCCTGTACCACTCCGGTTCCGGGGGCTGTATCTCACAGGGGTGGTTTATACCTATAAAATACCGAAAACTTACCCTTTAAAGCCTTCTGTGTCTTGTACAAATACATCCGTCATTGTTATAATTTGCTCTGTTGATGTAATTGCTGGAATTTTGGAGCATCTATCTGATGACGTAGAGCCAAAGTGGTGTTAGGTACATTTTGTTGTGCATTGGGAAACAGAAACCTCAGATAGGCTGCAGGCAAATGTTTTCATAGCTGGCAGCTCATTTTGTGCTAGTGCCTTTGGAGGGTGGTGAGGGCAAAGATACACCTCAACAAGTGTTTGTGAAAATGGAGAGAGCCTGAAATGGTTGCACTTGAATCGCCAGAGTTGCAGAGGATGAATTTACATGCTGGATGTGGATTTTGACTGGATCCTGAGTCCAGCTTTGCTGCCTCGCGTTGTCGAAGTGTGGTCTGAGATAAATCAGAAACAAACAGGAGGAGAGAGGGTGAGATTTGGGAAGGGATGGGAAGGAAAAATAAGCCTTAATATGGGCCAGGAAAACATCTGCCCACAGCTGAGCCTGGCACACTGCCTGCCCCACAGCAGCATCACCCATCCCAGAATCCTTGCTGGGATGGCCCCAGTCTCACACCAGTATGGGATTTGTCACATCCTCATGGGTGTTGTGCCACCAGCACCATGCCCCAGACAAACCCTGCCCTCGGGTCGGTGTAGTCACAACCATACTGAGTCAGGGGCAGAGCTGGGAAAGAACAGGAATATGATATTTTTCAAAAAGCTGCTATTCAAATGTCAGTGAATTCCTAAGAAAGCTGTACATTCACTGTTTAGAACTCCTCGGAAAATCCCAACCAAAATCCATCCTGAGCTCGGGCAAGTTAAAAGATGATTCTTGTCAACTTGCAAAACAATTTTCTTCTTTCTTTAACTCCTACAAGAGTTATGTCCCGGTGTCCTTCTGCTAAAGAGTTTCTGTCTCTCTCCATTTTTGAGACAGGGGATGTTTTGGTTGCATCATGCTCCTTGAGAAACTGGAAAGGAAAGTGGCAGAGACTGCAACCGGCACAAAGCAAATCGGTGTAGGAGAGACGTGTGTTTGAGGAAAAGGAAAGAGGCAGCACTGGTCAATACCTTGCACTTTCCACCTTTCTGAGTGGTGAAAGAAAATACCCAAGAAAAGGCCTGAAACCTATTTTCCAGGGATTTCTGTTTTAAGAGAGGAGTAAGAGCCTGATGTCAGGAAGAGTGAGGCATAGCTGGAAAATAAGAGTGAACGTGAGGGTGAGTACTCTTGGTGCTGCTGAGCTGATTGATGCTGTTCCAGGTGCTTTTCCAAGGGGATGATTTGCAAAATCCAGAAGGGATGGGTGCTACCTTCTTTAGGAAGTTTACGCAGTGATGGATTTTCCAGAAGACTCGAACAATTATGGACTGTGAATGCTGAATCTGAGTTGAAAATCACTCCTGTGCATTGCAAGTAGTTGCAAGGCTCCCAGGGCTTTCTTCAGAGCTTCTCCCATCACCTCCAAAACCCCAAACAAATAAGTGAGAACCGTTTATTGGGTCTCTGATATAAGGAATGAGGCATTTTAGCTCTCTGGGGTGAAATCAGTGATATTTGCACCTCTAGCATCACTAGCAGAGGAATTGTGATGGGCCATCTTGAGCGGCGGCTCCCAGATTCTGTCCTCAGCACTGAGCTCCTTGCTTAGCACTTCTGTGCTTTTCAGAAATAATCCATTATTAGCAGGGAAACATCTACCCTGCAGCCAGGGAGAGGGGCAGCCCAATGGGATCTTTAGCCGTGATAAATTACTCGTATTAACCAACAGAAATTGGAGGAGCAGATCTGTTGTGTCGGTGGTCATGGGGAGCATCGCATCGGGCTTTGTGGTTGCTCCCATCAGATGGGACCTGGCATACGGTTTTGCATCCACATCCTCCTGCCTTTTGGAAGCACCAGGTCTCCTGAATATTTGTGTTAGTGTCTTGGTTTTTCTATGGTTTTGACCAGAAATTCCAGCCTGGTCTTAGCAACTTGTGTTCAGTGAGACTGGTACTTTCCAGAAAAAGAGAGAAAAATGTAGCTTTGTAGAAAATCTTGTAGCTTGCACTTTGGTTTTCGTTGTGGGGCTGAGGCATGAAAGCTTTGGCAAGAAAAGGAAGAAAAAAATTATTTCAATTTCTTTTATGCAATTTTCCCTTTTGCCTTTAACATAATCTATTCATTTTGATTCTCTGGTGGGCAATCGCTAATGCAGAAACAGATCTTTTTCTTCCCTTTTGGAGCCTGTTCTTTCACTAAAAAAATAGTATTATGAATGATATGAGTTTACATACTTGGGGATGCATACTCCGAGTAGGTTCAGAATCTTTCAGAATCCTGGAGGATGAATCAACTGTAGCAAATGAACTTCTAAAAAACGTTAAGGAAAAAGCTTCCTTGCTGTTAGAAGCTGGAGTTTTTTGTCAATGAACAGGAATGGATCTGAGTATTATTTCCTGGAATATGTGTTGTAGTTACTGTTATTCAACATATTCATTTTGTCCATTTGTCAGGATTCGCATTGTATAGTAGAGACACGTAGTTTCAAAGAAACATTTACGATGTATAAAACCAGATAAGCTGAATTATCTCACAAGTTAAGTAGAGGAGTGTATTACTTGGCTTTTTTCATGCAGTTTCACTGATTATCTTTCATTCTCTAGTTTCCTCTGTGTACAGTTTAGTTACAGATGTTTCCTCCCTGTATTTACCCACTTTTCTGTCTTTTTGTGGATGGCTCAGACAGCAAAATGGACTGTTATCAAGCAAAATCAGCTATGACACCTCAAGTGAGGGACCTGTGAGTCATTTTTGCTTTGTGAACTCAACAGGGAAAGCCGAGGAACAGTATGTCACTCTGATATAAAAGGCATAAATTAAAAACCAGAAAAAAGATTAATTTTTTCCCCCCTTACCTTTCTGAACAATTAGTCTATGGTTACTGCACTTCAGGAGGTTTGTGAACTACAGGATTTTAATGTGATCTTTAAGAGCGATGGGGTGTTTGTATACATATAGCATCTTAAAAACAACCAAGAAATCCCATGTCAGAGCTTTGGATGATCTCCAGCAGTCATGGGTGGGATACTGTGGTGTCACTGATGGGATGCTGTGGTTTCACTGGTGGGATGCTGTGGTGTCACTCACGGGATGCTCTGGTGTCACTCATGGGATGCTGCGGTGTCGCTGGTGGGATGCTGTGGTGTCACGGGTGGGATGCTGGGGTGTCACTGGTATCACTGGTGGGATGCTGTGGTGTCATTGGTGTCACTCATAGGATGCTGTGGTGTCACGGGTGGGATGCTGTGGTGCAGCCGGCCACTGCAGACCCCAGAATAGTAACTCTCAGTTTTGACTCAGACCNATGCTGTGGTGTCACTGGTATCACTGGTGGGATGCTGTGGTGTCACTGGTGTCACTCATAGGATGCTGTGGTGTCACGGGTGGGATGCTGTGGTGCAGCCGGCCACTGCAGACCCCAGAATAGTAACTCTCAGTTTTGACTCAGACCAACAAGTTTTGTTTGCCTCTGCGATACATAAATCGGGCTTTACTTCAACTTTTAAAAGGATCAGTCTTCTAGCTGGCAGTGTCTAGTAATTGCTGCTAATGAAGTGTCTCCTTGACAATTAATAACATCCCAGTGAATCTGCTACAATAAATCATGTTTTTGTTTCATTACAGTCCTACTGGTGGTAAATCTCAGACTTCAGTAAAAGAAAAAAAAAAAACCTTTTGAATTGTACATGGCACATAGCTCATGAAGTAGATTATTTATAAAGCTATTTTCTAATTTCTTTACCTTTTACAATAAAGAAGTGACTTTGTCTTACCTGCACAGAATTTAATATAAAGAGACTTACAGAATGAATCATATCTATTATGTGTTCTTATGCAAATTTTGAGTTGCTACAGTTTATTAGTTTATTTTTTTTTTAAATCAGCTTAAGAATATTTTTTATCTTTTGCTCTTCATTTCCTGTTATCCTTTGTGTGACTTCATGTAATACCTAAGCAAAATACACATTGAAGTCCCTGTTGCTTATCGAGTTTTACAACCTTTAAGTTGAACTGATCTGGAGATTAAAACCCCCTTAATCTGTGTGGTAATGAAAGATCAAAGTCTAAGGAAAAGCTCAAGTGACTCTTCAAAAATATTGACACTAGACAAATGTACATTACTGAGTTGTTAATATAATGCCATGACCCAGAATTATTTAGGCACCTAATCTCATTCAATCTTTTTGTTCCTGCTTCAAAACACTCGTTTGTTTAAGTGGCCACATATTTTTAGAGCCTCTTGGTTGCAATTAAACACCTGCTTGAAGTGAAGTCTGCACTAAAGTGTTGGTCTGAGAGCAAAAGTACTGAGTGCTTTCCAGGACTGAATTCCAAAACTTTAATTAGCATTCACCTAGAATGTTTAAATCATTAAGTCTTCATACAGACATTTTAATCCCATTTGAAAAAAAAAATTAAAAAAAATAAAAGGATCAGGTCTGTACACATCTCTACCTGGAGACACGCTCTGTGATAACTCCGAAGGTGATTAAAGACACATTTAGCACTGTGTTATGAATCAGATCCATTTATTCAGGAAAACACCCATGCCCCCGATACTTAAACTGCAATAATTAACATAGAACAATTTCATTTTACATGACATAATTATTTTGACATTTCATATGTGTCTATTGCTAAAGCCCCCAGTGAACTGTCTCACAACACAGTCAGGTTTATACATGAACAAAATACCCTTTAAATATAAAGGCTCTGCTATACTACACACAATTCTGCTTGCCAGAGGCAAAAGTTCTGCTCTTCTACCACTGTCAAGCTTGAGGAACTTAGTGGAAGCCCCCGGAATTACATTCATATAAAGTATTAAAAAATTGCATAAAATTCTCATTTTTAAGCATTAAACTTATCCTTCCTCTAAAGCATAAGCTGTAGAAATACCTATTTTCAGATTGTTGCATGTGCCAATATTGACTCAGTTCCTTGGAGTCAGAGCTTCTGTAGAGCTCATTCAAACAAGTGTAGGGTTATTTTCTAATTTTTCACACTTGTTTGCTTTCCTTCCTTTTTTTCTCCTTTATATTTTATTTGATTTTTCCCATCCACTTTTATACACAAATAGAGACTGAAAAGTAGAAACAAAGAGAGGAAGAAACAGGATACTAGAAAAACAAGGAAATTTACAACATGTAAAATNAAAAAAAAAAAAAAAAAAAAAAAAAAAAAAAAAAAAAAAAAAAGTCAAGTGCTTCCTAAACAGTTTTAGATGCAAAAACAGTCACTGCAAAACCAAAGTACTAAATTGGTGCCTAATTCCAAAATGTTGCTCTCCCTCTGTCAGCCCTGGACAAGTCCAAGTGATAGCTACTGGTGGGAATGAAAATGACCTAAGCAGGCAAATCTTATTCTTCTGTGTCTGTAAATCTTATTCTTTTGTGCCTGTAAATCTAATAACTTGCTCTGTTGGCTTTTGTGTTTTACCTCACAAGCGTGTTCTACTGGAGGGCCGTGGGATTTCCAGGAGCCTCCCACAGCCTCGAAGGAGAGTGTCCATTAACTATCTGTAGAGAGTGTCCGTAAATTATAAGTCCATAGATTGAATCATCTTTTACTTATCTTGAATGGAATTATATCATGAACTGAATGGAGCTGTTGAGACCAAGGACCTGGTGATGGGACTGAGCAAAACCTCAGCAGCTGAGGATGTCTTGTCTAGGCAGCTATTTTGGGCGCTCTGACTCACCTCCTGGAGGTTCTTGCTTCACTCTGGCTATAGAGAAAGACAGGGATCCTAAATTTAGCTGCTGTGGACACGGCTGAAGGGAAATGGTGTGACAGTACTGCAGGATACGGCATGATGAATTTACCCATGGTGTACGACATCCTGGTCTTACAACAGAGCATGGGGGCTGGTACCCGCAGCCCAGGGGGATGCTGAGCGTGGGGGGCTGAGGGCTCTGCTCCTGCTGTAGGTGTTGGGCTCTGGGGTCTCACCGCCTTCACTCTGCAGGGAAGCACCTGCATTTCAGAACGTGCCATGTTGTCCTTCTTTGGTCTCTATGCTCCTTCACCTCAAACGGCCAAGCTCCTGGGATCAGCATTGAAAAGAGAAATTGGAAATTTAAACCACTTCAGCTGAGGTCTCCTGGGGGTGGGGTGGGGAGGGCACGGCTGCAGAACGTGCTTTTCTAAGACATTTTTCCAAAACTCTGTTATCCTCATAGTCCATCATACCTCCATGAAATTGAGCCTATTATAACCATAAAAAGCCAAGGCTGGAAGAGATGTTGAGGTCACAGAGTACAGCTCACAAGTGTTGCTCGTCAGAATTTGCATTTTTACGGTTATTCCTCCTACAGAAGCTGCCTTTGCTTTGAGGTTTTCCCTTGCTGTTTGCACCAAACACAAGTTGTACCGTTTCCAGTTTGTAAAGACCTGTCAGTAAGGCCTGGTTAGGGGTCCCAAAAAGTTGTCTTATCTCTTTTGCTTTTTGCTTGGTTATTTGTGTCAAGTAGTCCCTTTCTTTAACTTCAGGATTGCTTGGAAAAAAAACCCATAGAGCTGCTTGCAATTTTTGTACCTAATAGCATCCGAAGAATGATAATTTAAGAGCATAAGCACGTGGCCAAGGTTTTTGCAGAATGTTGTTTTGTCTCTAATGGAATCTGAGTGCACAAGAGGAGCACAGAGTCAGGTCAGCACCTTGCAGGAGAAGGTTGATGCACTATTGATCCAAGCGGGATCTTTAAAATAGGATTGCTGTGCATTTTGGCTGGCCCATGGCACAGTAAAGGATTTCTCCCCAAATGACTATGATATTTCCTCCCTGTGGGAAGTGCTGAAGAAAAGAAAATGAAGAAAAACCAAACACAGAAGTGAAGTGAGCGCAAAACTCCCAAGTCCCTCAGTAAGCACTTGTGTAGCCTAAATAATGAATCTCTGTCAGATAAACCGTGACGAAAATTTTCAGATCTGAGCTTTGAGGAGTTTGGGTTCAGGCTAATTTCACAGGAGGTGTCATCAAGCCTTGTGAAGTCTAATTGCAGTCGTGGTTTCAAAGTCTTCGTAGCTGTGGTGACGTTCAGATCCAACTCTAATCTCTGATATTAAACTTAATCTGATTTTCATTTGCTGCCCCTGGGTGAGCTTGGATGGAAGCATATTGCATTGACTTTACTTCTATTTAAGTCCCTATTAACATTTTCTCTAGCAATTAACGACAGAATTAAGCCAATAATATGCCTTTTTCCTATCAACCAAGATTATGAATAATGACATATTAATGCCCATAGATGTTCTTTAGCCAAGCAGAAAACAGTTTAAGAGTGCAACTTTTTCGATGTCGGAGAAGGGCCAAGAAACCCCAACAGAGCAGACGTGCTGTGAGTTCGCTGATGTTCCTGTTTCTGGTCAAGTTAGCAACAGAGCATACGCACAGAAAGCCACATGTTTGCCACATCTGAGGACAAAGGGACGGATTTTCAAAATTTCTTCGTGACTTCAGGGCTTCCAGTGGTTCTTCCTTTCCCAAGGAAGCCCTGGGGTGGGGAACCAGAGCAGGGTCTGAAGGTTTGAGGTTGCTCCTCAGAGGAGTGAGGATCCTCCTGCAGAAAAGCTTGTCTGCTGCAAACGGTGGAGCTGTGACCACGGGAATGGGTCATTCCCCGAAGTTTGTCGCTGTTGATATTGCTGAAAAGACACAGCACTGTGCGAAGGATCAGCCTGGGCTTTTTTTTTTTCTTAGCATGGGCTTGTTGTCAGAAATGACCTGCTTCAAAAAACTAGGAAATAAGGAAAAAGAAAGGAAGAATGAAGTGACTTGGAGTCTGCCAGAAAGCGTGAAGGCGGCTGCTTGGCTCAGGGCCTTGTTCCAGTGAAAGCTATTTAACATTTTTATAACTGATGGCAAAATCACACACTATTAATGGGCTCTCTTTATGGCTATAATTTATTACTGTTTCTCAGAGGCAAAGGAGTAGAGGCCAGATTGCTTTACCCTGTGGTATTAAAAACCCTGGGGCTGAGAAGCTTAGCACTGCTTTGTCAGGATTTTCTCCATCTGGCAAAATAATAGAATAAAATCATCCTATGAAGGGAGCTGCTTTATTTTTTTAAAGAATGGTCTTTCTCTTTCAATTCAAAGCCTTTGATGAAAGGCAGGAGGAGGGGGGTATGTATGAGTAAATGCGTATTTTCATTCATTAGCTGCCTTTTCTATATTCAGGAGCTGTGATTCCTGACTACCAGTCTTGCCTAAACTTCTCTGGGCATTAGTCCTGTGTATCAAGGTGGAGGCAGATAGAGATTAAAAACTATTCAGACACATGGAAGATTTATAGGGCCCAGAGGAGTGACGAGATTCCAGTGGAGGTCACAATGTCATAGGCAGGGTAAGCTAATTCCTATAAAAACAAATTTATTTTCTTTAAGTGGAAAAGTAAGAAAGAAAACACGGATTTCTTCCCCCCTCCCCACCCCCCAACTATTAATAGCAAAAGGATTTTTTGTTTTTCTCAATGTCTATCAAAACAGAAAGTAGGTCACTCTAGCAATGAATCACATCCATTGCTCACGACCATTTGAAAGTTTCTTGTGTATGTTGAAGTCACCTGGTCAACAGGACAAAACCTCACTGATATGTACCATGAGTTTCTGGGCGGATTACTACTGTTAGGAGTATTTTGAGTGTACTCACATAAACGAAGCTACGTCAGTTGACAACATCAGCTAAACTTGAAAAATATAAAACACCCACTGAGTTTCTGAAGCCAAAAACTCAATCTATGACTGAATGTTTTGATGTGAACAGTCCACCAAGCTCTAGTTGGGTAAAGGAAAGAAGATACAGGTATGCAAGGGGGAAAAGCTGAATGTCGATGAAAATAGACACTAAGGGGATCTCAGGAATGAAGGGAAAAGAGGAAAGAGTGAACTGGTACCAGCGTTTGCAACTTTTTCGTCCCTTCCCTCCCCACAAATGTAAGAATTACATTTCAAGTAAATTCTTGTGTTAGTGCAATTCATAGAATAAGAGGGTCTGAGATCACTCTTTTATCCTTCGTTATCTAAGCTTTCTGGTAAGCCAGAGCAGCTCAGATAACATCTGTTCTCTGGGCTGCCCAAACCCCACAGCTCTCAGCTGAGGGCCAGGTCTGAAATCTGGGGAAAGGCTGGACCTCAGATCTAAATCTTGGGTTTTCAGAAAGTGCGGGTGTTGGAGGTGTGTTTACACACCAGTCTGGTCCGGTGTCACACACAGTGCTGCCAAACAGGCAGGGCAGGATCAGAGGAGAATGTATCATAATGAACTTTGTTATGTGGCTAAATTTGCAACTCCATTACTATTTTAATATTTGTTATGAAAAAGTCTAGAAGCCCCAGGTGAGAAACGAGGCTGAATGTGGTGCATATACAAAAAGCTTAGTATTTAAATAGAAAAGATGAATAAATAGTGAAAAAGAATACACTTTGAAGTAGGTTGCATAAAGTCCATAGCAGAATGCAGCACAGAAATATCCTGTAAGTCCCAAATCTCATGTCCTGTCCCAGAGTTTTAGCTACCAGGCCAAGAGTCAAGAATTTCGTCATCTTTGCTTTCAAACAATCTATCCATAAACCTACTCCAGAGCTGTTGCATGCCCCAGTTGTAAATAAAGTCTTAATGACGGGCTTTGACTGTTAGTCTTGTGGAAAGACCATGTCAAAATATTACTCCATAAAATGCAGTTTAAAAGATTTCCCCATCTCCTGTGCACAGGCACCTTGCCAGCAGTCCGTAAGCCAAGAAGTCTCAACTTTGCGTATTCTTCCCATAATCTAGTTACGTTTCAATCTGTGTTTACACAGGACTGTTTTGAGGAACCCTTGGCAGGTCTGTGGGTTATACGTCGGATAGTCCAACAACAATCCTACCCTGAGCCAAACCAGAGCAATCTGTCAGGGGTGGTCTTGCAGTGTTCTAGGTTTCGTTCTGGGACACTCACAAAGTTCTTCATTGCCCTTAGTGGTGAGGTAAGATAGCAAATTTAAAACAAGGTGCTGCCTAATAAAAGCAGGCTGCTGTTCAGAGAAAGAGAAACCTGGGCAGCAGCAGAAGTCAGAGAGCTGCTCACGTTTAATCGCTGTACCTCAAGACCCCGAGAACATTTTCATTGGGAAGAGAAATTTCATTCAAGAATTTAGGATGATTAAGTGTTACTGATATTCGGTCCTTCACATCCAGGTAGGTCAAATGGAGCTGGAACAAAGTCTTAAAAGTCTTTTCTTGGCAGGTTTCTGATGCACACCATGTGGATAATGTTTGCCTGTTGACTTCATCATTCACAAGGATCTCTATCTTGAGGTCAGTGGGGCTGTTTGAATAGTTGGGAAAATTAAAGTTCAAGTGGCAATAGATTAAGTAGAGGCCTTGCTTCCTTATTACCAGCTCTTCGCTCTTGCACTGGATGTCTTCACAAACACCCTTCTCAACCAAGCTCAGCTTTAAATTGTTTACTGGATTGGACACTAGAAAGGAAAGCAAACAAATTTTAAATTGAGCCACTGAGCTCTAGTGATCTGAACTCAGCATTATGTGACTCACAGCAGTGTATTTTCTGGTCAATGGAGATACCTGTTCAGTGGTTTTCTTGCAGGAAACTCCAAGAAAAGGCCATGGCCAGACACCTGGGAGTTCACACAGGGAAGTGGGGTGTTAGAAAGTTCCAAGGACTTACACAGCCCTTGGGAAACCCAGGACAGGGAGATGCCGTGAAAATGGCCTTCTGCAACATTTAAAGGGAAGTAATGGAGATGTATATTCATGTGTTTGTGAGCAGAAGCCATCTCTCTATTTATTTTTTCTTATCAAGTTTAAAAATTAATGTTTACGTGATCAGATACGGGGTTTCCCAAACACACCCACATTTCGGGAAAGCTAAGGATTATTTTTTCCTATAAAGTGCCCACTTGGTCAAAAAGCTGTTTGCCACTAAGCACAGTTTGAATGACGTGAACAGTCTGCTCTGCAGCCAGCTCTGCCCTCCCTCCGCTGGGCTCCCACTCACCTCTCATGTACGCAGCAGCTCCCTTGGTCGGGACATTCCGTAGGATTCTTAAATAGTCTTCAGAGGTGTTCCCTGAAGGAAACAACAGATTAAGTTACCACTCCTGATTATTTTTTTTTTTTCCTTGTACTGTAAAATGCTGTCAGCATTTGGCACCTCATTTGCTACAATTGTGCTATGGACAAACTTCACAGCAGCAGCTCTAAAGCAACAAGGAGCAGCAAGTAGAACAGCAGGTAGGAGAGCTGGTTCTTAATCCTTGCCTGATAGTGTCTGATCTGCACAGGGAATTTATAGCAGTGTAACTCAATTAGTGAATTTATGGCAGTCTAAAGCTCTGGTAGATTGCAGCCATCAGTCCAAAAAATTGTATTTCTTATTCTCCTTGTTACAAATAGAAATTATGTGCAGGTAAGCTTAATTTAACCAAGTTATTTGTATGGTGCAGCGGCAGAAAGAAGCTTTCAAACATTTAAGTGGAACATATTTCTGAAAATGGCTCTCTGGCTGCTTTTGAAATGTCGCTCTGTTCTCTCATGGTTAAAATGCAGGTGTTGCTGGGACTTTAGGTGAGATTGTTGGTTGTTCAGACCCGAAAGCTCCCTCCTGGGGAGCCGGGAGTGGAGCATCTCTCATACGAGGAAAGGCTGAGGGAGCTGGGTCTCTTTAGCTTTGAGAAGAGGACACTGAGGGGTGACCTCATTAATGGTTATCAATGTGTAAAGGGTGAGTGTTACGAGGATGGAGCCAGGCTCTTCTCGGTGACAACCAACGATAAGACAAAGAGCAATGGGTACAAATTGGAACACAGGAGGTTCCATTTAAATTTGAGAAGAAACTTCTTCACAGTGAGGGTGCCAGAGCCTGGCCCAGGCTGCCCAGGGAGGCTGTGGAGTCTCCTTCTGTGCAGCCATTCAAACCCGCCTGGACACCTTCTGTGTAACCTCATCTGGGTGTTCCTGCTCTGGCGGGGGGGTTGGACTGGATGAGCTTTCGCGGTCCCTTCCAATCCCTGACATTCTGTGATTCTGTCCCTCCGTGCGTGGCCATAAGGGCAGGGGAGGGCCACACACCCCAACGGCAGCCGTGTGTCACGGGAATGTCCCCAACACCCGCAGCTCCGGGCCGGGGACCAGCCGGGGCTGCCCCGCGCAGAGCGCCCGGCGGCGGCCGCGATGGGCCGGCTCCCTCCGCCGGCCGCGCCCGGCACTGCGGGGCATCCCGGCTCCTGCATCCGGCACCGCATCCCTCAGTCCCAGCTCCTGCATCCCAGCACCGCAGCGGTGTCCCGGATCGTGCATCCCGGCACTGCATCACTGTCCCATCTCCTGCATCCCAACACCACCTCCCTCAACCCCAGCTCCTGCATCCCAGCACCGTGGGGCACCCTGGCACCACATCGGTGTCCAAGCTCCTGTATCCCAGCACCACTTCCCAGTATCCCAGCTCCCACATCCCCATGTCCCAGATCCCGCATCCTGGCGTGCCAGCTCCTGCATCCCAGCACTGCATTGGTATCCCAGCTCCTGTATCCCAGCACCACCTCCCAGTATCCCAGCTCCTGTATCCTGGTGTCCCAGCTCCTGCATCCCAGCACCACTTCCCTGTATCCCAGTTCCTGTATCCCGGTGTATGTATATCCCATTGGGTGCAACCAGACAGGTAAATAGTTCTTTCTCATTGTATTGGTTCTCCTTTACGCCTCCTGTCCCTGCTGCAGCTGTGGAAGGGATGAGCGTAGGAGCTTGGGAATTTGCTGTGTTTTATTCTGCAGCTGAATAGGAGGAATAAAGTATGAAGGAGTTTCAGTAAAGCCTCACCAAATTACACTCCTCTCTCCCAAGAAACACAAATCACCTTACAAATCACAAATCACTTTATAAAATTGATATAAGAGTCACCCACCTTACAAGGGTCTCCTAAGGACCAGTTAGCACACAAAACTAGGTTCTACTAAATCTTGGTGCTACTCCATGACATCAGATGACACATTTCTTGTTCCTTACATAAACCAGAAGGAGTCTACTAAATGCAGAGTGAGACAAGGATCTTAAGTTTCATAGGATTTCTGAAACTAAGGGTACAAAAAAGAAGATATACAAATCTCCAGACCCTTGAAGTATCTTCATGGCCTGATTTCTAAGAGGTACTTGGCCAGGAAGATGGAAAAATTAGGGAGAAGCTGGTCCCACATTCAAGTTCCCCTGGCTGGTGATTTGTAACATCGCACCCTTTGCTCTCACTGTTGAAGAAGGAGTTCAGATATCTTGAAAGAATTGCAATTTTTCCCTCATTTCAGTAGTTGAAACACTTTTGAGGGAAGCAGGTGCTCACTGTGCTCCGAGAATGAGTAAGTTATGTATCTCAGGTCCCTTGGCTACACTGGAAATCCCCAAAGAAAAACCAAAGCTTACTTTCCTGATACTAGTCATGTCAACACAGTGTTTTAGTGAGTGCACAGACACTACAGAGATGTAGAGATATGGGATAGGACGGGAGAAAACCCTTCTGGACCTTTTTTCAACCCAATGCTGTTACAGTGGCAGCAACAGTCTCTGGTGATGCATAGTCAGTGGCCTGAGCCCACTCGCATCACGAATGTCCTGCAAGGAGAGTATTTTTACAGAAACTTGGTGATATTTAGGGGGTTTACCTTATAAAACAGAACATCCCCAGGAAAATGCTGTCCCTGCAAACCTAGTGGTGTTACCCGGAGCCCCATCTGTCATGAGCTGGCTCAGGATATTCACGGCATCTCTCAAGATTTGCCCCTCGCTGGTCTAGCTGCACTTTGCCTTTCAGAAGCTGTACTTATATTTATTGATGTCAGCAAGTTTTGTGTGTGTGTGCATTCAAACCATTTACTTGGTGACATCAGCTGTGTTTCTCAGAAGGCAAGTTATGGAAAAAAAAACCTGGTTTATAGAGACATTTCCGGTTCTCGCTCTGCTGAGCCAGCTTAGAACTGTTTTCTAGTTCTGTTTCTCTAGTTAATTCTTTTACCTGAAACATTTCAGTGCAAGCCAGGAGAGACTGAAATTGCTAGAGTTTCAGGACTGATCGATGGATGTGTTCAGTCCCATCGCCTAATTGGCTTCACACTAGTAACACTGTAAATCAGAAGTAATCCCACTGAAGTCAATAGGATTATATGAGCTTAAAAATACTGTGAGAGGGAGGAAAAGTAAAGCCACGTTTGGGACTAAGGACCAAGGAGACCACGCTGGTTTGATTGCCCACCATAATGCACAGATGCTGTAGATCAGGCTGCTTGAAGGAAGCCTGCTGATAAGGAATGGGTCTTCTTAGGAAGCCATTTAGATTATTTTGTCCTAAAAAAAATCTATCAGGAGAGAATTCACTTCTGTCTTCCTGACCCCGTTTACCATAGGATGAGCATCCAGAGAGTGCAGCCCTGAGCAAAAGAGCCAGACTATTTCCATGAGCAGCTTTTCCCAACTGAGCCAAAGGGGATGCACTGCAGGATGGTGAAATGGGGCTTAGAGGAGCTGTGGCCTCACTGACATACCCGTGATTTCCACCCCCTGTACAAAATGGAAAGAGCCTCATCGAAACACAGCAGGACCTAAAGATGCTGTGTCCTCCAAGGGCTGTGGGACATGTGGATATAGGAAGATGTAACTCTGCCTGGGGAACAGTGCTTGCTGTTGGCTGCCTCAGTTTCCCCACCCCTGAGATGGGTATAACAGGAGCATGGACAAAGGGCAGTGAAACCGAGAGCTGAAAGTGGCATACCAGAGTGCAAAGTGTTGCTACCCAGGCATGGAAAGCCCCTCAAATGGGGTTTTTGAGGCTTGTCCCGGTACCAGTCACCTCTGACAGTGAGATTCCCCTGCAGTGTGTAAGGCATCATGACTCGCTGGAGGCTGAGTGTGGACAGGTACAGGAGCAGGTCAAAAACCTGAACTCATCTTATGAGGTAAAGAAGTACAGGCAGGCAACAAACTACTTTCAATTCCTCCATAACCCATACCAATTCAAGTGCTTATAAAACGAGGCAAGGTGATTCTATACATCTCTGTCAGTATGCCAGAGTTAGCAGAACTAGTTTTATTTCTCAGCAGCCATTATTTGAAGTCCCCATAGCAATCTTTAACTCTCTCCTCCCAGGTAAGTGTCCTGCAAACAGCTGCTGGACTGTCCGAGTTGGGTGACACTGTGACAAGTGCCAGCCGGGTGATGTCCCAGCTGGGCTCTGCTTGTGGCTGTGCCAGTCAAACATGTACCTTTGGTCCTCAAGAGCCCAGGGACTGTCACTCTGGTCCTGTGCACTGAAAGGGGACTGAACTCAGCTGCCAAAATTGCCTCCTTCCAAAAATGTGAACTTTAGTAGTATCCCTTTCTTTCCGCCAAATTTAGGAAGAACTTCTTATGAACTCATCATACCTGACTACCGCAAAACCTGTAGAGTTTAAGGCCAAAACTATTAAAATTTCCAGCTTACTCATCCATATAGCATAGGTCCCATAACTTCATGAGCTATCAGTCTATATATATATATATTCATCTGTAACTTGCATTTTAAGTATTGGAGAGATGGAAGATCTAACATTCAGCATTTTGTAGCGATACCAGTCATCTCGTTATTAATTAAATAAGCAATCAGCGCCTGTTATGTCTAACTGGAATCTGTCCAGCTGCAGTTTCCCCTGGACGCTTGCCTACGAGGATGCCTATGCATCCTTTCTAGCATTTGCAAGCCCAAGCTTGCCAAAATTTTTCGGACTGAGAAACACAGCTCATCTGTTCCAACCTCCCCTAAATCACACAGAACCTAACACAGTTTTGCATATACGCACACAAGACGTACATGTAACTGAAGTTGAGAAGGCAAAAATCTGTATGGTCCAAACGTGAAGTATCTGTTTCTGAAGAATCCATCGTCACGGGATTTGTGACTAACAACCCAGCAATTTCATGAGTGTTGCACTGGGACAATTCCAGGCTGGAGAAGACCAGATTTAGGTGCCGAAGGCCAAACTGCACTCAGAGATACTGCTGCAAATCTGGGAAGGTTTGTTTGCTTCACCAGCTTCAGTGTGATTTACTCCAGGGTAGCAAGGATGTGAATGTCACCTGTGTTATCTTAATTTCTCAGAGCCAGGTTTTTATTTGGGAACCTGTTTCCCACTGAAACTGTGAATGGGGTGCTGGATTTCCTTTCCTGGTCTGTTCATCAATTTACTGCCAGGCAAAATTACCTATAAATAGTCTGTGTGTGTTTGTGTGTGTGTATCTGCAGTTTTTTCGTTTTATAATGAAGAGTTTGGTATCATGTCTTTTCTGTTCAAAATAACAAGAAAAGCCATTAGTCCGGGATCACAATTATGGGGAAACAACGCTTGGAAAGGACAGCAAGGAGGTGATGAGGGCTGAACCTCTCCAGATGTTTGCAGGTCTTAAATTTATCTGTGACTTAGTGTTCCCTCTTAAAAACGAACCTAACAATAATAGCTCACTGGCCCATATTAATATATGATTTGATACTTATGAAATGTGGATGAGTTTCCACAGAGAAATATTTCCGCAGAAATAGCATTTCAGAAACCTTTAGTTCATAATGGATTTAATTCCTTCTCCCTGTTGCTCAGGTACTCCATCGACAACGGCACAGAGGTTTTGACGAGACTGGTGCCATTCTTCATACAAATATTTAATTAGCTGACACTGCATCACTCTCAGCTGCTGCTCGCAGATTCCTGCAGACCCATCCATTGGGGACTGACAGCTGAGTCAGGAACGTAAACCTTCTATAAATCTGCTCCAGTGCCCACTGCTGTTTAGCCGGTAGTAGAATATAATCTCATTGGAAATCTAAATGAAATCATCATGTTTTCCCTGCTTTAATATTACAAAATTAATTCAGACAAGTAACTGTGTCTGGACCAGTGTCCATTAGCATCACAATCCAGTCTGTGCCTGAGTGAAGCCCAGCTGCTCCCACTGGCACCATTCTGCATCCCCCGTTAGCATCTCTGAGATGTTTTGCACAAGTAGGTACCATCAGCCTCCCCGTCAATACCGACACCGCGCTGGAGCAAGGCTGAGCACCAACCCGGCAAGTCAGCAATACTCATTTTTTCCTCACTTGCCCGCTTTTACAACAAAGCCCTATTGTGAACACAATACCTCCAAATTACGCTGCCTGAGAGGCAGGCACGGATCCAAATCTAAATCCACAGCAACTTCAGCCTCACCACAGTCCCTGTCCTGAAATGTTTCTTACATTTTTGGTTCTTACGTTCCTGTTTCTTGCTGCTCTGCAGCTGCTGGATGGGACCTTGCAGCGCTGCTGCAACTCCTTGCTTAGAAGTCAGCAAGCGATGCCTGGCAGCAAACAGAGCTCCCCGCCTAGGGGGCCTCAGTAAATTACCCGCTGGGATTTATTAATCAATTAGCCCTGCTTTATGCATTTTAAGATAAAAATAAAAGGCCATTGTGATTCGCTTACACTTTAATGCTCCATTACCCTGCCAGAGATGGGCAATAGAGACTGATAGGCAATGAGGGGTGGGCTGGTGGGGCACTCACACCCTGTGCAAACAGCTTTCAGCAGCTCTTCCTGCCTTGTGGGGTTTCTCTGTCATTCCCTCCTTTGTCTTTCACTAATAGCATCATCTCAGATTTAGCAGCAGAGTTCTGAGCGAGACGGTGCCTGTAATTGATACTGACTCTAAGACAGAAAGGTTTCTGGCTAATGAAACAGCATCTTGTGCATTCCTGGAAAGAGCGTGTTCCTCCTGCCTGGCACCTGCCAGTTAGTGATGAGGAGAAAAAGCAGTTGGCACAGGTTGCTTGATATGAAATTAAATTTTGAAAAAAATAATTAAAAAGTATATATAGATTGCAATGTAGTTTTGGACTAGTGAGACCTCTTCTGCCTGCCCTGGGAATGCCAGTATCGCTCGTGCTTTGCTTTGAAAAATACTGACCTACAGATACAGTCTCTGTGGCTCTTCCTCTGTCAGTCAAAGACTCCACACCGACAGCGTTCACTTAACTGGTGGTAAAACTGAGCCGTGGAAACCAGCGCAGTTCTGTGACTTCTCTGAGGTTACGTGGGTTCCCCAGAGTGGAGGTGCTGCCCTGGGGACCCTCCATCGTCACCAGGGACCAGAGGCTGTGAGGCTGATGCTTTGCAGCCCGTTAGGTTTGTAAAGCTCCTTTTTGGGCACCTTTTAGGATGCACTGGGCTGGGGTTGTGATACGTCTGTCCAAACGCCCTTATCCAAATCTGCCTTGTATGTTAAGACTCTGCTTTGTTTCTGAGGAACTTCAGGGACAAAATAAAGCAGTAAAAGACTCAGAAAGACTTAAGGAGCTACTTGGGTTGATATGAGAGAAAGCAATATGTGCTTAGGATGCCTCATGGACACCCTAAGGGGAAAAAGAAAATCCCTCCAGAAATTGTAGAACAAAAACTAATGGTTAGGCAAGATGTGAAGTTCACAAGAAGGACAGAGCGACATTCAGGGGCTACTTGGAGACCCATGGACTATGAAACAAGTCCAATATGGAAGAGTTCTGGAGTCAGAAATTCTGAAATTATTTCCCAAGTCCTGCATTATGTCACTTGTGTGCCAAAACACAGCTGTGGAAAAGATGGTTACATGATTAGGACCCTTTGGGCCTTGAATTTCAGTCTCCCATTCTGCCACTGCTTCTAGATGGACACTCTGCTTCATTTTCCCGTATGTAAAGCAGGCGGCGATGGTACCTCCTGTTCCCTGGGATGGAGTATGAACTCGTGTTTGCAAGAAGTCGGAATACTTGGTGCTAAAGGTCGTGTAGCCAGGGAGGTAATGTCAATAAAATAAATAGTTCTCCTCCTGATTTGTGCTAAGGAAAAGCAAAATCTTGGTACACTGTCTCTGTTAGTTTACTTCGACAGTTTTTTCCTGTTTAGGTCTCCCTGTGCTCGTACTCTGACTGTTGTAACTCCTGGCTCTGTGCCTCTCGCTGCTGTTCTCATTCACCCCTTCCAGACCTACTCCTTCTCTCCTCCCTTTTCCCCACAGACCAGTAGGAAACACATGGCTGCTCCAGGCCAGGAGGAGTTTCAGTTATTTTGAAATATGTGCCAACACATTTGCACCCCTGCCTTGTAAAGAGAGGAGCGTTAGGCCCACAAGTGCAAGAGCCAGCCCTTAAAATAAGACCTGATAGTCAAACTCATGTTCACATCCTCTGGCAAAAAGGCTCTCTTGCAAAGAGCAGATTCAGACGTATTTTTTATTTCCTCAGCCATATGCTGGTTTCCGGAGGTACCGAGTAATTTGAAAGCTTTTTTCTTCATCTTTTTTTTTTTTTTTCCCTCCCCACTACCTTGGCTTTTCACCAAAAAGGGACTTTATATGAAATATTAAGATGTGTACAATTGGCTTATTTGTGATCCTGGGCAATATTTGCATTACAGATGAGATAAACAGCATGTATAGTCAGTTTAGGTGTCCTACCTGTCCTGATAGGTTTTGCAATGCCCTCCACGGCAGGATCAGCTGTCTGAAAGAGAAGTGAGAGAAGGGATAGTTATTCTGTGAGGTTCCATTTCCATTGCATGCCATGAAGGCAGCACAGCCTGATGCACAGGGAGCCAGCGCCAGGTGCTACAGACCATATGGATCCTATAGAGCCCCACAGGTCAGTGAGGGGTTGACACGGAGCAGACAGCTCCGGCAAGCTCTGCGCCCATCCAGATGTTATCCTTGGGCATCAATCATCACTGCTCTTTTTTTCTAACATAGATAATCTACATTTCTGACACAGCCAGCAGCTCTCTCAGTGCAGTGAGAAATGTGTGTGGTTTCTCTCAGGGCTGTTTTGGAAGCACAAGCCCTGCAAACGTCACTCTGTGGCTTGCAAAGCTTGGAGAGAGTGGGACTGGACACCCCTGAGAGCCAGTGGCCGTCCCTGGGAAGGCAGTAGCTGGATGAAAACAAAAGCTGTAGAGCCCCAAGGCAGGTCTGTGAGTGACAGAATTGCCCTGCTTCATCTCTCCTCCTGCTTCTTGCTGGGATGGAAACCCAGGAGTCAAAACGGCATAGGACGATGTCCCTAATCGGCATGGCCTGAGAACCTCTCAGGAAACATGCTCCACATGTGCAATATGGTGGGCTTCATCTGTGGTCTTGCTTCTGTTGTATTGCACCTCTCTGCCATCCAAACATACATCCCCTGAAGCCTGTGCTTGCTTGCATATTACTTCCACACAAGCGAAGTCCCTGACAGCTCGTAAACATCCATCAGTGACCTCGAGGAGCAAACTAATTCTCCCAGCAGCTGAGGAAAGATACTGAGAGTGCCTCAGTGCTTGAAACTCGGTGTCACATCCTTTCAGTGACACACATCATGAGGTCTCACCATGATTTCAGTATCAGGGAGTGGTTTTTGCTCAGGCTAGCCTAAACCAGCTCCTCTTATCAGCATACAAATTGCCTGGGCTAATTGTGCAGAATAACCAGGCCAGGCCCAATTTAGCATAGAATTGTGGAATTACAGAATATCTGGAGTTAGAAGGGATCCTTAAAGATCGCTAAGTCTAATTCCCTGCTCCTTGCAAAACTTTCTAAAACTAAACTACGTGACTGAGAGCATTGTCCAGGTGCTCCTGGAAAGCTGACAGGTTTTGTGCCGTGACCACTTCCCTGGGGAGCCTGTTCCAGTGACCAACCAGAATGTTCAAGAAGAAGAAAGGTGGGAAGCTGGTACCAGCTTTAGCAGGACATCTAATATCGAGAAACGAGGCACATCATGCATGTGGTGGGAGACAACTTCATCCGCAGGGGTCTTACAACATAAACACTTTATTTTTGTGTGTGAATAGGATAACATATGGTGTGGGGAGAAGGAAGATGGTTGGACAGTGAGAGAAGTCATGATGTGTCTGTTGTGGTACTTAAAGTTCTAGCCTTAAATGTTTAAGAATACTTTTAATTAGACTTTGGCCTAACGTGACCATGTTTTCAGCCATGGCGGAAGTGTAGAGCTGCTCTCAGCAAAGCAACGTTATTTTCTGGCCCAACACCAAAATGCTGTGCCCTGCAGACAGGGATGGCATAAGTGCTTCATAATTTGGGTATCTGTAATGTATGATTTGTTCTCCCCCCACATCTCTGTAACACAGGGGATAAGTTATCTGTTGAGACAGTATTTCTTCTAAGCTGTAGAGGAAGGCTGCAGGGTTAGGAGAGGAACAGGAACCTAGAGCTGTAGTTTGAGAAAACAGATATTTCCAAGCTTTTTAGTCCCCTACACAACATCCTCCCTTGCAAACTCTCATGGATTCTGTACACAAAAATGATCACATGTGCTACTGAGGACAGTCTTGGTTGAAAACGCTCCCAAGAAGCATCTGACAGAGCCTCTTGACTCCTGTCTCAGACCCTTGCACTGGTTTGTCCCTCTCACACCCACTCAAGGCACTTCTGAGTGCAATGCATGAGCATTTCTGCCCTTTGCAGAAAATTAAGGGCATTTTTGTGTGGGAGAAAAAAGGATGCTCTGTCCCCAACTAGATAACGCTAAATGAAATCAGACAGCAGATCCGCTGCTGCCTGTAGAGAAGTGTTTGCTAAAGTGATGGAGACATTATGGTCAGTGAGGTGTTTGCCTCGGAGATGGTGTGCAGGACAAGGCTGGCAGCTCACAGCTTGTTTCGTAGTCAGGGCAACAGGAACGAAATTAAAACGTACTAATTTATTGTGTTCTCATCTGGGAAGTCTAGTGGGTGAAAACAGCAGACACTAATGTAATTTATTTTAGTGACAATTGAGTAGATATTCAAATCAAAATTCATAGCTTGCTTTGAAATATTACTGGCATTACTCCTTTGTTTTCTGACAGCACAAATATTGCATGTAATGCTGTAATTTGGAATGCAAAGAGGCACACAGTAGGAGCCCAAATAGATTAAATTCTACAGTGCCAGCTCAGGAAGAATTCATGGCAATGAATTTCACCCTGTCTAGAGTGATCTGGGGGCTGATGATGATAGATCTCAGCCTTTACTCAGCAAGCAGAGTAATTTGAATTTGCTTCATTAGAAAAAATGATAATCAGGTGCCAGTGAAAGTCATGTCTTTCTTCTTCCCTTGATGATTTTACAATAAGTTTTCCCAAGCTGAGGCACTGGTACTGCTAGGGGCTCATTCTAATGTCCTGTGTCAGAACTGCAAATTCTCATTTAACCAGAGGTCTCTGAAGTGTTTATCTGCCTCTAGAAAATCCAAGAAAACACATTTTGAAACCGTAATCCCCCAGAAACTGGCCTGGGGTCAGGTTGACCAGGTCCAAGGCTCTTCCAAGAGCACGTCCGGAAATTGAAATAAAACCCCTCAATATTCTCCTGTGTTTCTCCTCAGCCTCAATCCATCATTGCCTGTCTCTGGCTGAGGGGGAAGGTGACAGTGGCACTTTGGTTAGGTGGCCCTGAGCTGCCAAGAGGCAAAGGTAGAAACCAGATGTGAAAGCCCCAGAAAGCGAAGCACCGTCCTTGCAGCTGATCTGATAATGAGCATCACAGGAGACAGAGCCCGTGTGAAATTCAGTTTTTCCAGTGCTGACAAAACCTATTAAAGTGACACCTCTGGACAGCAGGTGACTGTCACAATACCGAAGGCAAGAGTTGGAACAGGACAGTTTTCTTCTAAAACACCTCAGTGGTTTTTCTGTGGTGGTCAATGAGTGGGACATCTGCTTTCAGGGGCAATTTTCAGTGTTGTTTTTTTCGTTATTATTATTTTATTTTTTCAGGGTTGTCCACCAGAGGGGGCCAATAAGCACCGATTGGGGCAGCCCGTGGCAAGATTATTTTTAAGCAGAGATAAATCACCAAACAGGTGGTGCAGGAACACGTTAGGTGCTGTAGCAACGATTTCTGCTTACAGCACTCCCACTGCTAAAGGGGATTTATATTTTTATATTTTTGACTCCAGCAGCCTTGAAGATGAGGTCAGCAAGTACAAACATCTGCACTGGCTCACCATTTGCCACATCGGTGCCTTAACTTTGCTGAAAAGATTTGCCGACGCAGTTGGGAGGTGAGAAAACTGAAGTCCATGAAATCCAGAGCACTGATGGACCATCCCAGATCGTGGACTTCAGACATCCACACAGAACTGGTCCATAGAGGTAGGTGGCCTACGTGTCTGATAGAACACACCTTGCAGTACACAGTAAGATTTGCTAGGGTCTGTGTGTCTTAAAATTACATTTGTCTAGTCCTTTCTGTCCCATACTCTTTCATTGGTTTTACATATCTCTACATATATTCATAAATACCTACATAAATGTGTATATATACATAAAAACAGCAGCAGTGAAACACAGGAGACAGCAGGGTGGAGGTTTTAGAGCTCTTATAACAGTGTTAAGAAAAGAAAATGAAGGCTATGGACCACCATACAGCGACTATTCTTATTCCAGAGAAAAGTAAAGCCACTTGTGAAAGATCAAGACAAGTGAATGGCCTGAAGCCAAGGATTTCTGCGGATGGAAGCTGGGTAAATGAACTGACTTCAGCATTGCACATAGTTCCAAAAATATAGTTTAGTTCCAACAAATGACATTTCCCAGGTCTGACATTAATGTGCTGTGTCACTCTTCTTGAAAACAACGTATAAAGGAGATTTCTTGGAGTGCTGAAAAATGAGATGGGATAATGTATATTAGAAGTGCTGTTAGATTCAGAGAAGTAGCTTTGGAATCAGAGTTGCTTTTTTTGTTTTGGTCTTTCGTGTTGGATTTCCATTATTCAGAGCCACCTAGATTTTGGGTGATGCGAATGCCTTGTTTCTACACATCTTGATTTTCCCTTTCCAATGCATCTTCCTTCATCTGAAACTAGGCAAGTGTAAATTCATCAAAAGCAAGACAAGTAGCTAACTCCCATGTACCTGCAATAGGGCTAGGGGACTGCGTGATCTTCTTGTCACCAAAAGCCTCGTCTTAATGCATTGGCACCCAAGACATGAGTCACAAGGGCTGCGTTGTCCGTAAGACCCTCTAAGATTCCTTTGGACAGAGGAAAATAAAGGTTTTTTATCTCAGCTCAGTGTAGGGAGGGTGTGAAGTTGCTGTCATTGCCCTTGTGGTCCAGGATCATGCACGTAATCCAGCTGACAACATCTGGAGAGAAAACCAGATCATCCCAAGAGGCTGATCACACAAAATGTTGGTCTTCTCTTGAGAAGTCAAACAGAAAAAGTCAACTGATGATGCTCTACTCTCTACAGCAGCAGGACTCAACACACTCATGGCTCCAAGTACAGGAACCCCCCAGACCTCCTGTCTTGGAGCTGCTGAAGTCAAAACTACAAGATGCTCAGCCCAGCCACAAGTTTGTGCCTTACGCTGACAGTGAGACCACGAGTTAAAGTGTTTTTGGAGCAAGACATGGAGTTCCTTGAGGAACCTGCCTCACAGAATCAATACTTGTTCTCTGGTCTGGAAATCCAAGACCAGTCACAGATGGAGAATGACAATGCTGCTTCTGAACTGAGGGGCTTTCAGCTCCCTGAGAACAAGAGCAGAAGTTACGCTTTTACCACCAAATTCCTCTCACAGAGTAAAATTGCTGCTGTATTTTGTGTTTCTCACACATCTCAGCTTCCTACTTTCTCCTTCAGCTCAGCTTTTCCAAAGCAGTTGCAATAATGTCATTACTCTTTTAAATAAAAACCTTGACTCTTTCAGTAATATTGTTCCTCTGGCAACTAGTGTGACTGCATTTATCCTGATGGAGAGGTAATTTAATGCTCACTTTCATAAGTACAAATGAAAGCCTCATTATATAGGAAAGCTGTGGCAATTCTGTAATTACCCAGGCTGTTATTTTAAAGTTCTACCTTAATGTCCCACCATTTATCACTTGAAAACTCCCATGTCTCATTCTAACTGTGCCCAAACTGCTTCTCTTTTGGAAGAACACTGATTTCAGGTAAATGACTCCTCTCTGGTGCAACTTAAAGATGTATCAGTCGGCCCTTCATGGTTTAATTTCTGGGTAATGTGCATACGCAGACACGCAATTTGCACAGGGCAAATTTAGTAAGAGGAAATATTGAGCTGAAAGATTGTATTTTGTTTTCCATGGCCAACTTCCTCCAACAGTCCCTCGCTGGTGCTTTCATTCTACGAATAGTAGCGGAGGTACTTCAGTGCTTAGACTTTTGCAATAAGATTTCAAAGCCTATAAAACTTCCAACTTGCCATTTTACCCTGGTAAAGTTCATTACAACGTTCCTGGTAAAATTAGAAATGCACTTTTTATATTCACTACCACCTGTACCTCTGCCTTGGCTGTAACTGTCTCACTAATTTCCCATTCAACCCCAGAACCTTGAGAGCAACCTTCTTTATTTTATGAAGGAAAACATGTCTGTAGGCGAGAGAACAGTTGTTTTTGTCAGACCTTGCCCCACTTAGATCCTTCAGTCATCCTTGCTGTAACTCTACTTTTGCATTAAAAATCACAGCTGAGAACAGGAGTGACAATAAAGAGGGAGCTACTTTACTCTGGGTAGTTCACAAGAGCTTTGCTTCACCACAGCAGACAGCACCGCACAGCGTCACACAGAGAGGTGTCTTGTGTTATATCCATTACTAAAATTCATCAGTATTTCAGAGGAATACATGTAGACACTACCAAACCAGACCGTCTTGGACAGTGGTCACATTGTAGAAGCAACAGGAGACACACGCAAAACCAGGTAGCACTGATCTATCTCCTCCTAACCGGGCAGGACAGAGGGTGGCTTGCATCTTAGATTACAAGCTTTACACTTCCATTTACATCATAGAAATTGCATGCTGGAAGCTAAGGCTGCCCATGAAGAAATGTCTTCTTTTTTGGAAAGTTCTTTTCTCTCTCTCTTTGTTTAATCTTTCTCTCCCTTAATTCATGTGTGTGTATTTATAATGGGAGGCAGAAACTGATTTTCTGGCCACAGGATAATTTTTGGAAAGCAGTAGGTTTAAAAAAAAAAAAAAAAAAAAAGATTAAGAAGAAGAAGAAGAAGAAAAAACCAATGAATAAAGTAAGAATTTGCTTACCGTCCTCTGAACGACCAAGACCATGATGGTGGCTAACGCAAAGACGAGTAACGCAACAAGGGTAGCGATGATGAAATACAAACAGGTTTTGTTAGTGGCTCCAAGCCTTCTTGAAACGCTGTCTTCATTCACATGCATGGCTGATTCATGGGAGTCCTTCACCTGAAAAAGTGTTTGCTCTTGTGCCGAGCCCATTCTTATATAGCTCTCAAGGTGCTGGTCTGTATCTCCCCTTGATCAGGTTGAAGTTGCAGCCCATCTCTGTTCCTGGCAGGATTTTCCCCCTTCATCCTGGCTCATGTGATCTGGAAAAAAAACTTCATCACTCGTAGTACAAAGGAAGAGGGACCTGGGGGCGTGAAGCAGGAGGCAGCTGTGAAGAGGGGAAGAAGCTTCATGTTCTCAATCAGGGATTTTGCGATGCCAGTCTCGTATGCTGCATCGGAGGTTTCTGATGTCAGAAGGTGAATAGTTACCAAGATCAGTCGTCCCCCGCCCCGCCACTGGCTTTCTGTGAAACAGAGAGCTATGCAAATTCTGTTTCATTTTATACTCAGTGCAGCTACGGTTTGGTGCGGTAGATCACCCCGGAGCTCTGCCTTCCTGTTGCACAGAGTAACGTCTTCTCATTCCAGCAGCGTCCCAGAGCCAGAGCTCTGTGCTCAGAGACGACCTAGGCTTGGAGTTTGGTGATTGCAGCTCCTGCCTGTGACAGTCTGGAGATGTTGGGTGAGATTTTCGTCGAAGTATTTCGTAGAAATGTGTCAGAAAGACATTTTTGATGCAGGATGCAAGTTCAAGGCAGACACATAGAAAGAAAGCTGCCACACCAAGGCTGCTGAGGCACGATGTTAGGATGTGCCCCAGAAGGTGTCTGTACTCACCTTCCTGCCCTGGCTTATTTGCAGCTAATGAGTTAATGCTCATTTCTATCCTATCCACAAGCTTCTCCTCTGTCCTAGTCCGGGACCATCACCCAGCCATGGGGTTTCTCATGGAACTTAACTGAAATTTCTTCAACTGGACGTATTCCTCCTTCATTGCAGTGTGAAAGGACCAGCCATTCCTAAACCTGCATTTTTTACGTGAAATGACTCCTCACTTTCTATCTAGTCCAGATCTGAAGACACTTGGGCGTTTCTGAAAATTTTCACAGTTAGATGTGTGCCTGCTTTTGATTCATATCAACACAAACCAGTTAACTCATGTAACACAATCCAAATGACTAGGTGTATTGTTTGTCTCAGCTATTCCCAGTTCAGTGACACAAGGATATCAGAGAGGCCAAACAGGATCTTACCAATGGTCCCTCTAACTCAACATCATTCCTTCAGTGGAGAGCAGCAAGGGATGTTTTGGGTAGAATATCAGAACACAAAAAGCAGGTAGGGTTATTTGTTGAGTTTAATTCTCCAGTTTCCCCATCTTGTAGGGTTCCCAAAGAAGAGGTAATACCTTTGTATTTTAATCCAGTTCTTCTCTACACCCCTGACTTTAAAGGGTCTTGGCATCTTACTATTATTATTTCTATCTTTTAATAAAACCACTACAGCACAGCACTACAAAAACTTCTATAGATTTCCAAAATAGTGTTCTTCAAAGTATGTCTTATCACCGTGGCAACAGGCACAATCTATTTTAATCAGAGGCAAAGGGAAGCAGCCTCCTCTCCTTAAGGGTGAGACAACAGTGTAAAAGGCTTGGTCAGGGCTCCCCAACCCTCCTGAGTAATGTGACGATTCTAAAATACAGGAAAATCCAAATTACAAAGACATTGCAGTGACTGGCAGCATCTACTGTTCTTGAAAGTGCGCTTCAACATCTCTTGCGTACAGCTGAGCAGATACAAAACTCAGCAAGAAAGATGATATTAGAGAGAATAATGGTGTTGTGGTTTTAAGGCTGTCACATCGTGCTCTGTGTTATGAGGATGGCATGGTCCTTAGTGAGCTTGTAGGCTCTTGTGGTTGCACATGGATGTGCGCCAGCTCTTCGAACTGTAAAACACTTGTGCTAAACTTAAAAGTAGACAGCCAGTTACTGTAGTGGTGGTGACTACAAAAGAAAAAGAGATCAGTGAAGACCAGTGAGGGAAAACAGGACAATTTCATGCTCTGTATAAACAGGTGCAATCCAGATTAAATTTGGCCTGCTACTTTCCAAGCTAAGTTTGGCCAGCCCACTAATACAGCATTAGAAACTGCAGTTTAGTGGTTGGAAACACTGAAATCTGCTGGGAAGGTCATATAATAGGATACAGGAGCACAGAGCATCCACTCACGCAGTGATATAATGATATACAATGTTCCAAGACAGCAAAGATTGCTCCAGGTAAGAGCAGGACCTGTGAATGATTCCCCTTTAGTGACGGGTGAAGTATCTTGATATGTAGAAGTGAAATAACTGCTGTTAAGTCAGCCAGTAATTTTTAAACAGGATAATGCTGCAGGATGAGTGGATACTTCCATAGCTTTGTCTTTGGCAGTAGATAAATCTCCTTGTTAAACGGCTGTTCTTGGGGTCCTGTGGCTGCATGTCCTGGCTTGTAGGTGGTGATGCACTTTCAAACACAACTTTAGTGCAATGCTCTGCCACCCTCTAGTTCCTAACAACGTCGCTCTACAAACCTCATCACATTATCTCTCCAATTATGCCTGATTTGCAGGGCACAGTTTGCTGCTTTCACGCCTTCTGACCAATATTGCATCAATTCTCACAAGCCCTGGTTCAAGAGGCTAAATAGCAGGTGCTTGCCCTGTATTTGCATTGGCATGAGCTGCATCCTCTGCAGCAAAGAGCTTTGCATACAATGACAAAGAGGCAGAAAACAAGTGAACCACAAAGCCAGCAGTTCTAATTATTTCTTGGTAGAGTTTGCAACTGACTCTCTTTAGCAGAAAAATACAAAATATCCCAGCCCCTTGTTAATATTTATTTATCTACTCCTCTGCCAAAAGGAAATAAACCTGCTGAGAACCGCAAACCCATCCACGTGGTCGATGGAAATTCACACTGGACTCAAGTCTGTGAGAACTGAAAGCCTTTCTGAAAGACATTAACCACCAATTCTTCAAAGGCGTGCAGGTACCCAGCTGTCACTGGAATACAGGGTGTGAGATGTTCACCCAAGTAGTTCGCTACCAGAACCTCTTCCTTTGCTTTTCCAGATCTAAAAAAGCTCAGGGAAGATGCACCATCATGTATGTTTTGTTATCCCGACTGATTCCTAGTACCCCCCTAATTAAGGGGTTTAGATAGAAAATATGTTATTGGGCTTCTTAGCTCAAGTTAAATAACTCGACCTTTACTGGGGTCTCTTTGAAGATGACTTGTGCCTGAATGCACACATAAACATGTAAGCGCATGCCAGCACTTGTAAATCTCTTGATATGGAAATGCAAATTCAGTAAATTGATGTTACTGTAGAATGCCATTAGCGCTCAAGGTATGAATCACCTTGTTGTTGGAGGTTTTTTAAGTTTCCTCCGGTGAATCACTCTCTCATATTGCACTTCAGCATTATCTTTGTGCTCCACACCATATCTCAGCCCCGGTCGAGGGAGATGGGTGCCTGGGCCAGGGTTGACAAAGTTGTTAGCTGTTTTGGTTCGGTTTTTTTTAAGTTATGTTTATCAGAATCTGTGTCTATTCATGTGATCCTGATCCAAGGGTTGGTCACTGAATGAAGTCAATGATGCTCCAGTGTCCCACTCCGTTGCAATGATATTGTTGGCTGTCACCATCTAATGGTCTTTTGAGGGAGATGCTGCATGTCTCTCATCCAAGCCTTCTGCTCCTAAAATGTGCTGGAAGGTTTCCAGGAATATCAATGTTCTTTGCTCATTTTGTTTCTCAAATAAAATTACTGGATAAAAATAGAGATCAGTTGGGAGGAAAACAGGAGAGAAAAAAAAAAGAAAGATTAGAGCTGCCCTTGTGCAGTATTACCTCCTTGCGAAGCTACATAGTGTTCATTCGTGCTGTGCAACTGTCTTGCTTGTTCAAAAGAATTACATCATTCAGCCTTGTAAGGCAACGGAAAAACAGGTATATTAAATTAGCTGAAAATTGGCTATGGGGGAAAAACACCTTTTCATTCTCTAGGTGATACGCACCATCCATCTCTTTTGAAGTCCAGGTAGAAATCAGAGGCATTAGGATAGAGAATAAAACACAATGATAGAGCAGTACAAATGAAACAGTTATAAAAGTGCAATAACTTCCACAAATTTGTCAGAGAGTGCATTTGCTCTCTAGGAGTTATTGTCTGCCCAAACAATAACAGTTCTTCCCATGTAGCATCCTCCACAAACGAGGGAGCTGCCTACTTTGCTGGAAGATCTTTGGTACCTTTCAGCAGCATTTGCTGGTAAGAGCCAAGCCAAGTGGAAAAGTTCTGGGTACTAAACCCCTCTGTATTCTGATTAATGACTTGGAAGTAAGATGAAGAAGATAATGCATGAATCACAAAGCTGTAAGAAATAGGCTAATTATTTATTCATGGCAATTAGCACGAGGTCAGCTTGAAGCTACTGGTAGCCTTTGTTTATGAGCTTGGCCCTGGGACACCTGCAAGCAGTAGCTGGTTTTTAGTCTCCCATAATGATAATTAAAGACAAAAGTCACCGTAAGAAAAGCTGCAAGTTCCCTCCTTGGAGCAGTGCAGCACTTGGCTGTAATCGACATCTCTGAACAGAGCTGCTCACATCCCAGCCCTATGCAATTTCCAATTATACTAATTTAGAGTTGTGCTCATTTACCACCCTGGATGAGCATTTTTCTGCATTGAATTTTCAGAGTCGTCTGGCTTCTCACAAGCTTTAGTCATTGCCAAGGGGTGAGATTTTCGTAAATGCGTTGGACGAAATGATTCTTGCCTCTCCAGGACAATTCTGAAGGCAGGCGTTGGTCTAAACCAGACCGGGCTTTCTTGGTGAGTAATCCTGGCTTAAAATAGTTGTTAGGTGGAGTAAATCAGTTTGGTAATGTTTGTGTCCCCAGCCCATATCACAGAGGGATTCTAGAAACAACGTAGACAAGTTATCTGGTCTAGATATCTTTCGAATAGCTAAAGGCAGGGAAAATGACTGGGGGCACTGGTGATTTAGGGGCATGAGCCTCATCAGCAAGCAGAGGTGTGGGAGGTTAATCACTTCAGTTCTTGTGCAAGATCACACCCGCCTTTTGACATCACCCTTCTGAGGGTGGCAGCCACCAAACAAGCATAATACACCATGTTTGGGAATGAAATGACCGAAGGCCATAATTAAGCAGGGACTGAGAGCCATCTCACTGGGGACAGCCCAGGGAGGAGCAGTAACATGAGGAAATCGAGGCATCACGGTGTCACACAACAGCCGTGACTGCCAAGGCACGATCACCTCCGGAAAAACCGGCTGTTCATTTATGTAAGCCAGAGAAAACATTTAAGTCACAGGAGAATGAAAATGAAAAAGCAAAATCAATATGTTTAGCCTTGAGTGACAGTCCTTCTTTGTCCCTACAAAGGTAAATGTCAGGCAAAATACTGCATCTGCCAGTATTTTCGCGAGAACAGTTACCCTAAAACTAGCCAAAGCTTTTCTCAAAGCTGTGTTTCTTACCCAGAAGAAGGACATATCCACCGTGGATCCTGTTTCATTTGCCCTCCGTGGAATTAAATCTGGTGTTTCGTCTTTGATTCCAATCACAGCGTACAAAAGCTCTGTGCATTTCCATTGATATTCATATCATTTCTACTTCAGCTTCTCTTGAATTAATGTAACCCAGGAACCTTAGCAATGTCAGTCTCAATTTATGCAGGTTTATGCTGAAAAATTTAATCTTGTCAGTTCTTCAATTCCCTCCCTTCGAAATTCCCTTATTTCTTTCTTTGATGCCTTTATGCAAATGTTTTTGTACTTCCTTGGGCACACAATCTACAGCAGGTTTTGTTGATGGAAAAGCAAGTTTTTCATGCTGCCCACCAGATGTGGACACTAAGATGCCCAAAGGACAATCAAGACAGCACAAACCGCTGTACCAAATAGCAAGTGCTTTCCTGGCAATACTACTTCTCCATACTTTTTTTCCACACTATTCCATGCTGGGAGCCTGGTAGCCCACATGAGGATCTCTTGCTCATTAGAGCAAAGCAGAAGGAATGCCGCATGGCAAGGCTCAGCCGCGCATTCGAAGGTGCTACTGGGAAAACAGCATCATTTGGGTACCCAAATTTGGGTTCCCAAAACAATGTGACAGACAATTCACCGGTGTACAGAGCTGTGGAGCCCACCCAGGAACAGCCACGGTTCAGCAAGTCAGCAGCAAACACCGCGCAGATCAACATCAAGTGGTGCTAAATTCAGTTAGGAAACATGACCTGTGGTTTTATGCAAACCCTTTTTCCTCCTTTTAGACTTATATGGGTTCATGCCCCCTAAATTTCACTCTCAGTTTCAGGTATGAATGAATTCTACATCTTTAGGTAAAATTCAGCTAGAACAAACTACCTAGTTTGGACTACTTTCAGTACCAGCCTAAGCAAAACCACACAACTGCTCATGGTTTCCAGACCAAACCATACATTTCACCTATATTTTGGGTTTCGTTATGAAAGTGTAATGGAGTCTGAAAAAAAAGATAAGCATGAAGTTTAAGCACTCTGAATTGCTATCTATACACTTTTGTCTACTGGGAATATAATGTTTGACAATGCAAGTCTTTGCTGTCAGATGCCTGGTCGTAAAGAGAGTTCTCTGTGCTGTGTGAACCCCCAGTTCTCATTTTAAGGAAAAATAGATTGGTTTATTTGCCCTCCTCAGCTCCTGAGCTTTGGGCTTGGTTTAAGGTCCTTGTATTGCTCTTGTTAGTACAATTTCAGCCTTGAATACCTACTCCGAGGACAAAAATCAAGGATTCTCTTTGTCAGTGTGTGAAACCTATGGATGGTGCAGGCTTGGTGTAGACAAGTCTACATCTTCTGTATCTCAGGGTTTAAAGAGACTGGGTAAACGCTAGGACTCTAGTGTTGTTCTCTCTTATTGAATAACAGCAGCTTCTTCCAGTAGAGAATAAAGCTTGGATCATTTCTAAGTCAGGCCAGGGAACTCAGGCTACTCACACTCGTGTGTGTGGTGCAGCAAGGGCTGTGTACTTAAAAGATAAAAAAAAAAAGCTTCCCTGAATTCATGACAGTCAAACAGTAGATTAATGAAAAGAGCTGTGAGATGAAAGATGGGCAGTGCTAGAGATATATTATACTGTAAAAAACTGGTCTTGAAATATAACGCATTTTTAGTGATATATAAACAAATGCGTTATTTTTGCTGGATACATTTCTGAAGGCTGTGTCTCACCTACTGAGCCAATTCTGTCATCCAGGATCCATCAGTACTAATCCTCTTGCTGAATTCCTTGGAAGTTACCTTATTGAGCACAACTGAACCGGGAAACTCGACTAGACTGGAAGATTTCATTTTTAAAGGCAGTTAGCTTTCATTTCAAGGGCTTGAAGTCGTGATGGACCTGCCATTTCTTTCAAGGAGCCGTGCCAATGTTTAACTAACTTCAGTCCCATGAACTTGCTTCCCTTTCCTATTGAATTGACAGAGAGTCAGGAAGAAAGATGGTAAAAGGAGAGCTTTGGGGTTTTCTTTCACCTCATCTGTCATTAACTCTCATTTCTGCTGGTCAAAACTTTCCCTTTCTTAATTTAAATTCGCATGGACCCATGTTCAAATTTTCTTCATTCCTCAGTTTGATTAAATAAAGCAAACTGCTCAAATTTCTCCCATTAGAGCCATTTTCTAGACCTTGAATCATTTGCTCAGTCCTGCCACTGCCACTGTTTAGCAGGGAAAAGTCTGTAACAGAGTATGTTTCTCAGAACACGCAGGATGGGAAACTGCAACTTGCAGCTTCAACAGTGCTTTGAATGAAACAAAATGCAGCAAACAATTGAAAGTTAGAGGCACCCACTCAAATGCAAAAATATCCCATTTTCTCTGTGGTCACCGTTAAATGTAATTAGGCAGTTTCAGGACATGTCTTGACAAGCTGTTTTGGTTTGGTTTGGTTTAGCTGTTTTGTAGAGGGGGTTGGCCTGTGGGTTGAAATCAGACTGAAAGGAAATCTGGTTGCACGTCTGGGCTCTGCCCCAGCCGTCCTGCCTGACCACGGGACCCTCTGTGTCCCACTGTCCCCAGTGGCCCTGGGTTGAGAAAGTGGCACGTTTGCCTGGGTGGGAGCTGTGCAAATGTACGTCCTCATCGTCTGTCAGCATCCCTTGAAAGAGGAGGATGATTCTAGGTGAGATGGTAATGACTTTGCCTTGAGTTTCTTAGGCCAAAGGCCCAAGGGAAGAGGGTTGGAGGGGACCGAATGGCTGCTTGTCGAAGAAAGCCAACAACACACACGCTGAACTTGCCTGTGTCTTCTGGGAATGCTCTGGGAAGAGCAAATCCAGCACTGAGCAGAAGGACCTGCTGATGCCTCTGGATCTGTTGCAATATACCTAATTCCAACCCTTTCCACTCCAGAGCTCAAACCCTTCTAAAATACAAGAATTATCTACCTGATCTCCACCATTTTACAGACAGAAAAAACTGAGCAGAGGGTGGAGGAGTAACTAAGGGAGCGGAGATGCCCAATGTCTTTCCAAAGCCTTTGCCAAATGCGTTGGACAAGTGAGGTCCATGGAGCTGCAGTGAATTTCTACCCTGAACTCAGTTTGCAGAAGCAGTACCAGGGGCCAAGGAAAGGATCCACAGGTGGATGTGACAGCGAGTTGTCCCAGCTGGGCCAGCGCAGCCTCCTCACACGCACTGGGCAAGGCAAGGAATGAGGGAAGGAGTTTGTTGAAGGTAATAAGAAAGAGGAGGTGGTGGTGTAGGTTGTAAGAGGAGATGAAACAGCTTTGGCACAAGCAAAGGAAACTTAATGTCGGGAATTTCAAAAAATCGACTCAACATTTCTGCTGTAGCAGATAAACATCTATCTGTTTTATTACTGGGAATCATATTTTGCTGTTTATAAATAGAAAAAGCATGTTACCTCATGTTATTTCCTCTGGGGTTTTTGGGGGATAGATACACGTGGGTGGTAAACAGCTCGCAAAGGAGTTGTTGTTATTATTAATCAATATGAAGAAGAGGAGGGCAGGGGCTGTGATGTACCAGGTACAGGTTAGCCACAAGCCAAATATAGGTCATTCGCTCATCTGTTGTGATGGAGGGACAGCACAGCCAAACCACTAATCTGTGACTGTGATTATAGTTCCTTAGCGATACTATCTCTATTCCTATAAGCACTTTTCTTGCTGAAAGACAACTTAGGCCGAGACACAAAGACCTCAAAGTCGAAAAACTAGCAACGAAACATAAAAGCATCAATAAGCAGCCAGACAGGGTTATCTGTGCTCTTGTTTAAGAAAGCTTTTTAGCCTTGACAAAGCTTTGCTGGTGTCGCGGTAGCAGCTAGCGATGGAAACATGTGGTATTGGCTGCCGTACAAACATTGCAAAGCAGTTTTGTGAGTCTGCAGCCTGAACGGGCGATACGAAGTCTGATAGGAAGCAAAAGCACGGAGTGCTGGTTATCTGGTCTTTAAGGCTCTGTCTTCCAACCTGAAGTGCATCAACTGCCCTTGCTCGCCCGGAGCATCCCCAGGGGTGGGCAGCAAAGCCCTTCGGGGCTGGTGCAGGAAGGATGGTCCTTCAGAGAGCTGGTCCGGCTTTGGGGAGAGGGAAGAGGAGGACCAGGAGGAGCAGGGACTCTGGAGATGGGGCTCCTGGGGTGCCACAGGGATCTCCACATGCCCAGGTGGGGTCCAGGTGTGGCGGAAGAGTCTCAGCAAGTGACAGCTGGTAGATACGTGCTGATAGGTTCACCCGGCCCAAGGAAACCTTAATCCTAAGGGTGCCATGGTATATTTGGGGCTTATTATGGATATATCTGGCCACCGCAGAATTTAGAGTGGCCTTGAGGGCAACCTTAGCTCTCAAGGTAGCTCTTGCCTGAAGGAAGTGACCTGTGACAGTCAGACCGCAGATCTGTGTCAGCTCCCACACTGGGACTATGGGCTGCTGAGACTGAGCAAAAAATGACGTGCAACCAGTTGGAAACATTGCAGTGGATGCCCACACTCAGAAATGCTGGTTTGTTAAAAGCAAAAACCTTTTTTCTGGAAGACGGCCATTTTGATAGAACTTTTCAGAAAATAAAAAAAAAAAACCTTTACATTTTAACAAGCTTGAAAGATACAGCTTCAACATTTTGGGAACAGAGTGATTTCATTTTTCTGTAAAAGTGATGCTTTGTTTTGGAACACTTCACTTGATACTATTTTATTCAATGAATTTATTCAGCTTGAAACTATCAGAAAAATTAAGATTTTTGATCTCCATTTGCTACACTTCGGTGGTAGATAAAGGGACTTTTGCTTTGTGACACATCTAGGATTTTTTTTTTCTGAATAGAAGTTATTCTTAACGCACCATTACAACCCACATACAAAAGCTTGTTCCTGAGGAAATATTTGCATGACCAGTGATTCTCCGGTGACAGCAAACTCTGCCAGCACTATAATTCAGTAATTTCATAAGATTGCCCTTAATGCCAACCTAATGAATTTCATAACACTCTGAAAATTGATTAGTTTTCTTTGCTTACTAAAGAGAAAGACCTCAGCACAATAAGAGTTGGATGATGGTGCACAAAGCCATGGGAAGAGGGGTCAGGGACCAGCAGATGGGCAAGGCTGGTGGAATATAGGAAGAGCTGGAGGAGAAGGAGCTGTAGGTGAGGGGCTGTGTGGTTGAAAGACTACGTTTGTGAGTGGAAAGGGTGTTCTTCATGAAGACAAGTCTGCAGTGACATTGCCTATAACTGGGGCTCCCTATTTCTGCCACTGCTAAATCTTACTTGGGAACATTGATGAAGGCCAAGGGCTTCTGTGGAAATGGAGAGTAGGGCCACCAAGGGTCATGACTATTCACAAGGAAGTGAGGAGATTTCTTCCTGGAAAGGTCTGTTGGGCATTGGAACAGGCTTCCCAGGGCAGTGGTGGAGTCACCATCCCTGGAGGGGTTGAACAGACGCAATGAGGTTCTCAGGGATATGTGGCAGTGCCAGGGCTTGGGTAATGCTTGGACTTGATGAACTTCGGGGTCTCTTCCAGCTAAAACGATTCTATGCGGGAGCAAACCAAGGATGAAGAGACTGTATGTATACGGTCCAGAATCGGGCAAGACATTTACATGTAGAACTAGGGGACTGTAGAGGAACAGAGAATAAGAGGAGTTTGGGGAGAAAGGCAGCACAGCGGGGACAGCGGGGGCCGTGTGCCATGAGCTGATGTTGGGTGACGCTCAGTTGCTGGACGGTACAACCGTTGGTGAGTCACCGTGTGGGCAGAGGATGTGGTGCACGGCTCGAGGAGCAGGGAAGACCCATCCCCACCGCTGCTGCTCCCCCCGGGCTTTGGAGAAGAGCGGTCAGTGGTGGGGATGGCGCTGGGGACAGAGCCAGACCAGGCCCCACGGGACCTGGGCACCAGGAGTAGGTGCCCACCCTCACAGGGGATGGAGCCAGGCAGAGATCGGGCTGGTGAATTCTCCAGCACAGCAGCAAGCACCAGTGACTGCACTTTATAGGGGAAATTGTTGGTCTGGGGACCATTTTTCTGATTAAAACCAGTGGCTGGGACAGCAGTTCTCCACACCGAGGGGAATTCTCTCTAGGCCTCCTTTGAGACTTTTTACCTCTCTTTTCTCATAGCGTTAAAAATCTAAATATTTAGCCTGATCTACAGCTGACTGTGCAGCGCAAAGGAAGGGAAACCAGCCAGGTGGAAAGCAAAATGACAGAGCACGCGATGGACCTGCAAATCAAAGCACATCCCAATCATAAGGAGACTGCAAAGTCTGATAAGTTCAACCCTGGTAAACAGTTTGCTGAATGCAGCAGTTGAGTGGTAATAAATCCGTTAGATTAATTGAAAGAAGGTAAAGGAGGAGGTACCACAAGTGTTCAGGTTACCACAGAACATAGTCCTAGACGGCTGCGCAGCCCACAGCCTGCACTTTCAACACTCCCACAGTGGAATCGGTTGATAACCATCTCCCTGAGCAAAGAACTGGCTTCCATGAAATGCTGTGGCTCTAAAACTGGGAGAAAATGGTTTGATGAATCATCAATTAATTGGAAGAAGCACTTTCTGGTTGGCCAAGCCTGTTCATGATTTGAGTTGAATTTTACTGAATGGTTGAGGTGAAACCAAAAGTGCTGAAAACTTTTGGAAGTGCTGAAACACTGGAATTAGACAAGTTAAATTGCTTTTATGCTCCTGACAGGTTTGGTTCTTGCAAAAGGGTGATCTAGGTGACGGAGACATGGTTCCTCATCCATTAAGTGGCTGATTAATATACCAACGCACACTGTAATAACTGCAGATATGATCTCCCTCTGAGTAATTCAGACCACAGGTTTGATTAATCTTCTCCCATCCTCAATTAATCATTATTATTAAACAGTGTGCACAAACCAGGATATCACGAACTGAATGAAAGGGTAGGAAAATACCTGATACTAATTTCTCAAAAAGTGCAAGTTAAAATTCCCTCCCTGGGACTCACTTTGCAGGATGAGTAACTGTTAGATAAGTCTGTGAATTCAAGCATGTGTGACCTGGATCCTGCAGGAGATCAACAACCCTTTCCATATTAGTTGGATAAGGAGACAGCTGTAATTTCATTTTTATGCCAGAGCAGCAGCAGCAATAGGCATTAGAAAGGTGTGCTCCATATGTACAATAGAACCACTCCGGAGCCGGGGGATGCAGATTGTCAAGATCCACTTAACAAAATGTCAGATAGGTCACCACTCACTGTCCTTGGCCACTGCGATGAATCAGAGCTCTGTATTGAGTCACACTAAATACTCGTCTAGCCCAACACACATCTGCAAGCGCAGTAATTAAGTACAAGAGTCTCTGGGAGAGACTATAAACAACAGGCAAAATATAGTGGCCATTCGCCTGTGTTATCCAATTCCTATCTGACTCCAGTTATTGTGACAATTAGATCCGTAATTTAATCGTGCAATGTATAAAGCAAATGTTCCTTTCATTTATTTTAAATGTTTTGAGGGATTTATTTTCCTGAGGTGCCCCTTAGGCTTGTTAGATAAAGAACTGGATTGATCTCTGGCTCGCTGCCTCCACGCACTCACTATTTCATAGAGCTGTTTCATAGCCCCTCTCTTGGGCGCGTCAGTGAAGCCCAGAACCTGTTGCATCCTCTTACCCTCCCTGTACTGTCCCCTCTGCCTTGTCCCCTTCCAGCTGCCCACAGGGTGAGATGGCAGCTACAGCACCAAAAAGTGCCCAAACACTTGTTGGCAAAAAATAAAATAACCAAGAGCATCAGCCGCGTTGTGCAAAACTTCCCTGTGATCAGAGCTTCGTACATGAGGCTCTCCCAGGTAAATCAGAGCTGGGTGCAGCAGAGGGGTTTCTATAAGGAGCCTCCTCTTTCCCAAAAGGACCCGTAGAGCTGTGTTTCAGGTTTTATGGCTCACAGACTGAGCTGAGAGAACACCAAGAGCCTTTTTATTTGGTGGCTGTTGGCTTTGGAGGGCACGAGAGTAACTTACACCCAGCTTTAGACATCTGCAATGGGACCTGCATACTGTGCTCTTCACTTTGCAATCAAAAGGGAGAAATGGAGACTATTCAGAAAGAGATTATCTATCTAACTTATTTTATGTATCTGTCTGCTTCAGGAGGGGATGATCCTTGCCCTGGCTGTAGCCTTCTCTCTGCAGTGACTCAGCTGCTCTCTGCTTTTGCTAAGAAGGTTCCGTTTCCACCTGGGCAAACACAGAGCTTGGCCATACAGGAGAACAGCTGCCTGAAGTCTCAGATGATGGGAAAGAATAAGGAAAAGCAAAATCAAGGTGTGCTCTTTAATATGAACCCTGCAGGGTAACCAGACCCAAAGGGTTGTGACCTCAGGAGCAGCCCCCAGCAGCTGATAATGAAACCCCATGAGACAAGGAGCAAAAGGAACTGTGTGCTGGTGCTTTGGCTTGGAGAAAAAGGCATTGAAGATGAGGATGGTGAGAGGGGAAGGTGTCGCTGTGGGTTTCAGGGGGGACCAGAGCTGGGAGCCCATGTGCCCCATCCTCTGCATGAGGAGCCAGGAGGGATGCAGCCCTTCCCAGGGACCGCTCCCCATGGGAAAACACTGAGCATCTCTGCTTTGCCTTGAGAGGTTTATCCAAGGAAAGCCCCAAACCGCTCAAAATTATGAAAGAAAACTAAAAATGAGACAATATTTACATGAGAGCTGAGGCAGGTTTTTACTTTTGCTTTCATCGCCGCTAATGCCAGGTCAGTCTTCTGTTTGGGCTGTATTAGTTCCCCCATCCCTGTTGCAGCAGGCCCAGCGAGAACACGCTTCAGCCGAGCTGACAGATTTCTGCTGTGGTTTTCGCATGGTTTCCTGAGAATCAGGGGCCATTTCTTGTTTTGCAATTTTACAGAAACCCACAAGCATGCCAGAGTGCTGTAAAGCCCTAATAAACAGGTAGGTGTAGTGAAAGGTTAGCGAGGGGCAAAAATATTGTAGCGCTCTCCAGTCGCCTGGTCCACCGGCCCTTGGCAGCAAAAGCACTTTGAGGTGCTGGAGGCTGCAGCGAGCGCAGGGGTTTTGAGCTGCCGATGGTTCTGAAGCTGCAAGAAAAATGCGGTTAGTTTTACAAGCACCTGTGGCAAATTCCTCTCAGAGGGCCTCCCACAAGGCAGCGTGTGTTGGATGAGATGATGCAGAACAACCAGGAGGAGGGAGATGACTGTGTCATATGTTCCCCTGGGGCTCGCTATTTTCTTTTACTTATTTTTTTTTTAAAGCAAAGCCTTTGAGTTCTTCATCTTTTCTTGGTTTTGTTTGGGTTTTTTTTTGTTGTTGTTTGTTTGTTTGTTTGTTTGTTTTGGTGGTGGTGGTGGTGGGGTTTTTTTGCTTTCACAGGGGACATTCAATGGAAATTTTTACAGCGTCATCATAGGAAGGAGCCAGGCAGCCCCTCTCTGCGTGCTGAGCTCATCCCGGTCCCTGTGCCCCGAGGAGGAGAGAGAAGAGGACAAGGGTAGGATGACGACGGCCATCGAGGGAGGAAGGTGATGATGCTTTTGGCTCTGGCGGTGATTTGCTGTATGTATTGAAATGGGTGTTTAGTGCCTCTGTGCTTGGGTTTTGACACAGATAAAGTAGAAATCGTCAGGAGCAAGGAGGTGTGTTGTGGGGCTGCTGTCTCTTGACGTGTTTGAGAGGTTACAATAGAATGTTTTATATCAGATTTCTCTATGAGAGGCAAAATTTAATGTAAAATGAAGAAAGATTAAGAAAAATTTGAAGTACAGAATAGAATAGCAGTATGTAGCTCTTACTTCACACTCTTCCCCATGCCCACATGTCCCTGGAGAACACCTGTATTTGACTATGCTTTTTTGCAATTATACAAGCAAAAATACAAGGAAAGCCTTCTTCTGTAAGTCTCCACCTAAGAAGAAAGCAAGAAAGTTACAGAATCAATGATACTAGATGATTAATGAACCAAACCAGCTCTCTTCCCCCAACCACAGCACCGCACAATGGGTTTTCACTTTCTCCCAATGGCCTTGAAAACATCCTCATCCTGAGGAGCAGAGTGTCTCGAGCTGATTTTTCTGTACCTCATTCTATAGAAAGGGACCGTGGCTCTCAGAGGGGAAGGCATTTCTGTATAATTTGTGTTATAACACTTTATTGATAGATGGGTGAAAAGCACTGAAACACTATGATTTGCCTTACACTAGAACATATGAAGCATCTCTTGGAAGGATAATGACTTGAAAAATAATCTTGTGACTCCTACAAGGACAGTGTAGCCTTCACCTTAGTAAATCAGAAATGACACCAGTGCCGTTTATTGCTGTACACCCAGCTAGAACCAACATGACCAGTGAAATCAGAGCTGTCAGACGTGAAAACTGGCCCAAAATGATCAGATTTGGACAACAGCCCTAGGTTTCCTGCTTTTTGAAGTCCAACTTGATAAACTTCATCCTGAAATGCTGAGTACCTTCAGCCCCACTGGAAAACAAAGGGAAGGTCCTGCAGCTAAGCCTGGCTGAAGAAAGAAGCCTTGAAATATCTCACATTGACCACGTGGAAATGAAGGCTCCCAAAGTCAGAGGTGGTTTCCAAAGAGTGGTCACACTGGCTGAAGTGAGAGCCCTTTCTGCCCTACTTGGACCTACTACCTACACAGGTTGTAAATTCAAGGCTGTCAACAGCTTTAAGCCATAAGAAAAAAGAAAGAGTCCACAAGGGAAATTTAACAGTACGGTGCCAAGATTGCACCAACGGCTGCTCGTGTATACGTGTGGTTCAAAGGGAGGTTGGTTTGCAGTTAACCCCATTAAAATAAACCCACGGTTACTTGTGAGGAGGAATTTTCCTTTCTGGTGAAGTCCATCTGGCAGCTCACCCACAAGTGGGCAAACACGGCAACATCTTTGGGGTCACGGTGCCAACTCACGAGGTTGCTGAGGTGCAAAGCTTTTGTTAGAAACAGATGGGGGGGGTGGATTTTTTTTTTTTTTTTTTAATGAGTGTTTGTTTTCTCTGCTTTATTTTTTTCCAGGAAGAGATAACCGAATCTCAGAACTGATGCACTCCAAACTCTTAAATGCTGGCACTGCTTATTAGCTGCTTGCTCAGTGGAGAATATTCTTCCTTATATAGGCCTTTCAGAAACTAGGTCAGAGGATTAACTTGAGCACTGGCTGCTAAAAATCCTCTCTGACAGCCTGCCTTCCTTTATTATTTTCTCGCTTTGCCCATCGCAGACACCAACGCCTGCCAGCTTCTCTATTCATTTCTCCTGGGTTGGGCCGCGATGGCCACAAAGGCAGCTCGGCTCCTGCCGCCCTGCAAACACCCTCGGCCTGCTCGGTGTGTTTGACCCCCAGCATCAGTTGTCTTCCCAGGAAGGAGGGGTTGTTTTTCAAAGAAACGCGGCGGTGCCGCACCAGCCTGGGCGTTGAGTTGACTTGTCAGTGGAAAAACATCCGAGCGGCGATGCCCTGGTGCGCTAAGGGCCGGCGTTCTCAGGAGACGCTGCCTTCGTTTTCCGAAGGTTCTGTTTCCAGAAGGTTCAGCTGGGCTGGGTGCCAGGCAGTGTGTTGGATGCTCACACAGCAGTCGCCCCAAAAAAGCTCTATCTTCTCCATTGGAGCTTCCAGGAAGCATTGCGCTGCAAATAACAGTAATAATAATAATTAACGAAGCCTTCTGCGAAATGTTTGCGCTGAAACTCCACGGAATATTCTTGCTTTTAGATGCTGTTGTTAGCTCTGAAGGATCACACACAGTGCGTTTGTGCTGATGGGACGTTTTTTGCCATGCTGTTTACAGGAGATAGATAACATCTTTCTGTGAGATATATATATCTATATATATTAAAAAAACATATACCCACACATATTCACATACGCCAATCACCAATAAAAAATTTTGAAACAATCATTATACATGCACATATCAGAAATAGAAGTGATTTCCTAGTAGAAACAGCAAATGCTATTATCATATATTCACTTTCTATACACTCAATCTGATTACTAATCTGTATGCACATACATACCTATCTCAGGACTAGACTGATACAAAGTAAGACTCTCATTGCAGGTTTCTACACCTCTAGATGGCCGTTTAGCAAGGTGCTCTTGGTTCCATAAATGCTAATTGCAGAACAGCCCCCCCAAACCTCCTGTACCTTCAGTGCTTTGGAAACCTCACCTCCTTGGAGGGGGCAAAGTCTTAACAATAGAGTCTGGTTTTGTAGCTAATCATGCAGCTTTCAACTGAAAAAATAAAGCAGCTGATGTTTCTTTGGCCAGTAATGTCTGCAAAACTCACAGGTTTTTTGGTACAGAAACCTTAAACTCTCATTATGTGTTGTTTGCTTTGTGGTTGGAATAAAAAGTTGCTTGTAAGCCATGTGTATCTTCTGCTTTCTTGCCATGTTCTAACTCCAGGCAGCCCATCGGTTGCAGCTGCCTTTGGTTTTGTTGCCTTTGTGGCAGAGCCGAGGGGATATCTTCATTTTTTACTCCCTCCCATTTAAAGGAAAAGTTGGTCTCTTGTCTCAGAGGTACCACGTGTCTCTATTTTTTGCTGTAACATAAATTTCCCTGAGTATCCACACAGGTAACATGATCAGGTGGTGTTTATTCAGTATTCAACTAAGACAAACAGACTTCTCCAGAACCCCGTGTGTTGCGGAGCCTCCCAAGTCAATGCTTTATGGAGATGGGAACTTTGAGGAGAATTTCCAAACTGTAGCAAAGAGAGAAGCTCTAAAGGCACCGATTGGTAAAATCCTGCCCTGGGATAAGCAAAACTTTGCAGCTAGGAGCATTAAACAAAGCTACAAGTAGATGATTTCTCTTCCTTTACTTTGATTATATTCCCTGTCTGCTCAGGCTTTAGGCACATAAAGCACCCTCTGCCCCCCCAGGACACAGACACCTCTTCAGTTCTTCCTTTCTTTTTCTGTGCTGTACTTAGAAGCATACACATAAGCGAATGAACTGGTTGCTACAGAAATCGGAGAATGCCTGCACATGAACACACAATAACAAGAAAGATAAATGTGCTTTTATCACACTAACAGCAGTGGAACAGATTATCCATCAAAATATTCTGGAGTATTGGAGATTTCTGTGTACGGGTAGCGTGGGGCTGGTGGGACTCAGCAGCCGCAGGTGGTTTGATCAGCTCACCTGGGTGATGCTGAGATGCCGATTCCTGCTGCCATCTGGAAGCACAGCGGTTTCTGCTCCATGCCTAAGCTGCAAGAAGTGACATTTATGCTGAGCTGGTAGTACTTTGGGGTCTCTATACCAGTGATGCTTAGCTAAACTCCTCCCAGCCCTGCAACGATTATATTTATGTAACATAATATATGTGCGTGCACACACACCTGCTGGAGTCACCATCCCTGGAGATGTTTAAAAGGCATATAGACAAGGTTCTTATGGACATGGTTTAGTGCTAGAGTTGGGTTATGGTGGAGCTGATGATCCTGATGGTCTCTTCCAACTGAAATGATTCTATAATTCTATATAACCACACATTTGGCCTGGTGCACAGCAAATGCAACCTAGTACAGATGGATGTTTGTGGACAAGTGCATATACAGATAGGTATAGTTTCTACATATGCATACATATATGGATGCATATATACATGTATATCACCTGTATGTATATACATGTATATATATACATATATATAAAATATATATGTATATATTTGGCAGCTCACAGCTGGGCTTCCCCTGCACTGGGGGCATCACTTAAACTGCCAGAAGCAGGAAGGCTGGCAGGGTCCCCACAAACTGCTGGGGAAGCCCTGGCTGAGCTGTAGCCCATGGGCCTCTCCAAGCCCACGCTTGCCTGTGCAAGCAAACAGGAAAGCAGCTGGAGGGACTGCACCCGGTCACACTGCAGTGCTGAGGTGACCGGGGATGTGTCACCTAAAGTGACTTATTACATCCTCCAGCACACGGGATTTTACCAGGGGAGTTTCCTGTCTGAATTCTTCCCTTGGTCTGATGGCAGCAGCCACAAGGCGGCACAGCTAAGGGACACAAAGACAGACAGACACACATCTCCATCTGCATGGGTACCTGTGTGGCAGTCTATAGGCAGAGCCATCCTGTTTCCCCTTGCAGCTGAGAGGGGGTCCAAGGGCTGGTTTTCAGCTGCATAAACAAGGGCTTGAGGTGAAGCAGGGATGAGAGCTGAGGTTTTGCTCAGGGGAACCGAAATTTTGGGAGCTGAGAGACCTTAAGAGCGAGAAGAGTTCAGAGCAGTGCCTGGGAAGCCTCTTGGAAAGCGAAGATCAGGCTGGTCAGATGCAACCAAAAACGTGAAATCAGGGTATCCTCCCCTGCAAACCCCCCCAGGTATCCAAGTATTGCCATGGTTGGAATATATTCACACACAGAGCTTCCGAGGAGACGCCTTTGGGCTGATGGGAGACTGTTGAAAATACAGACCTGCCACCTCTATCATTGGTCTGATGAACTTCTTATTAATAAAGCACCTGCAATGAATGTGACTGATGTGCCAGCACTGCAGTGGGGTGCGTTATTTCCAGGTAGTCTGGCCCCTGGAAGGTAGAGGATGCATAGAGTTTGTACTTCACATATATAAAAATTGACAACTTGGGGATTTAAGGTCACCTTTACTATTTATTTTCAAGGGAAAATTCCAATAGTTCAGGGTATATGCATACTTAGAATAAGAGGGATTTTTAAAAATATTTTTCAGTTAATCTCGGCCAGTTACACTCCTCGCATCTCTCATAACGGACTTGAAACACCTCTTCAAAAACTCCCTTCAAAACGTTTATTCTTGGGAAGATAGCTTTTTTTTTTAATTATTTTTTTTGCCTAAGTACTTTCTTTGCAAGCGGCATCCTATTTGCATGGAAATCTGTAACATCTTGTTAATAAAAAAGTCCCAACTCTCCCTAAAGCTGAGACTTTTACAGCTGGTTTGATGAAAAAGTGGAAATTGTCTTTGAGAATAAATCTGAATGGTTGTGCTCTCTAGTGACATAGCCTGGATTTTTTTTTTTTTATGCTATTTGGACAAGGAATGGTCTTTTTCACATTATTTCTCCTCTCTGTCAGATGCAGAAACAGGGGAACAAGGCACAAAGTAAAGCAAAAGTAAAGCGGCAGGGGAAGGGCGGGGAGGAAACCAGCACTTTCAGTCCTGAAAGTACTTTCAGTTTAAGTAGTGGACAAAATTTCAGATTTGCTCTTGTTTTGAAGCCTTTACTGCACAACTATAAAGAAGGGGGATGCCTTAGCAAAAGGGAGCCACAGAAGCGGCTCTGAAAGGGATTATCTGTATTGAAACCATCCACGTGTTTGGTTGTGTTTTTTTTCCCCTCCTAATCTGTCTCGCTCTCTTTCTTTCCTCTTTGCAGCATCTAATTTACAGTAAAAACACAGGAAGCTGAATGATTTCCTCTGAGGAAAGTACCTGACAAAGGGGAGAACGAGTGAAATCATCGGGCCCTTTGACTCCATCGCTCCCCGTGTGTCCCCAATGGTTTCAGAGACGCCTTTGAAGTGGTTTTGCTGGTGCGTGGCAGGCGGGAGGTGCAGTCGGAGTTAACCTTTCCCTGTGGGAATCCGAGCACAGGGAGTCCCAAATTCGTGAGTAACAGCAGCTCTTAGTTACACTGCATGTTGTGCTGCAGAAAAAACTCTTCACCATTAACTAACACCTGTTCTGCACACAGCGCAAGGGCTTTGGAGGCTCCTCTCTGTATTCAGAGACTGGAAAGTGTGAGGCTGGCGCTTGGGAGCTGCACTGGGGATACTGGGAGGCCGTTTGCAAGCTCCTGTCTGATGGCACAGGCACAGCTGCCATTTTAGATCTGTCCCCTCTGTCCCTCTCTGCAGTCTCTGAGAAGCCAAGTTAGGGAAGTAAAACACCAGCACTAAGGAATGTGATTCGGGGCTCCTACATTGCGAGACCCATTTGAAAAGCTCAGCCCAAACTTTTGGAGTTTCTGAGGTTCTGAACAGAGACTTTTACCCTAAAAAAAACCACCAACGAACCCTTATCCTCAGTGGCACCTAAAAGGGCACAAGTGAGTAACTCTTCAGATACCATCTCACTGACACCATAAGTTCCCCACACTTGGAGAATGACTAAAATTGAAGTGGGTTTTTCAGTGTGCAAATGTCTAAATGTAGGAGTAGAAGGGATGAAAGACAGACAGGTTGTACACTTGGGTCAAACATCAGCTTCTTTGTTTAACTACATATAACGCGGTAACCTCTTCTTTATTTCCGACTCCTACTACCTCCAGAACACCTTCCTTTAAATTACAGAGGTGTTGAAATGCTTGCATGTCGTTATATTTTCCTGCTCCATCCTCCACTCAGGATGTCATTTCCACTGCAAAATGAAATAGGACTGATTCATTTTGCAGAAGGAACACGATTGATACAAGCCCGGATGGAGACTCATCCTCAACCCTGTGGAAATCCCTCACCAAGGTTGATAAACCAAGTGAAAGCCTCTTCACTGCACAATTGCCAGGGTTCTGTTGCTGCTCCTGAACTTCTTGGGCTGGAGCCAGGACCAGCTTGTGAGCAGCCAAGGATGAGCAAGAAAGCCAGAGCTGTTCTTACATTGTCATTTAATTCTTTTTTTCTGAGAAATATCTTTCCCTCTCACCTAAACCAGCTTCTTCTTCACCAGAGAGGTCATGTTATTCTCTAGATTGAAGGTCTGATTAAGATGTGGTTTTTTTACAGTGAGGCTGTCAGCCTTCCAAGAACGAAGATCATATGTGCAGCTTTTGCTGATATTTGCTCGCAGTCTCTTGGTGACAAACCACACCTTGTTGATCAAGACAAACATATGTTGTACCCACACAAAGCTGCTCTGGCTCTACAGGCTGAGATTTCTTTACCTGGTCACCAGGCTGTTGGGGAAATACCCAAGAAAAAGGCATATGAACAAAGACTAGAGTCAAGAGGGTTTCTGAGCACTTTTTTCAAAGAAAATGACATAGCAATCCTTAACAGGGAAAGAAAGAAATAAAAAGAAGAAAAAAAAGAAAAAAAAGAAAAAAAAGAAGAAAAAGAAGAAAAAGAAGAAAAAGAAGAAAAAGAAGAAAAAGAAGAAAAAGAAGAAAAAGAAGAAAAAGAGGGAAAGGGGGAAAGGGGAAAGTGGAAAAAGGGAAAAGGTAATGGAAAGGGAAAAGGAAAAAAAGGAAAAGAGCTGCCCCTGCAGAGTTTAACAGGCCTCAGAGTTAATGTGGCAGCTGCGAGAAGGATTTTCAAGGCTGCAGTTTTGGATTCAGGTAGTGAAGACTGACCCCAAGTGAGGGAACAGCCACTGGATCATCCTATACTTGATTCTGAGTTTTACACGCTCTTTAACCCCCGATTATACCAAATCCCTCTTAAAGCAAAGCAAGTCACACTTATAATTTTGAATAAAGTGACATCTTTGTCCAGGGAAGATGGGAAGCAGGAGGTTTCTCCTGTTGCAGATCACTGCAATAGTTTAGGCTGACTCACCAGTGCAGGCCAGGGCACCACACTCTGCTTTTCTGGTTACATTTAGTCCAGCACCAGGTGACACCAGTTCCCTTGATTAATGAACAAAATGGAACAGCGTGAGAAGAGGCAAGGGAGCAGCACCCAGGGATGGTGCAGCAGAGGGTGCTCTGCTGGGCTCAGACCCAGCTGGCATCAAGCTCTTAGTTAATACACTTTCAGCACTAAGGTAGCGTATGGTTTTCCAGGCTGACAAGCCAACCAGACAGCAATTTGATGCACCCTTGGCAGGTTTATAAATACGTTTTGAAACTGAGGGTGCTGAAATAAAAGCCAGAAAGCAAATACCCCATCCAATAGCCCATGGTGGAGCTGTTTGGTACCGAATCAAGGTTGTGTCAGCTCTGAAGGGTGTTTTGGCACCTGGTACTTCAAGGATTTGCCAGTTTCTCTCTTGCAGTAGATGATCATGAAAAATACCAAGCAGGGCATCTGTCAGCGAGTAATTACAGGAAATATCGTCTTTCTTCTATGCAGTGTGTTCGTGTCATTTCTGGAGCGAGGTACAAATCCGAGCCCGTCTCCAGCTGCCCCCTTTGGATCTGCCAAGCTAAATGACATCACACAGAGTCAGCTTTGTGATGTTATTAGAAATGAGGAAATCATTTCATAAATGTCAATTCCTCCTCCGAGTGTCTGCAAACAGACTGCAAGAGCTTTCAAGTCCCCAGTTATACATATTAGTGCCACTTGCTGATAGTTGGAAAAGCATCTTGAGAGTGGAGTATATTTCTTCATTACTGGATTTGCTCTCTTTTAAACTGCCAATCATTTGCTCTGACAAACATCAAAGGGCTATTAACTACACAGAATTAATTTAATATAGTGCTGCACCTTGTGTTCCCTGCACAAACCAAGCAATATTCACTAGCATAATTTCAAATTGGGGTAGAGAAAGAAATTAATTCAAAGTACATGAAACATTATTCACGAAGAAAGTAAATAGGAGTTCCTCCTATTTGACATGTGCTTCGGCTGTGACTGAGCTCCTGCAAACCAAAAATGAAAGATAAGCTAAAGCTCAGAAATGCAATAATTCAAAAATTGCAATTAAAAATAATAGCAATATTTTAAAAACAATTTTTTTTTTTTTTTAAATATCTAAACTAGGAAGATGGGACCTAGGGGGGAAAGGAAGTGATTCCCTTCCTCCTTCCTTTCCTCCACCCTGATTTTGACACTTTTCAGTGATATTTCCCATCCACACATATTTTTTTACATCGTGTTAAACCAACAATATCTGACCTTATCTAATAGTTTCACAGTAAGCCTTATTGCAGAGATGATCATACTTGCTCTGACTGAAGCATCTTCTTTCCCAGGCACCTTCCTGTGGTCACCAAGGATGAGGCAGAAACATTTGCTCTGTTTGAAAAGCTCAACCTTGAAGTAGGGCAGAGAGACTGGCTCAAAACAAAAGATCTTTTATTGTCTTCGACTGAAGAGTATGATACAGAGGAACTACACATGGGTTTCATCCATATAAAAAAGAGAGCCCTTTATTTACACAGGTTTCCAAAGTCGCCAATGGTTCCTAACAACAACTCTGAATTTTCTTTGCATTCTTTTGTTAGTTATTCCCACCTAGATGGAGCAAGCATTGGTCAGGAATGCTTAAAAAAAACAGGTAAGAAGTTTTGGGGCAGGAAAAAGAAAAAGAAATGTGCTCTAAAAGAAACCAAATCCTTATGGGCATTTCACTGTGACAAACCCAGCAGAATACTGATAGTCACTCACTGACACAAGGAACAGTTTTCAGTACAGGCTCAGCAGCAAAATCATTCTGTCTTTGTTATCTCCCTATCTAAGTAAGTATACCCTGGACATGCACACACTCAACATGTATGAAAAAAGGTAGAAATTTATTTAAAAGTAATTGTGCTTTTATTTATTAAAAAAAAAAAAAAAAAAATTACAATCAGACACTGTCCTGCTGTGTTTCCAAAAGCATGATTCTCTTAAAAATGACAAAAAGGTAGCTTATTATTATTATCATCATTATTATTATTACTTTGTCATTATATTAATAATATTAATCTTATGCTTAAGTTTAAAAACATACTGCTTTCCCCTTCCCATCCCCTCCCTCTCTGTGGTACTTGATATATATAAAAAAAAAAGCTTTCCAACGACCAAAGAATTTCAATTATAACTAATAATAATAATAATGATAATTAATCGTACACATTTCCGTGTGTAAAATATGGCTGGTTCTAAAACAAACTACCAATGTACAAAACCTGTTCTCCCTCCCCTCCCCTGGGCCACCCAAGAGATAGTCAAGACTTGTGGAAGAACTTTATCTCAGAGGCTTTCTGAGAAAATAAAAAACGAATAAAACAACGTACAACCCTTGAGATCGTTGTCTTTGGTGTGGAGGACGTTAGCGATGGGCAGCCGGAGTTGCTGTGCTGCAGACGCTGGGACACTTAAGGCTTGTTGTTGGGGCTGCCGCAGAAGCCTCTGTTGGGCCAAGGGTCACCGATGCTTTGGTACCACTCCCAGGTCCTCACACCCACCACTCAGTGATGCCAGAGGATCCCCCCACACCCCTGCTCTATATCCCACCCCCCATCACCCTGCCCGGAGCCCCCTCGTCACCCCTGGGGCTTTACGCTCGCTTTCGTCTTCCTTCCAGATTTCGGAAGCTGGAAGGTCTCAGCTTCATCTCTGCAAACTGGATGGAATATTCGTGGCCTTTCCAGTGGAACCAGTTGACACCCTGCAAAGACAAAGGCAAAGCATGGGAGGTTGCACATTCATTTCTCCTCTTGGCAGCCTTTGCTGCTCACATTTCAGCTCACGGGTTGTTTTCTGCCTTGGGAACAGAGGCACAACAGAGCAGAGGGGCTTTGGGAAGCGCAGGGCTGTGGCCACTGGCGCGCACAACCTGTACAAACCCACGTGCTGTCCCCAGAGCTGTCACTCTCTGCCTGGCTTTCATGGCAGGAAGAACGTTTTGTTTCCCATGTTGAAAACTATGATTGTTCCCTGCACACTTGGGATATTCCCTTGGAAAAATCAGACAAAATCATAAATCTATTTCACCAGCTAATATTAAATTCTTGTTTTGTGAGCAACTGCCCATAATCAGGCTGGACATGAGGAAGAAATTGTTGCCCTGAGGGTGGTGAGAGCCTGGCCCAGGTTGGGCAGAGAGGTGGTGGCTGAACCATCCCTGGAGACATCCCAGGCCAGGCTGGACGGGGCTCTGAGCAACCTGAGCTGGTGAAGATGTCCCTGCTCATGGCAGGGGTGGCACTGGGGGAGCTGGGAAGGTCCCTTCCACCCAAAATATTCTATGATTTCATTATTCTATAATTCTATAATCTTTCCCTATGATCCTTTGGTCTGGCAATGTGCTTGGTTGGTGCTCTGATGCCTGGCCAGCTGAGCCACCAGACAGACCCTAACTGCAATTTTCTTCTTCTAATGCATTACAGAAGCCTTCAAACACCAAGCTCACCTGACTGTGGCTGTTGTCACCGTATCTGCCCATCAGATTGACTCGGTGACAATTCTTGTACCAGAATGCGCCCTTGTACGACAAAGCACAGTTGGTGATGGCAGAATCGTTGTCCTTGTCATAGGTGGAGAAAGACCTTCCATTATGGTACATCATGGAGTCACCTGGATGAGGGTGACAAAAGAAAGGGCAAAGTGAGTGGTTTGCCAAGTGTAGATTACACGAGAGTGACCATTCTGCAGAAAATATTTGTACTGAGCCATGCGCCACCTGTAAAGTTTGTTCATGTGATGCTCACAGGGCAGAATTTGTACATACACATCACTGTCGTCTGTTTTATGCACCTTGAAGCCTGAAAGCTACCTCCTTTTAAGACATCCCAGGGAGCTGGATTTATCTCTTAATCCTCTGAAACTCTGAAGAGGACTCAATAAAGCCTGCGGAGTTTGCCCCAGTATGATTACAAAAGGCAGATGATTCGTTCAGTAAAATTACAAATCATGCTACAGCAGGACTCTGCTGCATATTCCACTGACAAGAGACGAGGCTGTGCCAAGCTATAATTAGCTGTATAAATGGCAGTCAGGCACTGGCCAAATGAGATATGTGGCTGTTTAATGTACTTGTTTATATTCTGTCATAAGCATGCCATAAAATGTGGCACCTAAACGACTGGAAGATTGAAAATGGAAACATAAAATATATTGGTATGTTCATATTTTCAAACACCTGACATACAAGATGTACCTGCTGCGATGATGATTTGCAACATTCTCACGCTGTTACCTTGAGCCAAGTGGGAGGAAATTGCAAATCTGAAGGAAAAAAAATAATTTCACCTGCTGTGCCACTGTACCCATCCACTCTTAGCCGGTATCTGCTCTTCACGTCTCCGACGCTGAACCTGTCGTAGACGGCATAAGCTGTCTCGCCTCTGTCCCGCAGATCCACACGCAGCTCGTACTGGCCTTGAGAGGTGATTTTGTGGAGGTTCTCCAGACCTGTGGATGCAAATGAACAATCCATTTGTCTCCCTGTATTTATTTCTCTACCATCATGTAGCCCATAAAGGAGATTATAATGGCCTAGTGCAGATACACCAAGGTGAGGAAAGTGAGCTGTTTTGGCTGTAATGTTAGCACAAAAACAAATAGATAAAACCAGGCTGATTGAGAGACCTCTGCCCTTCAAATCACAGCAGCAGGGAGCACTTCGGGAAAAGTAATCACAATTGTGCTGTGAGATCATAATTGTCTTTCATTTACAAACAAAGAAAATGTAGCGCAATCTTCGAAAATTTGCTTTTCACTTCTATTTTCCTATTTTTTTCTATTTTCCTATTTTCCTTCTATTTTCTATTTTCACTTTGCTTTTGTTGCTGGGGGTGTCCTAGGAACACAGGGAGAAGGAGGCTTGCAGTTGTGTCGCATGTTGACTCCTGACTTCCAACAGAGCACCAGCGAGCTTTGGTTTGGTACGTTTGGTGACATCTATGAACTGCCACTGCAGGGACTGGCTTGGACCTGGCAATGCCAATGTCCCTTGTAGCACACTGTCCCTACCCTCCTTCACACAGAGCATGTTCCCATCTACAAATACTCCTGCCAACTAAACAAAGGCTTCAAAGTGGCTGCTAGTCCTTTGGGCTTTGTTTTTTCTTCTCAAAAAAAGAAAAATTCTTGCTACTTACCTATCCAGAATTCATCCTTAGGATCTCCAAAACCAGCCACGTAAGTCTTCCAGTTCCTGTAGAAATCTTCCTTTCCATTCTGACGCCTCAGGAACACCTGCAAACACCAAACGCAAGGAGTGTTATCAGAAGTTATCACTGTGTTATCAGAAAGCGCAAAAGCAATGTGGCTTTTACAAATGCAGAGGTTGACGTTGCTGCTCCCCGCCCTTACCATGCAAAGCAGCAATCTCACTATAATTGGTGAATAGTACCAAGCCTGTTGAATATTCTTTGCTTTTTTAAAGTCTCCAGTTCATCTATGGGGTTCCCGGGCTCCCCTGAGAGACGCGGCCTTTTATTCCTTGCTCTCTGCTTTTCTAACAGCCCCTTGCAAGTCTGTATTTCTCAGCCAAGATGTTCTACATCCTCTGATCTCCCAGCCACGGATTTCTCCAGTTCCTCTTCCTTTCTGTGCCCTGGGTCCCTCTGAAATGTTCACATTTGATGACATCAGTACAGGGAGCTGGTATTTTTATTGCCATTCATTTGCTGGCTGGGTGGAATATGTCACTTTTTTCATGGCCTGGGAAGTTCAGCCAGTCCTCACACCACATCTGCTGAACAGACACCTTCTCTGGCCTGTGCTTTAACCTCCTTCGCTTTTCTCTCTCATTCAAATAGAGTCAGTCCACCCTCCTCTTATCCAATTAGAAAAGATGTATCTGATCTAAGGTGGTCATTTCAGCAGCTGCTATAGCCAGTGGAGAGAGCTCAGGGCTCTTCCTTGGTGCTGAAACCCCTGATGTGACCCATCCTTCGGGGACAACTTTCTCCCTTCCAACTACAGAAAGAGCTGGTAACCTTATTCTAGGCACCTAGGTATCCTACCTGAGATAAAATTCCCCAAATTTACAGTCAAGCCAGCCCTACTCTGATTTAGAGCATTACAAGGGATGCCGTAGATGAGCAGGGATGGGATCTGCTACCCCTGCTCTTAGCACAGGAGATGTGGTCCCTTCTCCCTCTTACTCACAATCCATCCGCCCCCGTCCTCGCTCATGTCGCAGAAAACTTGCAGAGGTTGAGTCTTGTCCCCATTCACGTAAATTGTGTAGAGCCCAGAGGTGGTTTCTCCGTTCAGGAGAGCCTGGGAGCAGTCTTTAGGGTAAGGGTAGAGAAGACCAGCTGCACACACCAAAAAAAGAGAAAGCAATCTTTAAGAAATCAACAATTACAAGGCATTTGTTGAATGCAGACAACTTATGGGCACATCCAGGTACACAGCCCAGGAACAGGTTTATAGTTGCTATCCCCCCCACAAAAAAAAAAATCACAGTAAACAGAAGATGATGTGAATTTCTATTTTGAATATGCCTTTTTGTAAACCTGTCTATGTTTTTGGAAGTGCTGTGAATACCAGATAACTACTCCCTGCTATGATGGGAATGCATCCTCCAGCTAAATATTTAAACGACATGAGCTGTGTAAAACCCAATCTACCAATCTCTGTTATGTGACAGAAAAGGCAGTGGGAAATACAAAGGCAAGACTACAACCAATAAAAAAATAAATTTGGGGTATTGTGCTAGCAAGTACAACATTAAATGTGTTAAAAACTAGGCTTCTGAAAAACAAACAATAGCAGTTGAAAATACAGGGAAATGTCATTAGGCATTTCTTTCTGACAATAAGCTAAAAATATTGTTTCAGTCAGAACAATTTCTAACCCCCAAACAGCTTTTCTTTTTGAAATTCACTTAGGCCATTAACTTTTTCAGTCAAAGATGTGATTACGTGGTGTTCTAGGTTTGTCCACAGGAGAGTTTTTCACAGTGGCTTCTCACAGAGAGGTGGTTGCTCCCGTTCCAGAGCATCATAGGTCCCTGTCCCTTAGCTACCTAGAATTTAATTCGGTTAATACTGAACAATAACTGTTCTATTTTTTTAAGTGACCCTCAGAGAATCCTATTCCTACGTCCAGCTCACTTGAGAGCTGCCCTGCTAGAGCTGGAACGTGTTGCATGGCTTTGCAAAAACCGATCTCAGAAAGAAGAGAAAAAAACCTGCCCAGAAATTAATCTCCTTGGAGCACTGAACTGATTTTTTTGTGTATGTGGTTTGCTTCATTTCACCTTGAAGCGCTGACTTGTTTTAACAGCTTGCTACGCATCAATACAGAGGTAAATCAGAGTGCCAGTTTGGATTTTAAAGAGTTTGATATTTTACATGGGAAAGGCAGGATGTTTCATCACAAAGAGGACTATAGAGGTGATGTGGATGGATATAAAGAAAATAGTTTTATCCTGCCAGTCCGAGGGAAGCAGATGACACCACAGCTCAGGGGAACAGCGATTTTGCAAGCAAAGAAAGTGCACACTGACAACCGGGTTAAAAATCTCCTGCGAGGTCTGTGTCTGCTTATTGCAGAGCTCAGCTCTGTCCCGAAATCAGTAACTTAGATGTTATTTCAGCCGTGCATGTGCTTTAAGGGTCTTACTTGTGGTGAAAATAGTCTGGATCGTTTTGCTCCTCAGGGATCCGCTCAGCGCCTGGAGTTTCACCGTGTACTGGGTGGATGGGCTCAGCTCTGCCAGGCTGTAGGAAGTTGTGTCGGGGTTCAGGATGACTTCCTATGGGGAGGAGAAAAAATACAGGGAAATCGCAGGGAGAAAATCGCAATGACCAGAACTGTTCCATATTTTAGTTTGTCGCATTATTTTTTGTGATAATTATTTACGGTAATTTTAACTATCTCAATTATTTAATACAAAACTTGTATTTCTCTAAGAATTTTATCAAGCTAACTTTCTTTAGAAGTTCGAAAAATACTGCCTGGAAATGAACGCTTGCCATCATAATGTATAAGCTGTGTGGTTTAAAAGCACGTTGGCATAAATCTTTACATGCCTTGAACTTACACATTGTATAGATGTCCCCGTGAAACTCACAAAAAATTGAGAAGAATCATCCTTTAGGGTAAGGAAGTATCACACTCCAGTCTTCAAAAGGCAGTTTTTCTGTACCTTTAAAAGACTGATTCTCTGTATGCTTAGGGAATTTGCCTTCTTGAAAATCGGAATGTGATGTAACAGGCTGGACATCCAAAATCACCTACCATTTTTGCTGGGGTTCACCTCACCCATATTTAAGCATCTAACGTAATCTATTCATGTAGGAACACAGTAAATTCACTGGGGAGCAAGAGGCACTTTCAGAGGTCGTCCATCCTGCTTTACGCACTTCACTTGCACAAGGATGGACTCTCTTGGGTTTAGAAAGAGGAATTCCATACAGCTTTGGAATAAGGGAAAAGGGTTGCTTGTGCTTTTATCTATATTGTGGAGAGATGTCAAAATTCAGACTGCAACTGAGCTTCTGTTTCAGAATATAATGTAGGAAAGTACTTAAGCAGGTTTTAAATGCATTTGTGTTCAAGCTAGCACTGAAAGAGGTACTCAGTATTTTACAGGTACTTAGTATTTTACCATTTACTTAGCCACATAACTATGTACCACTGGTGGACACTTCAGAGCATCTCTACAGCACAGTTTTGAGGCACAGCCCTTCTGGTTTGGTTACAAGTGCTATAGAACCATAGAATCATTCTATACCTTGACTCTGCCATCAATGGACTCATAGATGAGGAGATAACCAGTGACAGGAGCACGTGGAGGTCTCCAAGTTATCACAGCTGCTTCTGACTGAACCTCACTGGCACTTAAATCTCTTGGAGCATCCAGTCCTGGAGGAGACAACGGATTAATTACAATCACATCTATATGGAGCTTAGTACACAGGTTATCTCATGGGCAGTTATTAAAAGAGAGCAGGAAAGCAAACTTTTTCTTCCCCAAAATCTGAAATTAAAAAATACTTCAACCTGGATTCTGTGATTAAAAAGTGATTTTCCCATTAAAAGTTTTAAAATACAGGTATTTACTCTTCGTAATTTAAAATATTGGCCTGTCTCAGGCACTTTAGTTTATCAGCAGTTCCAATGAAATTTGTCTTGAAACAAAATTGTGCCTTTTGTTATTTCGCACAAGAAGACAGATCAGTATTTACATATTTCCAGGAAGAAAAACTTCGGTTCCAATGATGCCTCTTTTGAATAAGGAAACTTTTCATATTTGGTTTGGCTACAGCTTCCCTTCTGCACTGTAATTACAACACTGAATTTGTACAGGTCAGCTCTTGGCTCTCTAGTTAAGGCCCTGGGACAAGTCAAGTAGCACTTGTGAATATGAGAAACATCCATGATTTCATTGACGCTCATGGAAAGTAGGAAACCAAGTGGATAACTTCAGCATTGGTACACCACCATCAGCCCCCAAAAATGAGCTCCTGATTTCTGTGAGAATCCATGGAATTGGTGACAGACAACCACCGCCTCGGTCAGGCACCAGAGAAAATTCGGTGCAAATACTGCCAAAATTCAGATTTCTAGTGAAAAAAGCACAACGTGCTGGCTGACTTCATGGTGTTAGAGAAATGTAAGGCAGATGGGACTAGAAGAGGTGGCAGCTCTCCCACAGCGAGGTGGGACATGGCACCTGTAGTAAACTGGGTGGAGAGGGTCTCGCTCTTCTGCGTGTCCTTCAGCGCGTGGACACTCAGCGTGTACTCGGTCGCAGGTCGAAGGCCCTTCAGGTCGTACTCCACAGTGTTTCCTGATACCATCTGAGTAACTTCTGGTTCTAAGAAAACACAGGAGAGAACAGGTCCCGGCATTATTCAGACATGTCATGATGTGCTCAGCAACATGTTCCACTCAGGGATTTCTTTGTTGCTTTTTTTAATAGTAAAAACCCAGAGCCCATCTCTGTTGAAGCTGAATAAATACCAGTTCTCTATCTAAAACTATTGGCGCTCTCTAGTGTTCTTATGAATTATAGCACCATCTTTTGAAGGATCTCAGTCCTCTCTGTTCATGTCTGACTTAAGAATGCAAAACTAAAATGATCATTCTTTAAATGCTTCCAGCAAGGCATCTCCTTCAAATAACAGCCCTCACCATCCCCCTGGATGCTGCAGCCATTTCTGAGCATCTCTCGAGAGCTGTGATGCTCTCGGCTCCCTGACCCGTCACTAACTCTTCTTACCGTCCTCAGAAGCATAGGAGACAACATAATTATCCACAGCAGCAATCGCTGGCTGCCAGGTTGCCAGAGCCTCAGAGTCTGTGATGTTCACCACTACCAGGCCTGACGGGCTGTCCAGAGCTGAAAGACAGAGAATAACAGATTGAGGGCATTTGACAAACATTCACGACTCTGTGCGATGCTCTGCTGTAAATATACGATATAAAATGCGCAAACACTGCTGCTTGATGCAGCTTTTATGATCCCCTTTGGAATAGCGGAGCTCTGCAGAAAAGACGTCAGTGCCTATAAAGAGACATCAAATGTCTCCACGGGAAAGGGAGGTCAATGTGTGGAAAGATTAAATATTGGGAACAGACTATGTTCTCAGATCAGTCTTGATATCATCAATCTTAACGGCTCTGTCAGACCTGACATATTTCTCTCAACACCCTCAAATCTGGACTGCTTTTTGGAGCAAATTCAAAAGACAGAGCTGGGAAAAATAACTAATGTGATGGCAGCTGATAGCCACTGTGGCCTTCCACCAGCTTGCCCTGCACATTCAAAAATAAATCAACCAAATAGCCAGGCAGCCAAAATCCCCATGCGTCCTGCCTTGTTTCCTCACGGGACTCTATTTTGCACATAGTTTTATGCTCTCCCTGAACTGGGATATATATCTGCCTCCAGTACAGCTGGACTGGGCTATAAATTTCGTGTTCTTGTTCAATACGCACCATCTTGCTCCTTGCCTCAGTTCTCTGAACACTTGTTAGCCCCCAAAAAAGAATGAAGGAATGAGACTGCAGGTGGGGTCAGCATAGTGGACCCTGATTTCTGCAGGGGTATTTAAAGCTGTATTGAAGAAAAAACAGGAGAAAGAATGTTTTCCTCTTTAGGACACAGTCTGGAACCTGGGAGATGTGGAGTTTGAGTCCACAACAGAAACTGGTCTGAACTGTTCAGCTGAACTGGCCCTTTGCTCCCTCAACTGTAAAATGGTATTAATTAAACTTCTGGTTTTTTTTTCTTATGTATTAGGACATGAATTATCTCTGTATCACTGCAGGTTGGTTCAGCACTTAGCAAATGGGAGCTTGATCAAACATACAAGTTCTACACCCATCTGAAATACAAAGACGCAAAGAAAGAGTGGACAAAAAACTTCCTGCAGTTGCTGTGGACAGCAGAAAACAGATCTCAGTGGGTCTGCAGCTCCAGTTCCTGAGCCTCCCCTACAGCACAGCCAATGCATTTGAAAACCTGCTATTTCCTTTTTGTGTATTACCTGTTTTCAGAGTGCCAGAGATGGGTTCACTTTCTTCAAAGCCTTTCACAGAGATGATACTAACGTTGTAGTCTACACCTGGGACTAACTTCACCAACTTGGTCCTTGTCTTGCTTCCGTCGACTGTAACGGTATTTGGAGTACCTACGATGAAGCCAAACGCCAAGGGATTAGTGACACGACACTTGAAGGATGTGTTTCAAGTTAAAGATGTTGTGAGCAACAGTGATGTACTTGTATAGGAGGAGGGGAAATTTCCCCAGTTAGTTAAAACCACCGATATCAAGTGGCAGCCTCAGGAAAAAATATTACTGCCATGGCATCTAAATCATTATTTTCCTTTCAGAGATGTCCCTAAGTTATGCTAAAAATCTGTTTAAGTATAGGAAGTTTTTTTAAGCAGAACACTAAAACACAGACATAATGGATGGAACAAAACAACATTGGAGGGTACTAAGAAAAATCACTGCCTTGGAAAACTCTTTTAACCATGGATTATGATTATTGTTTCTAAGGGTCACCTTTTCAAATATGCTTAGCTCATAAAGTGCCTACAAAATAATGAGTTTGGAAATAAATCCTTACTCAGGAGGCTCACTGGGAACAGAGACTTTTGTGAACACAGTCCTGACTAGGGGTACAATCATTGCAGCACCAAGCTCTGAGCTCCCTAACAAGTCTTGTCCATGGGATATGGGACACTCTGTTCAGACAAAGGTTGGCTACTGGGACCTTGTATGTGCACCCACATTCCTGGTCAGCAGTTTGAAGAAAAAAAGGCGGTCTGAGACACTGATATCATCACAACAAACCCCTTCCGCTCTCCCTTTTATTATACGAACTTTCTCCCCATCGCTCCTGGCAGTTGCTCACCTCCCGTGACGGGGACGTAGGAGATGCGGTAGCTCTCCACACGGGTGCGAGGGGGTGTCCAGCTGACCGTAGCGGAGTTTTCTGTGATGTCAGAGAATGAAATTCCCTTGGGAGATCCAACACGGATTGGTGGAGAACGGAGAACGGAGAACAGACACACCACATAGAAAGAAAAGGTAAATCAACTGCTTATCAATCCTAGTACAGGAACACTGATTATCTTATTTCTCTGTCCCAAGAGCTGGTGATATCAATATTCTGTCCCAAATAACACTGACGCAGGGAACAGCAAACAGTTAATGATCTCATTACATACTGACAGCAACAATCTATTTGGTCTAAATTTTCCCTTTTCATTGATGTTATAGTAGTGCACAGCTTAAAAAAAACATCCCAGACACGTATCTACATAGTACGTACACAGAAGAAACAGATTTCGGTGTTATAGAAAAGTATGGAGGAATACTTAGAGGAATACAATTATATTTATCACTTTTTTCTACTCTAGTTTGACTTGGATGATTTTCAGTCTTTCCATTGAGGCTCAGAGCCCTGTCTGGCATACAGCAATGGCAGCCCTTAGCAATGGGGACATCTCTCTTCCTAGGCATAAAGTTTCTACTATAAGATACTTAAAAAAGACCGAGACTCAGGTTCCCTGAGGTCATCAAGGGTCCATCCTCTCAAGCACTGGCTTCAAACTAGAAGCAACAAGATTTTCTTCTTGGATTCTCTATCTGAGCCCATGGTTTTTCTTGGGTACACTGAAGCACATCCGTCCAGAGGACATTCAAGTACAACCACCATGAGGAAGGCACTCGCCGGTTCCAGCCCTTCCCTGTACGAGCCTGAGCACTGCATTTCCATATATAAATTAAATCAGCAAGCTAGGCAAACGCAGCCCAAGTTTTGCCCAAATCATCCAATCTTAAGATTCAAACCAACGTGTATCTGAAACATTCCAGCTTAAGGCCTAATTAAGCTACTGCAAGGCAATCATGGAAAAGGCTTCTGGAAGGACATGGTAAAGAGACCTGCAAAGTTTATATTGAGCAGCTCACTTCCAATTCACTCTGTTGACTGTAACCAAAACAGCCTTGGCATGTGTTAAAAAAATAAACAGCCCACACAGAGTAGGCCATTAGCACAAAGGGGAGAGATACCAAACATCAGCCACATTAAGAGCAGTGGAAACAGGCTGAGAGAAGGGGGGAAAAAAAGAGCCTGTGCTTGAAGTAGCTTGGAAAGAACGTGTCTGCAGGAAAGAAGTCAGGGGGCTGTTTGCTCCATGTGACCCCAAAGCTCTACCAGCAATGCACTAAATCAACTCAGAGGCAAAGAAAGAAAAACAACCGAGCTCTCAAGAGAAATGTAAATTATTTCTCTGGAGTTCACTAGACATGTTGGGTATGCGGCATTTACTCGCATGGAAAAGCCAAAGAAAGAAATAAAAGAATTAAAGATAACAAAGAAAGCAAGGTGGAGTTGGTAAAGCTGTATTGCACATAAAGTTTATACTGATTTAGGTACAGTCTGAAGGAAACAGAAGAGCATAAGAAAACCCAGGAAAGAGAGAAAAGTGAAAATCACACTGATTCTCTCTGACATTGTAGATGCTCTTAGTGGCTGCTAAAAAATGCCAGCGATGCCTCTAGAGAACAAAGGGATGGACCAGCATTTGGTTTTCATACACACAGGGAATTTCAGCCTTTCTCAGAAAATAAAGCATTGAACTCTGTTGTGCACACTTCCAGGGGCTTCGTGCTTGTTTTCCATACCAGGTAAACTGCTGCATAACAAACAGGAATAAAAAGATCTTTGACTACAAGAGAGTTCCACATCCCCAACTACCCCAACTGTGGCTACTTTCCTGGGAGCAAACCTGGCAAAGAAAGTATAATGGAGCATCAGAGCAAGCATCAGTCCTGAAATGAGTCCCAGAGATGTGAGAGCGGTACCTTTGAGCACAGAGAAGTGAAAAAGGAGCAAATGAAACCATCTTCTGGAGCTACCTGAAAGCCAAAATTCAGCAGGCATAAAAAAAGGCCAGCGTGCTTCTGTCATGTCACTCATTAAAAAAAAGCTTCACTCATCTGTTGTGCAGATACGGGTAATTAGCATTATCCTCCAGCATCACTCCTTGTTAGTTGTATGAGGGATGGAGAACTTCCCTGTGAGGTCGCTAAAGCGCCCACATTACCTGAGTAGCTGATATTCTTTGGGGATTTCTTTTGCTAAAAAATCGTTCTTTCATTACAGACTATAGGAATATGTTCACTGGTTTTCTTCTTCTAAGCATCAGGAAGCATCCAAATTATTTAGCTGGATTTTTGTGGCTCCAGCTCTGTTATCAATTATCCATGGGCTATTTACATCTGACAAACATATTTTGGACTATTTGCTTCAGTAGGTGACGTGCTAAATCTCCCTGAAAATACTGAATGAGAATGTGGTCACGAGGTAAATGATAACTCTTCGTGGTTTACCATAAATATCCTGGAAGTCAGGAAAATGGGGACATGATGCTAACAAGTGCAGTTGACTTTAAACACCCCTCTCTATTACGAGGTGACTTGTATGAGCCTAAAGAAAGGTGGTTTATGACGGATGGACATTCTGCTTCATGTAAATGTCTGGGGGAGTGTATATATATGCCCTTGCTGTTTATGCAAGGGATGTGGTACAATCAGTGGAGCCGCTGGAAATGTGCCCTTCCACGCTACCAACCGGCACCGCAGACATTCAGGTGAATCAGGGGGCCGTGCTATTCCAGGAAAAGCTGTTCAATCCTGAGTTACTCTTGTCCCTTTTGTGTGTGTTGTCTGGAGTACTAAGCTCCAGCTGAGCAAAAGCCTTTCATGCTTTTCTGTTGGATTCCTCACTCATTGACCTTAACACTCCCCTTCTCATTCTCCTCCTCCTGGAGTTACATTGATTTGAAATTATTATGTTTTCATATCAGCAAGCTCAAATTTTTTTAAAAGAAAGAATATGGGTCACAGGACAGTATTTCATTTGCTTTAGATTTAAATATGTTTCAAAATGAAACCATGATTTTGGTGGAAAAAAAAAATCGAAAAGCTTCATTCAAAAGTGCCGTGTTATCTTCTGAATGATTTCACCTGGGTAAGTCACTAAGCTAATTTACATCAGAATTTTTGACAGCCAAGAATAAGAACATAAATTAACTTCTGCTGAGGGAGTTCAAAGTTCTGATTTCTGCAAGAAACTCAAGTTTCTTTTGAATTATCAAGCACACGTTGCTCCTGGTAAGATCGGACTAAACTAATGGTGCGTAGGCCTTCACTGATGGAGCCATAAATAGACTTCTCAATAACTCTGGTAAATTCATTTTGTCATACCTCTTTTCTAGGGAGGTAAATTGCTGTGGAGTGGTGATATGCAATTAGTCCCAGGAAACCACTGAAAAAAGGCTGATACAGAGAAAATATTTCTCAGCTCTCAAAGCCAGTGCTTTAATTGCTAGACTCTGCTACCTAATTCCAGATCGTGAAAGTAATTAAATAGAACCATATTAACTAGAGAGTGATGAAGCTCAGGAATTGGAGATGGCTTGATTATATATAATTACATCCTACTGAATGAGTAACTTGGATAAGGGAATGCAGGAGACAGTTCAAACACCCCAGTAACAGCCCGAGCTGGGTAGGAAAAGGAGAGATGCTGAAATAAAACAAAGGCATTAACATCTTATGCGTTTCCTACTCCAAACACAATACCTGTGGTTGCTACTGCACTGACGGGCTGGGAACGCCGTCCACTGCTAACTCCATAGAGCTCTATTTCATATTCAGTCCCCTCTTTCAGCCCTGTTATATCCTGGGTGCGCTCATGGCCTGGTACTATTAGCTCCAGGGGATCCGATTTCCTTTTGGTATCCCTGATTTTTAGAACAAAACTGTCGAAAACCCCATCATCTGCAGTCCAGGACAGACGGAAGCCATCTGGAGTAGCATCTGAAACCAGAAGGTTGTCGACCTCGGGTTCTGCTTCTAAAAAAAGGAGAAGATAGCAGTAGGGAAAAGAAATGATGTTTTAAAATCAGCACATCAGAGACCTGCCCGAGGTCTGGATTTAGCATACTGCAAGAGTCCCACCACAGTTCAAAGAAAGGGAAACAATCTGCCAGCTATCGAAAAAAAATAAATAAATTAGCATTACACGCATACTGAAGAAGACATGTGAGTGTGTGCAGGTCCATTCAAACTTTAACTCTTTAATAGCAAATCCACTGCATGGACATAACACCATTTGACTCTGACATGCAAAGTTACACATGCTAATAGTAAGTTTTATGTGCGTTTCTCCCTTGCTACCCATGTGAAACCTTTGTGTAGGATAAAAACAAGCTTTTGTTACAGAACTGCAGGCATGCCTGTAATATTGTGAGGTCTCTCTGTTAGGACCACAACACAGAAGCTACTCGAAAGAGTCTTTTTCTTCATGCAAAATCTTTATTTCATGCACTTTGGTATCTGTGATGCTTCCAATCAGATGAATCCTTTACTTCGATATTATACAAATACCAAAGTAGTAAAGGGGAATCATGAAAATTCATATTCCTTAAACGGCACGCTGAAATCCAAATGCAAGACCTACTGTGTTTAGTGAAATAACCCATTAACAAGGATCCCAGGAGCTGTAAATTATTGATTACCTACAAAATACATTTATCTCAGTATGGTCAGGCATCGTTACCTAGGGAAGCGCTGCTGGAGCGGTTACTGTCTTACAGCACCTCCAATGCATTTCTTTCTTCCCCAAAACAACATTCCTTTTTACTTTCTCATGAATCTCCAATCAAGTAGCCCCCAGCTTTACTGCTACACAGTCAGCAACATGCAAACGAGACTTGATGGTTGCGGGGCTAAAGAATCAGTCTGCAATGGTTTTTCAAGAAAGCTCAAACACTGCTAGAAAACAGCAGCTATGATGAGGTTGAAAACATGAGCTAAGGCTTTCTGGAGAGAGATGCCCACTTTATGGGTGGCAATGACAGCACTCAAGGATCTGTGGGTGGAACCCACACAGAGTGAAAGAAAGGAGGCCCTGGGCAAGAAATCCAGTCTGGCCATTCCCGAAGGTCCTGTTGGTTGGAAAGCTGGAGGATGCTGATGTGTCCAGCAGCTGTTAACAAGACGAGCACCCACATGCAGCCGTTTTTCTTTAAAGATTTTGGTTAGAAGTACCTGCATGACCATACAGAAACTTTCACCCCTCAACCCACGTCATGCGCCTCTGCAGGGTCCCTCACAAAGACGAAAGCGAAACATGAAGTTAAAAAGAACAGAATTTCCTTGGTGAACCTATCTTAAATCAGGAGGAGTTACACGTAGCCACGAAGCAGAAAAGGATGCAAAAGCCAAGGTTTGCTTTGCAAATGGATTGCACAAAACATCTTCCATGTGAGAAAGAAAAGCAAGAGAAAGGGTGAAAGAGAACAATTTGTTCACGTTAAAATACCTGTAACAGCCACAGTGCTCAGGGGCTTTGTTTGGTGCCCCTTGGCAAAACCATAAAGCATAACCTCATAGCCAATGCCAGTGATAAGGCCTTTAAGCTTCAGTTGCCGCTGGGCTCCCGTAAGGAGGAACTCCTGTGGGTCCAGCAGCTTGCCAGAATCCACCACGACTACTAGAAAGTTGTCAAAGGCATTCTCTGATGCCATCCACGACACTGTGAACCCGTAAGGGTTAATATCAGAGACAGTTAGGTTTTCCAGTGGGGGCATGGCCTCTAAAAGAAGGGAAGGTGCAAAACACACACACACAAAAAAAGAAGTGAAAAACATTGCAAATTAGAAGGCGTTACAGATTCCACCGAACATAAACCACATTTTCCCCCAAAGTATGGATTTAATAGAGGTGCATAGTCAGGACCGCAAGACCAGGATTTTCAATGGAGCCTCCAGAAGTTAGATGCTCAAATCTTAATTTTCATCAAGGGTGTCTCAGCACCTTGTCTCACAAGTTCCATTGAAATTCCTTCCAAGCTCACTGTGTAAGCACATTGCTCCTGTTACACATGCACTGTAAGTTATAACCAAAACTGTTTTAGAAATACTATACAGAAAGCTTTCAGCTCCTTCCACTTGTATCCACCATCAGTGCTTTAGTGACAAGCCTCAGCTTTGGCATTCACAATCTCTGTGTTTTGCTTGTTCACCTCTCTACTTCACATGAATATCTCCAGCTTTTCTTTCCAATGGTGGAAGGGTCAGAGATGCCAGAAGGACTGCCAGAAGTGGAACACTGATCCGTCAGGGTCATAGCCAATGCAAGGACTAAATAGTTGCAAGACTAAGTTTTGTGTGGGATAGGAGAGAAGTCAGAGTTTGCACTGACTGAAGGCTGGGGTCAATATCTGCAGAACAAAGCAATAATCTGTCCCTCAACATGACATTTGTCAAAGTTTAGAAGACATGGATCAGCTCCTCCAAACCTTCCCACCAAGTCTCTGAAGAAAAAAAAAAAAAGGCCAGATTTTCACAAAATAGTTTCTCATCGTATTTTGCTCACTCAAAATCTGACAAGTCAAATAGAAAGATCAACGGGCTGTTGATCTTAATACTAGCATTGCTAGTATTTCTCTAAATCATTTGACAAACCTTGCTTTTTTGGCTCAGGAGCTAACTCATCTGACCGTCCCATCACTCAAATTCCACTCACTTAAGAAAATAAAGTCAGTTAAACACAGAATTCCATCTGGAAAATGGTTTGGGGATTGGTTTTGACATTGCATAGCTGCTGAAATTTATGTTCTGCTAGACTTTGGTGTAAATATTTCCTCCTAAAGTTTTATCATTTGGAAGTCCTCATGTTTTGATGTATACACATTTGGGTGCCAGAGATTCAGCTAAAATTTACTCAACTTGGAGACATTTTTGTGGCTTATTTGCTTCTAATCAAGTAACCCCCAAGATTCACATTTTGATTTGGTCTCTGGGAGGGTGGGTAAACAAATAAAGAGCCTAAAATGCTGAAATTATTTTCCTGGGATAGGTGTTGAGTGACACCAACAGCTTAAACCCAGCAGGTTTATGTGAACTGTTGGCACATCCTTCTGCTGTGTAGAGTGCCACATGTTTACCCAGCTGCGGGAATCTTCCTCTCAAAATACCAGCGTCCACAGTTTAAAAAATGAGCATTTGTGCCCTGGTGGAGCAAAAAAACCAGGGGGTTTGAAAGCAGAGTTACTGATTTCTTACTATGTGACTGAATGTCACCAGGGCAGATCAGAGCTGGTGCAAAATGTGACTATTTGCCTTAAGGAAAATGATGATGGACATTTCCTTTCATGGATGCTGTGAGGGATGATGCTACTGCAGCTGGTGTTCCCCCTGCATGTTAACGAAGAGAGGAGAAAAAGGAAAAGGCCTCATTTTCTCCACTAATCCTATCTAGGGTGTCCATATGTCTGTGACAAGCCTTAGTAGCACACATTGGTCGTGCAATATATACAAGGTGAACTCTGTGGCATTTACTTGATCATCTAGGAAGCATTTGATGTACAACTTATTGCAGTAAAAATCTGGCCAAAATATTCGAGTGTAAGAGATGTGCCGAGGGGATACCACAGGAGGTATTCTAAAATCCAACCCTCTCTGGATCCTTCAGATGCAACTACTGAGTATTAGACAAATTTCCCCCTCAAACTTCAGGAGTTAGAAAAGATTGTTAGATATAGGAGAAAGACTCAGGAGAGCTCTCAACTCACTTTAAACCGCTACTCCTCCTAGAAATTATTTTTAAGGTCAACATGACTGGTCCGACCCATCCTTGCACAAAGTTTGCAAACAAAACCATTGCTGCTGGACAAGATATTCAGTGCAGTAGAGTCTTTTTTTCGTTTTGTTTTTTAAATTCATAATCAAATATCTCTTTTTTTTTTACAAGTCAATAAATAGACTTCAAACCTTTAAGCAGGTACCTGTCATGACAAAAGCCGTGAGGGGCTCTGTGTGAACACCCGCATGGGTTGTCCCCTTAATGTGAATGTCATAGCCAGTGTAATCTAGCAGCCCCGAGACGTGAGCGCTGCGAGCGCCTCCCGACACCGTAAGCTCCTGGGCTTCATGTGCTGCAAGGGAATCTCTAACGTGTATAACGAACTTGGCAAAAGGCCCATCTCTGGTGGTCCAGGAGAGGTTGAAGCTGTCGGGGGTAACGTTTGTTGAGTGTGAGCGTGCCCAGCTGTGGCTCAGCCTCTGAGGGAGAAAGGAACACAGGTGAAGAGATGGCGTTACTCTGGGGGGGGGGCTGGGGAAATTATTAATAATTATTAATAATTATCAGCAATTATTAATAATTATTAATAGCAGTGGAGGTTTATAGATGCATAAAGATAAAGGCTGAATGTTTTAGCCTTGTTTTGCAGTGGTTGAAGAAAAAAAAGAGCATTGCAAGAGCTATTTTGTAAGGTTTTGGAAAGCAGCCACTGAAATTAGTGCTGGCTTAATTTGTGTGGGTTGTTAGTTTTTTTTCATTGAATTTTCTTAAATAAACTAAATTTTCCTAATGAAATGTCGGCCTGATTTACAGAATGACCAACAGCGTACAGTCCTGTGGTGAAATCATAGAAGGAACCCAGCACAGGAAATTTGATGGGAATACAAATCCACAGCAATTTCAAAATAGATAAAGAAGGATTCGAGCAGGAATTAGGTGAGTCTAAACCAGACATCCTTGATATCCCAATTCAGCTTTTTTTGGGTTATGGTGCCTAGTGTTGCAGATACTTTTTTATTTTTGGACTATAAAGTTTATGAGGGGGTTTCAATCCTAACAGTGATTATCTCAGCACTAATCTCAGGCCAAAACCTCCCTGGACTCCACAGATAAGGTGTTCCTCACCCTCTGATGAGGCAGCATCAGAGAATATCTGATAGACTAAATAAAAAACCCCACAACAGTGCTGCTGCTCTGGCTTCCAACTGTTCAGTACTCAGGGCACTTCCTTAAGAAGCAAAGATTTATATTTTCTGATAGTGGGAATTAAAAAAATCACGTCTCCCCTGCCAGGGGAAAAACTTGACCTTCAGGCTACAGGAGAGGGAGATCTCCTTACCCATCCTGGTTTAAAGCTATTCATTTAGCATAAAATCTTTAAAGATTGATTAGAGCACAGAGAGAGCACAAACATCACCTGGCAGTCAGGTAGTCAGAGAATCCTGTATCTGCTCTCGGGGCTGATTTTCTATTTTTTTCTCTTGCCAAATGAGTATAAACCAAGAACACCTTGGGACATGCAGCCAGTGAGATACAGGAGAATAACTATGTGTGTGATTCATGCTTGCAGAAAAGTAAGAAAGATGTATCCCGCCAACAAAGAGTGAAAGAACAAAATCCTTTTCTTAACTTAAACATGAACTGCTGCAAGATGTTCCAACTTTTACTCCCGTTCCCAATTGCAAGACTTTTAAATAATAGTCCACCTTCTTCTCTGGAAATGTCTAGGAAGAGGTGAATCCAAGTGGCCCCGATTAAGGACACATGCTCTCGTCATGCTCTCAACCAGTGACCGTCAATGCCTTCATGGCTGACAGTGAAGATGTCACCATGTAAGCATGGTACTTCTGAAGACAGGGGAGGAGATGAGGGAATATCCACAAAACAAAAAGACTCGGGTGGAGAACCCAGTGACATCGAGCATGGAGCCATCAGCCCCGCATGCAGGTCAGAGAGGACAAACCGATCCTTTCCAATCTCATCCCGAAATGGCCACATTCCTTCACATGCCACTTGCATCCAGTCAGGCACGTTCACATCAGGACATCCAGACTCCAAAGAACACTACATGCAAAATAAGTTGAAATTATCTCTTCAGGCAAGTCTTAGAGATCTTTCGCCATCCTGGAATCACCAGGGGAAAAGCTTTGACATCCAGTGAAACAAGGCAGATCTCACAGACTCGAAGGTAGCAACGCCAGTGGCAAAGTGGTGGGCTGACCATCAAGAAAGGGTGAACTTGATTTTTGAGCCCTGCTCTCTGCTGGGAACACATAACGCAAGGCAGAGAAGAACATCAGAACCAGCACAAGGTGGCCAGACTCCATGCAGTTTTGGTTGGTCAGTCAGCATGCTGCATGAAACTCCCACAAGAGATGCAAATGTCTTGGAAGACATTTGGTTTTAAGAACAAAGAACCAAAATAGCATGCAGGTGCCTCTCTGGGCTGATAAAGACATGAAGGCCTCCTACCCACAACAAAGCGAGTGAGGATGGGATGAACGAGAACTTAATTCCAGACCAAGTGCAAAGATACTCTGTGAAAAACATTCTCTGGAGCAAGTCAATTATATATACACAGAACTTGCAGGTAAGTGTATATATAAGGAAACCAACCATGGTTTACTACTAGCTCCCTTAATGCTGGGGACACTTCTTCAGCCTTTTCCATTGTCTCAGATCTGCCTTTTCCCAAGCACTTTCAAGCCCAGCCTATTTCAGCCTCCCCTTGCAGTGATCACCTTATAATTTACCAAAGGAACGACGATGAGTTGGAGCCACGTTTTAGAGCAGTTCGGTGGACAGCAAAAGAAAGAAGAGATAAAAGCAAACCTGGAAGGCAAAACTGAAATACCTGTGGTTGCCCGTGCTGTCAAGGTCTGACCACCTTGCCCATCAATTACACCATGGAGCTGGACGGTGTAATTAGTGGCAGCTTTGAGGTTGGTGACTACATAGCGCCGGGAGGCCCCTGGCACTGTGTGCACCAGGGAGTCCAAAGGGAAGTCAGAGTTTCTGACTTCTATAATAAAATGGTCAAAGGCATTGTCCTGCGCCTCCCATGTGAGTGACATGCTGTCTGAGGTAGCATTTGATACAGTGAGTTTGCTAAGGAGAGGTTCCTCTACTACGGGAAGAAAAACAAATGGAAACGTGTTGCAATTATTACAGTGACAAAATAAAATAATCATCTAGCCTTGTGTCTCTGAACGTTTTCCAGATCACAGTCCCTGCAGTGACCCTGCCCACGTTAACAACGATTCAGTGAGAATATTCACAATCTGCTGATGCCAGAAACTGCAACTCTGTATTACCTGATCACTGAAATGTGATGTTGTGTTTGAGGTCATTGACCACGTTAATCTATTGCTATGGCAAATAGCTATGACAACTTTTCCTAAGATCGTGTCAGCAGGCAAAATTTGGTAAAGACGTTAAACGATCACAACATGGCTTGTTATCTGCCTACTATTGGAATGCACCTTCTGCTTCCATTGTCTAGTCCTCTCCTTCCACTTTCACACTGTAATTGGTTAGAGCACATCAACCATTTGACTTCCCTGTCTTTTCTGAAAAAGCTGTTAACTGTAAAACCTCAAGATGTACAATGCACCAACCCATGTAAACTGAACTCTGAAGCTGAGTTCAAGCAATGCATCTGCCTGCAGGAGTCTGCTGTCACTGAGTGAAATGCGCCTGAAATATACTTAGAGAAACAGGATGAAAACTGTATCTAAAAATCAGCTCATCTGGGAGAAATAGTGTCTCCTCTATGCTGTGTGACAGATGCAAACACACGTTGCAAGGCTGACATAATGAATCATCTCCCACCTGGCTCTTGGGAAATTCATTTTGCTTCTCATCTGTGCCACAGGTTGCCCCAACCTTAATGTTGAACAAGAGCAAACTTATTGTGCGAATGAAATCACATCACAACGTGATTGACAGACTTTGCTGGACGTGACGGTGGATTAACATTCACAGTGCAAAACGTCTCCGGCAGGTCTTCCTTACAAGGTGTCAAACCATGAGGTAGAGGATTTAGTAATGGATAAGACTGACAGGGTAGCTGGGGACAGGGGAAGGGGCACAACCTGTAAGGAAATGTTAAAAAAAACAAGAGTTAGTATTGAGGTAGGTTTTATGTACCTGTTGAAGCTGCAGCACTTATTGCCTGTGTGCGGAAACCGTGAGAGATCCCATAGAGGTAGACAATAAAATCAGTGCTGGGGGAAAGCCCTGAGATATGAGTGGTTCTTGAATTGCCTGAGATGTTGAACTCCATGGGCTCCAGCAACCTGTTAGAATCAATAATTTCAATAGTAAAGACGTCGAAGTCCCCATTGGTGGTTGTCCAAGAAAGGTTGAAGCTTTCAGGAGTAATGTCGGAAACAGTTAGCTCACCAACTTCTGGGTGCACTCCTGAGGAGGGAAACAACATTGGTCAGAAGGGGACAGGCCCAAATTCCTCCTGCTCAGAAATGCCGTGCTTCTCTCTGCTCATGCTGCAGCACCCTGAGCTGCCGCTGGAGAAAAGGGTTTGAGCAAAAGCTTGCTACAAGCAGGCAGGTACTAAGAGGAAGAAAGCAAATGAAAGCATCTCAAAAGGTTAAATAAGAAAAAAAGGGGGAAAAAAACCATACAAGTTCTAAAGCTATGGTTATTTTCTTTTACCTCCAGGAGCAGCCACGTGTCTTTGAGGTCTGGACATGAAAGCAGATGCGAAAGAACTTTTCCAAATGCCCCCAGGGCATTTAGAAAAGTCAGCTTCCAGTCTTAGGAAAAGCTAAAACTAGAGCTATTTTCTTTATCGAAAGGAAAACACTGTGGGTCTTTTGCTCTTCTACTTTCCCTTTCAGCTTAAGCCTTTGAAAGCTGGCATGTAATTTTGGAGCTAGCACCAATATGCAAAGCAGTGATAGCTGCCTTGGGGTTTCTTCCTCTCTGTAGACATTCCTGATGCGTTACAGGAAGGCTCAGAAAATTCCAACAATTGGAAGTCCCCAGAAGGGAAAATTTTGAAAAGCCGGGTGCTGAGCATGACCCAGAAAGGGAAGGGAAAACCTCAGCAGGGCATCTTCTGCTGTTTTCATTAAGTCAGTAACAAGAGAGCACACTGCATATTTAGGCAGGACACCCATGATGTCCTTTTTCTCATTTGTCCATGTACAGGCTCTTTAGTCCAGCCACATTTATCTGTTTTCAATGGACAATCTGCTACCAGCTCACACCAGGGACTCAAAGCACGGGACCTGTGGCCTGCAGCAGGACACAGCCCAAAGCCAGCGCCTCATGCCAGACACATTTCTACCTAAGCCAGGCTACTTAAAGCATTATTAAAACAAGCAAGCAAGCTCTACTGCGCTTAATGTTTTAATTCTGTTGAGTTTTCATGTGTACTTTTATTCCCTTCCGTGCCGGGGGAAATCAAATATGAGCAAGTTCTGGCCATATCACAATCACAGGAGGTTGCAAAGGTCTGTGAGGAAGCCCAGAGGCAGCTGACATTGTCCACAATAAATTATCTGAAAGAAGGGGCACAGGTGCCCTTTTTTTGCCAATTAATTCATACACTGTTCTTTACCAGTGATCACAATACCTGGAAGAGCCAGTGAGCCATACAGGACAGACAGAGTATATATTAACTTCCCATAGTCAGAGCTTATGCTAAGCTCTCATTTAAAACTGTAGTCTTCACAAGATCAACCAGGAAATTATTTTTGTGGCTCTGGATTACTTTCATGCAGCCTACTGATAACGTGGGGTTATCTTCCTTCGTTCAGGGCAGTTTTATGCAACGGTAGTGCTGCTGAATTTGGTCTTGCATTGTATCTTTTTCAGACCAATCAGACTGTTCAACAACCTCGTGGGGCTTAACATAAAGTATTACTCTTGGTAGGAATTCACTTGTGTTCTTCTCTATATAAGAACATACAGAAGGTGTCTGTCCTTGCCTTTGAGACAAATGCGCACACTATACCTTTGAGTTTGTATTTACACTGCAGCTGGTGCATAATTTCAGAGGTAGATTCTGAATGGTAAAATCTAAACATACTCTTGGGCTTTGATAATCTGCACTATAAAGAACAGATTTTGATGATGTTATAAGGCAACCCGGGCTTCCCCGAGCACGTACAACAGCCAGCTGGATTTTGCTGTTAGTGTCAACCAGCAGAAAAGTGAGCAAAGGGAACAAAACAAGCCATTCTGAGGTGGGGGGTGGAAAAAGCATTCATAAAAGCAGAGGGTTCCACAGGGTCACCGAAACTCTTATTGGAAAGTCTGATCATGAGACATTTCCATGCCAGAGACATTCAGCCACACGTTACTGAGCTCAGTGCACCCCGTGTAAAGCCAAGCAAGCTTTGAGTGGTTGCAACAGCTCCGGCTCACACCCCTGTCTGCAAAAGGAGCCATGAGACGGGACGAGCAACTTGCAAAGATACCTGTCATGGTTTCAACAGAAAGGGGTTTGGTCCTGTAGCCTTGGGTCACACCATAAAGTGTCACATTATAAGGTGTGTTGGCCTTGAGGCCTGTGACATCCACAACGCGCAGGCCACCTGGGACAGTAATATTCCGGATTTCTTCGGGATTGTCAGACTCCTGCACCTGAATGATAAAGTTCTCGTAGGCCCCGTCGGCTGCTGTCCAGGTGAGCTGGAAACCATCCCAGCCAGTCTCTGATACTGAAAATTGTCCCAGCTCAGGTTCCTCCTCTGAATAAAGACAGAGAGTCAATCAGTTACTCAGATTACAGGCTAGAGGTGATGAGGTATTACTTAATGATGTTCTGAGTTAATGAATTTCATTTGTAAGCGGTGCCACAGAGATGCACCCACGTGCACACATTTACACTCTCAGCTGCCCCAGATAACTTGTAAAGTCTCTTCAGAGACATCGCAAAACAGAGCAGAAAGAAAAGAACCATAATAATAAATAATAATCATATTAGTACTAAAAGACTGCTTACAGGAGGCAGCTTATTGACCATCGTACAGTCGCAAGTGATTTGCCAACATCAGTTACAACCCCCTATGAGACAAGTAGGTGTTACTATAACCACTTCACACACTATTAACAGCTCCATATTTGCCACTGGGAAGCGACTGTGAATACTGCAATAATGCCCGTTGTAAGAGCAGCAAGACACTGAGTTTACGAAAGTAGAGATTCAGATGTTTATGCTTTTAGTTGCATCCATGTGAAGGTTGCTGTTTATTCTTCCAAACTATTTCTAATCCAAAATAATAAAGAAGAGGAAAATTCCTCCATGTCTGTATGTCTTTAGTTTAATGGATTTGTCTTCCTTATATTACATTATTCTGCCCACAGAACCTTTCTGAGGGTTTAGGTAATTTCTGAAAGTTTAGGTCATTTTCTCAGTAAGAATAGAGAGTCCTCTGTTTACAGAGGAAATACAACTGATTGCTTAAAATTAGCATGGGAACAGTGGAAAATGACAAAATAATGTCTGTTTTTTCTACACGGAAAATCTTGCTATACGATCTATTATTGGCCTGTGGTCTGCAATGACTTTTTAGCACTTCTCTTACTTGCACTGTCGATATGTAAACATTATAAGAAGAAGAGAGTCTATCTGAATAATCTCAATCTGCATGACTAAGAATTTATAAAAGACGATACAGGAGGGAAATGTATCTGATCTGTCAGTTGTAAACTTCAACTTTAAGCTTTATGCATATTTTAAGGCAGAAAGTAAAGTGGCCCTGGAATAAAAATTTAGGCTCAGCAACATTATTCATGTAAATTTTTCCCCTGTAAAAACAGGGTGCTTCTTGCATGACCGCTGCATAGCCTTATACAGCTAGCTAGGGTTGTATTTTCAGAGGTTGAGCATTCATAAATCACAGCCAAGTATCTTCAGCGAGATTCAGTAACGTACAGTAAATTGCTACTACTCAGGAATGCAAAAGTTTTGACGAGCTTTTCCCATCCTGTTAGAAAGGAAGAGATTGTTTATGAAATAACACAACAATGTTCAACAACAACAACAGCATTAATCCAGAGCTGGTTTGCTTCATCAGGAATAGAAATGAGACACATTGAGACAGAATATTAATCCTGTCAAAATAGCACTGTTTAGCTGAAAAGGAGAAAGCAGGACAGAAAAGAACACAGTTGTATCAGAAATAATGATGTTTTGGTGGCAAGAGAAACAAATAAACATTTCCTTCAAATGAAACTAAACCAAAAGTTGCAGTGAGATAAAAATCTTTCAAGCAAAAGCTTGAGTATTTTAAGTAATGCAGTAATCATCACAGCATAAAAGCAATTCAGAGTTCTCTGATGAAGGCTCAGTTTCATTCACCTCCAAGATGCAGAGTCCCTTTGCCTCCTGTTGATTCTCATGCACATCTTAACTGGAAGCACACACAACCCCATCATGCTCCCAAGGGACCAAGAGGTTCTCATACAGCATCATGCACCAACTGTTGGAGATCTCCGAAAGCCTCATCCATAAAGCATCCAAGATACATGACAAAAACAATGACAATGTCACGGCAAATGTTATCAAGGGATGATGATTTTTAATTAAAATTTTTTTTTAAAAAAAGAGAAAACAAACCATTGAGAGATGCATGTGCTGTAGCCTTGTAGTAGGTGTGAAATAATCTGTGTGTTACTGTGTAAATATTTTATCTTGTGAATTTGGTTTGGGGTGATGGCTCCAGCTGGGTTCTCCAGATAGGAACTTACACACTGGTACTTTGATTATTCCTGAACTGAGCCCTGCGGCTATTGGCCTGTCTCCTCATGGAATTCACGTAAATAGGGATAAGAGGTGAAAGTTTTCAGAAATGTATGCTCCCAATGTGTTACAATCTTTTTTTTTCTCTGACATCACCACTTCCATGCCATTGCTGCAAACTGCACCCTCCTGGCAATCTGTCTTGTGTTTGAGCCACAATCCAGCTAAATACCTGCAGCATCTTGCTATTTTCACGTGCCCTGTAAACAGCAGATGCATCGACGTCTCTCTTTGCATGCTATTTGAAAAGAGAGAATCGATGCTACATGATCTTAAAAGCTGCATGAGGCATTGTCCATGCTGCACCATGCAAGGCTTTCATTCCATAGGAATAAGTTTTATCCCATGCAAAAATAAATTTAAAAAAAAAAAAAAAGCTGAGAAGAAAGGCATCACTCACAAAGCCCAGCATTTCTGCAGTGGAACAGCAGCATGAAAATGAAATTTTGTATTTCAAAGCAGAAAAGGAACATATGGCTGATGAATCCATAAAAAATACCTGTAGCAGCTAGGGCTTCCAGGGACCAAGAGAGCTGACCACGAGTGCTTCCATGGAGGTTAATCTGGTATTGTGTGCCAGCTGTGAGATGGGTAATTTCTGTTTCTCGATGGTTTCCAGGCAAAATGATTTCCTGTGTTCTGTTTAAACTGGACAGGTCTCTCAGAGTGACAAAGAATTGGTCAAATACCTCATCCTGTGCTGCCCAAGACAGGGTGAAACTACTGGAAGTCTTGTGTGTTATATTAAGGTCACGAAGAGCACCAGTGGCTTCTGAGGTAGGAAGGTCCGTGGGCACCAAAAGCAGAGCATGAGAATCAGTGCTGGGGTGTGTTAAATAACTTAGCTCTGTAGGTGCAGGACTGGTAGTGTTAAATGACGTTTCATTGTTTGATTCTCCAGATGTTGTGACTAGGTGTGCTAAACAGAGGTAAATTACAAGTTTAAATTGCCTGATAATAAACCCAAATATACCAAAAGGCAGCTAACATCTTCCACAAAACAGTTTGTGTGCTTTGCATTAAAGAGCTCTAAGAACAGAGACAACAGATGGGTACTACTTTTTTTGGAGACTGAATCCAGGCCACAAGCAAAGGTAGCATCACCAAGCACAGTGTGGTTATCACACAACCACGCTAATTAGCAAATCCAGAGCAACAACCACTAAACACCAAGACACAAAGACGAGCTGAAATGCTTCCAGCAGAGAAATGGGCACATCCTCAGTTGATGTAAATCAGTTCAATTTGGCTACCTCCAAAGAACTTCGCTAATTTACATCGGTGAGGATCTGAACCATACATCTTTCAAACATGCCTTTTATCTTTACTACAGCATGTCAGCTATTGCTTCCGATACCAACAGTAAGCGGAATGCATGTCAAATATCCAAATCCAAAGAGAGAAATCAGCCCCAGCAGAAGCATGCTAAATCTCATCCTATCCAACCAAAACCAGGCTTGGAGTAGTTATCCACCTTGATACATGCAGAATTTTCAAAAAATGGCAAGGGGACACACTCATCCTTACCTAAAAACCAAGACAGAAAGAACTTGAGCAATCATTCTTAAAAGAGATCCAAAGGAATGGAACGGGAAAAGACTTGGCCTTCAACACGCTGAATGATCTGTGAACACATCTTGTTCAGTCAGATTCTGAAAATCTGAGAACTGTGGAGAACACAGACAATGTGTTTCTGATCACAGCTGCAAGGCAACAGGCAGGTGATTTTTCTGACATGCAGAATTATCTCCTCATTAGTGAAAAACCATGTTAATTTCACACCTCAGTGACTGCCTTGCTTTCATGCTCCACTTGCATTCAATTAAGAGACAGCAAGTCATCTGCCACCATCAGATCAGCACAAATAAGTCCTCAGGATTCAGTATCTGTCTCCAAATCACACATATATCACGAAAAAAAAAAAGTTTACAGATGAGAAAGATCAATTACAAATGTTTTCAAACAAATGCAGAAACGTTATCTTGAAAATATATTCTAAGGACAAATACAGATGTAAAAACATTATTTTCTGCTCACCTCCAGGAAGGAGAGAAGCCTGTGAGGCAAACAGTTATTTATATTTATATATATCATTGGTATTTTTTACTTAAGCAAGGGCCGTCTTTATAATTAACCCCAGCATGTGATCTGAACCAGGCGCCCAATATGGTGTAACCTGACAACAGCCAGGTTGTCATCACACCAGCATATCTGCTATAATGGTAAACACCAGCATAATTCCCTCTTTCTAAGGGAACTGTCAAATTATCCGACTGCACCAGGGTTACTGATCTCATGTAAGAAAGCAGGAAGACGTGCAGTATGGAACCGTATGGACTCTGAGCTGCTTGCGCACAATTAGATGCCAACCAGCTCTTTGTGTTCTGGGAACAGGCAAAAAACGATGGCATCAAGCAAGTGCACTGGTACAGCCTTGAGGTTGCCTACATAGCATGCATGTAGCCATAGCAGGGCTTTACTTTGGGTATTTCTGCAGAAGACAGGCAGAGTTAAAGAGAACAGAGCAGTGGGGAGGAAAGTACATGTACAGCTCCATGCTGTACACTGGGTTTCCACTAGGAAACCACCATGCAACCTGAACTGGAAACCTAGGAGAAAAGAGCCAAAAATAAAAGGGGAAAATAAAAAACCAAAGCTGGAATTATGCTTCTGATATGTTGAGGATCCCTGAGAAAACCCTGTGTAAAAATAGCCAAAACTGGCTTCTCATTTTCCCTCGTATTACTTGACAACCCCTACTGACATTTCTCCCAGGTTCCTGCCAGTTATAACAAAACCACACAAGGACTCTGTTTCTTGAACCTGAACGGGAAACACAGCAACAGTTCAACTGCACTATACAAAAAACCGAGGGACCAACCACCTAACTGCCATTTTAATTCAGAATTTTGCTGCCACAAGTGGGTTAATTTTATTGTGCCAACATTGCCAACTACATGAGAGGTTGCCAAGTACAGACTGTCTCGTGGAGCATATGTAATTATATATAGTTACCCACCTGTATTTTTTTTTTTTTCAGACGTAATTCTGAATATTACCTTGGGTTTAATGATTGAACCCACAAATGAGTTCGTGGACAAAAAGGACTGGTCTACCATCTACACACGCATACAAACACACATATACCACACATTAAGTCCATGTGCAATAGAGGTATATGTGGCTTTGTGTACAAACATACAACAGACAGAAAAACAAAAATTATATGAATAGATGGAAAATACTCTGATACCACAGACAGTATCAGTATTCATTGTTTAGCAAATAGAATACTATGACAGATAACGGAAAATCTGGAAAAGAAATCAAACCGTAGGATAACAAGACCAATGGAGTTCAAACACTTGACTTAGCAACTAGGGGGAAAGATGGGAAGAAGAGAAAGAGCTCTAGGAGCCCCAGGTGGGTGGATGACAGCCAGATGGAAGGATTCACGGTGGCAAGATGAATGAACAGTACATGCCAAAGAGCTGAGAGCTTTGTAGAAGGGATACTGGATGGAAAACAAACATACAGTCTTTCTTGGACTGGGATACTTCTCAAATATCATTCTCTTAGTAAAATCTTCAGGCTGGATATGGCCTAAATATGTCTATACTGCTGTCGCTGGCCTTCTGAGGAATTCCACTGTAATGCTGCACTGGCGATTTTACCAAAAAGAATGTTCATGTCCTGCCAGGATATTTCCCCAGTTACTTGGCATGAAGCAAACAGTATTCTGTATCATTTCTTGCTTCTGTCTGTTGGATTTTACATTATTTTCCAAGAAGGACTATCAGCCAGTTTCACTGCAGTCTCTCATCAGCTCAAGCAACACTGTAAGAGAAAATGGCCATCCAAGGTATTTGCGTTCTTTTCAGACTCCTTTGGCTAAATGGTTTTCCCCTCTCTTAACCAGCTGATCAAACTGGGCTTACAGTGCCAGTCCACATCTGAATTTCATAAGAAAAGCATTGCAGTATATCACAAGCTAAAAATACTAGAGTAGCTACCACTAAAAATCCTCATACTGAAGTCAGGTAGCAGAGGAATCAGCTGAAGAAACGGACAATCTTTACTGGCAAATTTATTTTTCCAGTGGTTAGCGCTGTAGTTTCCCACTGAACTGGCTCACCTCATCATTCCCCCTAATGTTTGAGTTTGTATAAAAAGGGTGGCGCAATCTAAGACTACAAGAAGCCAGGAGAGGAAGAGGGACTGACGCATAACACAGCCAAGGGTCTTTAGTAAACAGCATAAATCTTCTAAAAAACATTCAACAGAATGGAAAAGTTACTTCTCCAAGCCATGCTCCTATGTGCAACTCACTTCCAGAGGCAGGACAGTATCACATCCACGATTCATCAGCAGTTGCTGCACAACTTGGGTCCTTCAGCAGAGGAATTTGAAGTTGGCACTTAGTTTCTCTAATGTCCACTCGTTTGTCTCCGCAGGCCTCTCATGCCTGATGTATTACCGTCCATCCCCCTCCTGGACCCACATTGTGCTCTGCAGGCAGGGTTCCAGAACCAGAGCAAGACAGAACAAAGCTGCAGTCCGACTGCTCAGCTTCCTCAGAGCTGGGTGATGTGCTTACCCTACAGATCAGTTGTTAATCTGATATAATATTCTCAAGACATGCTGTCACAAAGGACCCTCCAACTAGTAAGATGCCTCCTTTTCTTTGATTTCTGAAGTGATTCTAAACAAAAATCTTCTGTGATGCTGGGCGGGACCTCTAACAAACAAGCAGTAGCCTGGTTTGTGATACCTTCGTTACTAACAGAAAGGAGGTACCTGTCGTAGCCACAGCTTCCAGAGGAGAAGAGCACTGGTCCCCAGCCAGTCCATACACCTGGATTCTATAGGAAGTGTTAGCTTGGAGTCCATCAATCAGAGCACCCAGGGATTCTCTGGGCAGGAAGGTTTCTGCAGGGGGCCCAGTTGCCAATGGCACCTGCTCATACTCCACCACAAAACTACTGTAGACTCCCGTATTTGCATACCAGGAGATACTAAAGCTGTGGTCTGTTACCCTGGAGACCACAAGGTCCCTCAGAGCATCCCCCTGCATCCCTGAGGCCTCCAGAGCAAGAAAGCTTCCAGAGCCACAAAGCTCCTCTGGGTCAGGAGTCACTGCCTGCACTGGGGTTGGACTATATAGAGCTACAAAGACACAAGCATAGGGCAGCATCAAATACTCAAGCCTTTCCTTTTCAGCAAAACAAAATAATACTTAGCAAACAGTTCACTGTATAATCTTTACCATCTCTTGAATGCAGAATCATGGACATCAATTAAAAATAATCTTTCTCATTTGAGCTGGACTTCATCCGTATGAAGAGACAAAAGCAACAGAAGGCTGTCATCCTATACTGTGGAAGGTTTTGTGACAATACAGGAACAGGTTGTCCTGACAAGTGGTAGATGAACCATCCCTGGAGACATCCCAGGCCAGGCTGGACGGGGCTCTGAGCAACCTGAGCTGGTGAAGATGTCCCTGTCATGGCAGGGGGGGCACTGGGGGAGCTGGGACGGTCCCTTCAACACAAACTGTTCTGTGATTTATGCCCCTTTCTCAAGGTTCATGAGCTCTGAATGTTTCTGCTGTCTGTATGTGGAGAGTTGATACACCTAAAATGATAACAGGAAGAATGTAGAGGGGAGAGGAGGCACCAACAGAAGATCTTCAGCTCTGGGGCTGAGCGCTTTACCCTCAGTGATGGAAAATTCGCTACACAAATAAAAATAATGTGTGGGAAACTCCTGAATACCTGCTAGCGGAGAAGCCTGACTGAACCATCAAGAGTTTGAGAAGAATATAAGATGAAAAAACTGTCATCTGGAGAAGCAAATAAAAGCCTGAAAAGAAAAAATTCTCTGCCCTTCCGCAGTCTCCGGCTCCTTTGTTCAGCGAGGATGGCACAAGCCTCTCTAAACAGCAGGACTGTCTCCTCCACCCACCGAGAGGAGCCGACCCAGTCCTAGCTGTGCTACTGGTATTTTCCACTTCAATCACTCCTCTCTCTCCCTGGTTGCTCCAAGAACTGTTCCCAGAAGTGCCACGAACCTGAGATCCCCCACAGCTCCATGAGAGCGTAAAACAACAAGTCTGGCTTTGCCTGCGGAATTCAGGACTTCCCAAATATTGGGAGGAGTGACTCGAGGGTGGACAAAAAAGTAAACTGAAGTAGAGACCTCTTGTCTTATACCCCAAGGGCTTACAGAGCATTTCTGCCTCCCCATGCTCATGTGTTTGGATTTGTCCATTCCTGCGCAGGAGAAAGGTCACAGTAATGGGTTATGTCAACGGCTGCTGTTGCTTCTAAGAAGCCCACTGCAGAGAACTCTTTGTTTACTGGCTGCTCCGAGCAAAGACTTAAAACAAATACACTGGCCAGATGAATGTTTTTATAAAAAAAAAAAAAGGAAAAACCAAACCAAGACAAAGAAGCCACCTTCTGAGACTTCAGAAGCTGGTGCTGGAAAGACCAGACTGTGCAATTCCACAGTGTGTTTCTATCTCTTTTCACTATCTATGCAGACTTTCTTTGAGATCACAATGTCTTCAGACAGACGGGGAAAGAGAGAACATCGGAAAAAATAATCAAAGCCTGCTCACTCTCGCCACATAAACGTTCAGCTTCCTTTTGTATTTGTGTGCCTCAAGGCTTCCTAATGTTTCCCTACATCAGACACAGGCCTGACTTACGCATCAAACAAGTAATTCAGTACCGACAATTTTCTGTAGTTCACACTATACCATATAATTCTGCTACGCTGGATTACTTGACCCTATAAAGCATTTGGAGGTTCTGCTGGCATGAATGCTACCAGGAAATATGAAACCAGTTTTGACCACTTAAGCTGTATAGTTATTAATTTGTAAAATCCGAAACTTCTGGCACGTGTTTACCTCATAGGTGGTATTTGGGGAGAAAAGGATAAACAACTTGATATCTGCTAAGGATAAGCAACTGTAGCCCAGTTGATTCTGATTCCATTGTCTCTGCTCACTTAGAGCAGCTAAGGCTTTTCCTCATAGGATTTAGCCTGAAGGCACCTAAACATCCAGGACTGACTTGTGTTCTATACCAAGATATAATTCTGTATGCAACAAACATTGGGTGAAAACATTTCACAAATAATAAAACCTTACTCAATAAGTAGTTCAGTGATACTGGTTAAGTCAGGTAGTCTGTACAAATAGAGATGGTAGAAATGGACCTTATGTTTGTAGACAAATGTAAGTCATGGTATCTGATGGAAACTGTGACCAGATTTATGGCAGTAGGCTGTCTTGCTTTTGGATGAGGAAACTGAAAAAGGGTAATACCAGAGCCTTGTTGACCTTGCTGAAGTGTGCTGGGTGGAGGCATGCTGTGAAGAGAATTCGTTAGGCAGGAACAACCAATGTTAAATATGTTCTGCTTGCTCCTCCTCTTAGTTTTTGGCTGTAGAAAACAAACCAAGTTAGAAGACATAATGTGCAAAAAAGCAGCCTCATTTAAAACAAAAGATGAAGTCTGCATTTCCTGCAGGACAAATAGCTACATTCTTTGTGAGTCTTCCCCAAGGACAAGCAAGGAATCACTGAGAACATGGAGCTAAACACAGCAGGTAGGGAAATACACAGCTACCCCTCAGTTTAGTTTAACATTTTAGTCAGAGCTAAGCCTGCTCTGCAGACAGTTGATGTTTTTAAGCAGTTCCCCAGACATGGTTTATAAAATCAGGTGAAGTTGTACTTGGGCTAGACATTGCCCAACGACCTGGGGCATGGAACTCATCAAAAGCTTTACTCACCAGTTGAACCCTTGACAGTCGTGGGTTTGCTCTTGTGTCTGCCTTTCTCCGCCACCAGACTAACGGTGTATTCTGTCCCTGGCTCCAGCCCTCGCAGGATAAAGGAGGTGCTGTCCACCGGGATCTCCACTTCGTTCTTCCTCCCAGAGGGGCTAACGTAAGTGAGGCGGTAACGGTCAAACTTGGCCACTGGTCTTCTCCAGCGAAGGGATAAGGTGGTTTCAGTGGGGTCACTGACTTCCAAGTCCTTGGGGTTATCAAGATCTACAGGTTAAAAAAGCAACGTTGAGGTGTCTCTGAACTGCCCTGGGAGAGTTTTTCAGGCACCTGTAAGCCAAGCAACACCCATACTGGATGTCTATCAACAGCGCAGTGTCTCATCCACCTTTTGGAGCTTTTAAAGGCCCATTACTTGATGCAGGTAGAGGATGATGAAGTTCTCTTTTACAGATAAACCACACTAGAACAGATTTCCCCCACTTTCACTCACTTCAGCAAGCATTGCATGGAGGTGAGGGAGAATTTAGGCCTTCAGAGAATTCACCTGGTGAATTAAGGATATCCTAAGAAAAATCCTTGATTTAAAGGGCAGCCAGGACTACTGCAACTACTGAGGCTGCGCTCTTTTTCAGATCAACCTTTTGGCCATAACCTACCACTCCTGTCCAAAACCCTCACAATTAGAGGATGGTTCCACCCAACTTGCTACTCCCTCCAAAGCACAAACGAGGACCAAGCTACTCACCAGTGCCAGCATTAATGGTAGCAGGAGCGCTTTCCCTGTCCTGTCTCACTGCTGTCACTCCAATGCCGTATTCAGTTCCAGGCCTCAAACCTAAGAGATCAGGAATAGAAGTATGAGTTCCTGTCCATCGAATATACCTAGGGGTACTTGATTGAATAAAGAAGCCTGAATGTATGCAAGGTAAGACATTCGCTTGACCGGGTATGCAGAGAATTGAGGTTTCAGTTGACCCTCCAGCTGATCTTACATTAATAAATCTTTTTGCATGTACAAGCCAAAGGATAAATATTATGGCTGATTGAGATTGCATTTCTGATGCTGTTCAAATGCATAAGCAGAGACACTTTTACTTTTAAGAGCTGGCAGGATAGGTACTTCTGCCAAAGAAAAGCAAGTAGACATCTGTATGACATGGAGAAAGTACCATTATCCAGCCTTGCAGGCTGGTAAGGCAACTTGCAGGTACACAGAAAAGCTGCAGAGACTGCCATTGGTAAATAACATCCCTAGGCACATGCAAAACCATTTGAACTCAGGGATATGAAGCCATCTCCACAAAAGCATGAAGCTACCCAGAACTCCATGATGTGACTAGTGGGATTCAGAGACGCATGTAGAAGTGAAATGCCACACACCTTTGTTGGCTACTTATCCATCCGCAGGTGTGCAAATACAAATCACAGGTGTTTTAACTACTTGTGTTAAAATGCATAACCTCTGCTTGTGCCTCATATATAGTGACCAAAAGGACATTTTTTTTAGGATGATTTTTGCTCTAGGATGATGGTAGTGGCAGGACATTAATGACAATCTGTCTATTCCCCTACCTGTGAGCGTAGCCCTGGTTGTTGCTTGGTTGCCCTTTGGCACTGTGATCTCAGCATGGTCTCCACCAGAGATGGGAGCAAACTTAATTCGATAGTTATCAATATTTGCATGGCTGTTCTTCCACTCCAAAGTAATGCTATTGTCTGTCTGTGACACCCGCTTCAGGTTTCTTGGAGCATCCAGGTCTGTAACCAATCAAATAATAAAAAAATGAATAGGAATACTTCTCTTGTGACAACAGTCTTCTATGACAGTACTTTTTAGAAGGTGAAACGATCCATAAAGCTGAAGTTAAGTTTCCTTTCACATGATACCACTATGTTCTTAACTACATCAAGCAGATTTCTTTTAGCCTGAAGTGAAGAGTTCACTAACTTTGGGGAAAAAAAAAAAATCAGTGGAAGAGATTCAACTTTGATCTCTTGAGACAAAATAAATAACATTTTCAATTTTTTTTTTTAAATTAAAAAATAAGCTGTGGAAAACATATCTGGATGACAATCCTATCTGTCCTTTATAGATACCTCAGCTTTCAAAAGGAAAAAAAGCTTCTAAGAAAAAAGAATTTATAATATCTGGGATTTCTGTTCAGTATTTGTCCTGCATTCATGGCTGAATAGAACTCTAAGTCTCAAAACAAAAGGTGAATATTATGTAAAAATTCAATGGGTTTTCACTGTTCACACGTACAGTAGACTTAAATCCTGCTCTGAATGAACAACTACATTTTGGGATGAAAATAGAGCTAATTCTCTATGTACCATTTACTCAGCTCTCTCAATGCATCAAATCTTGACAATATGCTAAAGGGCCCACACTTTCATAGAACACTCCCAGGATCACTAAGGAGCAAAGTAAATTTACAAAAGCACAACAGCAATTATTTGCAGAATTGAAAAAGGAAAAAGACAAAGTTCTTTGCTAATCTGCTACACCTTTAGATAAACAGAAAGGAGGTTTTAGATGGAATAGGAACCATGGAAGAGATTTAGCTCAGCAGACCAGCAAGTAACCCAGAGGAACTTTTTTCCTGAAGTAGAGACTTAGGGTATGATGAGCAAAAGCTTCTAAGTGACTCAATAACATAATTTCCATGTTCAAAATACATTTAGATAATTAGATGATATAATAAATATTTTGTTGAGTCAGTAAGGTGGATGAAGCACAGAAAAACATTCTCCAGTTTCATGTATCTCTATAATGACAATCTTGTAACTATCAACTCAAGCAACATGATGCAAACAGCACAAGAAGATTGATAGTGGCTGCACCACCTTCCCAGAGAGTGGATTTGTATCCAAAGCCTCTCACCTGTGACAAAGACTTCTTTCATGGGATCGCTTTCCATGTCTCCTCGACGAGAGATGAGCGTCACTTCATACTCTGTGTGCGGCCTCAGGTTTCCAATAGAATATTGGTTTTCATCTTCAGAGAGGTCGATGGTTGTCCTGTCCCCTGGAGCATCCTTGGGGCCGTAAGTGAGCTCTATGCCTTCGATGTCAGCCAAGGGTTTGGACCATGTGATAAGAGCCGTGGTGTCTGTGACATCTTTTGCCTCGATCTGGCTAGGGGCATCAAGCTCTGTTACAAAGAGAGAAGATGATGTGGGTTTTCTTTTTACGCAAATCATGCCAGAAAAATACACATTCTTGTGCATTTAATTGCTGATTCAGAGCAAAACAAAAATTAATGGCTTCTACCAACTGAAACTTATCTTCATTTACTTTCTTCCCTCACTTTCTATAGTCGTAGAAGTGCCAAATGGAGTCGATTCATCAGAGCAAATTCATCAAAATTCATTAACATGAGAAGCTGACAAAGACAAGCAGGAACCCTAAAAGGTTCTCCATCTGTACAACAGAAATTCTCCTTTAAGTAATTTCTTCATGCAAATATCACCAGGATGAAATAAATTCTAGTTCCTGTGGATGTACATTTTGAAAAAGAACAGAAGTGCATACTGCTTGCTACCTCCTAGCTAAACATGGATTTTCTTCCCTCTCAAATAGGTAATTTGGAAAGGAATTAATTTCTCCTCATGTATTCTTCATTAGCAGCTGCACTGCTTCATTTTCCACCCCCAGCCCCCCCATCAATTCACAGCACAAAGCTTTCTCTTTGTTTACAAACTCCCTAGGCCACGCCAAACAGCAATTCTTTTATTGGTGGCACTACACACAGGTTGTGCTTACTCGTGGTTATCACTTTGGATAGTCCTGGTCCTCTGGTATTGTTTTTCACAATATGAAGGGATACATTATACTGTTGCCCTGGTGCCAAACCTGGCTGCATATAAGACGTCTCTGGCCTTTTCAAGCTGCTGGTTATATCTCCATTATCATCCTTTTTCTGCAACATACAGAACAATCAGTTGGTATAAATATAAAAAAAAACAGGATCTTTCACTTATATGTGGCTTCTCTACAAGAAGCGCCGCTTCTTTACCATATTGCGGAAGATCAGCTCCCAGCCATCAAATGAAAAGTTCAGAGGATCCCACTCCACCTGGACAGACGTTTCTTTAACAGATTTGAATTTCAGACCTTCTGGAGCAGGCAGATCTGTGGTGGAAAAAAAAAAGGATATCATTACAGGAGCAACAAGTTCCCATAAATATTGCTCTTTTACATGCTGCTACATATCTATATTTTTTCAGAAAGCAGTACCAGGTTTTAAAAATGTACCTTATTATGAAGTCAAGGGTCTTAATTTACAAGGACCCCAACATATTAATGGGAGGCACTGCAGAGAGCAGAAGAGTTAGCGAACTGTGCTTTTAACAGAGTCATTGCTAATGGAAAAGAATGGAAAATGAACGTGCAGAAGACTGCCTTTGTCCAGAACAGAAGATGAACTGAAAATAGAAAATACAAAAGAAATAATACCCTAAAAAAAAGGAATACAAATAAATACACAGTATGGAATAGACAAAAGAATGAATAGAGGGAATGTTAAACTCACATGTTGCTACCCTGGCGCTGACTGGAATACTCTTCTTGTTTTTAAGGATTGCAAAGACACGGATGAAGTATTCTACACCTGGCTCCAGCTCATGGATAGTGGCAGCTGTCTGGTTCCCAGGCACAGTGAACTGCATATCTAAGCCACCGCTGCTGGTAGGGACGTAAGTGACAAGGTACTCATTGACAAGATTCTCGTGCTTCCATTCCAGATTTACTGTTTTATCTGTTACATCTGTCACAGTCAGTTCAGTTGGAGGAGACACTAGGAAGGGGAAGAAAAACGAAACAAACTTATAAGAAGTTTTCAAGGCTCAGAAAATAACGACTTACCCAGTTTCACATTTTCCCAGGAACGGTTTATGCCAATCATCTGACAAGCAGGGAATGGGGAAGCTGTGGCACACAGATCCGCTGCTCGAAGAAAGGAATGTTCAGCTGATGAAGACTACAGACGTTTCCAAAAGCTCTGGGCCAACTTCTACTCATACACTTGCGCACAACCTATGGCTGATTGTGTTTCAGCTCCTCCTCTTATGGCTACTGCACAAGACCATTCTAGCTGGATCCTTAGGGATTCAGATGTTTAATTCAACTGCCAGCAACACATGATTTTATAGCTGGAAGTCCAGGGGAAACACAGAACTGCACAGATTTTCCAAAGTAAAATAAAACATTGTTTTTGTAAATACTTTCAATAGATTATTCCACATTTGCGCGCATAAAAACACAAAATGTGGCTTGGAAGTCTTCCAGAAGGAGGAGATGAAAAACGGGAAATTTTTTTCAAGGGTATTCATTGTCTTTTATAAATTCCCAGCTCGAAAGTACTCTTTGATTACTCTACAAAGATCTTGGTTCCAAAATTTCTCCCCTGGGACCTACTAAAGAAAACCAGCTCCTTCATAGCGTAATGCCTGTCATTATCTAGCTGCTATAATTTTCTGTCAATTTCCTTAGAGTCAGTGGCACTGAGAAACTATAACTATGGGACTTTATAGCTAGGTTTCCACTCCAGCTGATTCCATGATTTTTCTCTAAGCTTTAGTCAGATCTAACATACACACAAACATATATCTATATACCAAGTTTTACTTTAGTTAGAAAAATCTATTTGGCCAACTGAGAGACATCCAAGGCCCCTGTAATAATCCCGAAAGCTTGTACTGCAATATTTGCAACATCTGGCAATTCCACCACGAGAGTTGTCTCATACAGATCACTCGGATAGCACAATGTTATTTTCTGTGTGTGCCCTTCCTCCACTACAGCCTCTGCCTCCCCCAGCGCTCCAGCTCCAAGATCTACCTCCAAAGCAAAGTCACCGAGCCCTTGGAGTCTGTCAGTGTTTCCTCTTCACATCTGTTCCATTTTCAGCTCCTACAATAGCAACTGTAAATGTAAATGCCTTTCTTACCCATTCAGCATGAGACTGGGAACCAGAGCCTGGCTGTAAGAAATGTCTGATACCCAGGCTCTTTATTCACTGACATTCATCATCTACATTATCTCATTCCTGCAAAACTTGATTGTCTTTAGTCAAAATTCAGTCCATATTCTCTTGACTAACCCTGCTGAACACCTAGTAAGAAGGCTCTGGATACATCTCCCTCTTCTCTATAGCTAGAAGTTTCTTTCAGATGCAGGTTTTTTTAGCATCAAGAGGTACCATGAGAAACTGAAAGGTCATGATGGCAAATCCCAGCCAGTGCTGGCTACAGCTCCAGTGACAGTGTGGTGGGACCAAACTGGGAGATGACAAATGGACTGCACCACCAGTATCAGCCCATTAGCTTGCTGACCACCAAAAGTCACCAGCAACCACCACACTACACAGCCCTGAGATGTCAGGGAGGCCAAGAGCTTCCTATGGGTGGTGTTACTGTTCTGATCCAGCCGTTTGGACTGTGATAAAGAAGAGTGGCAACAGAGCCCAGCTGCATGGAAAAGGTTCACAGAGCCCCTAAGGCTGCTGGAGGGACACAAGGAATCACCCATGGAAGCGGTTCAAAGGCGACATTGCAACCTACCATCGGAGCAGTCATCCCCCATGTAACCGTCCTCGCAGACACACCGTCCATCGACGCAGCGGCCGACGTTGCTGCAGTCGTTGGGGCAGGCCCGGTCACGGCAGTCCTCCCCCGTGAAGCCCTCGTGGCACACGCAGCGCCCATCGACACAGCGCCCGTGCTGGTGGCAGTCGTTGGGGCAGGCCAGCTCGCCGCAGTCCTCCCCCGTGAAGCCGTTGTCGCACTCGCAGCGCCCCTCCACGCAGCGCCCGCGGTTGTGGCAGTCCCCGGGGCAGCGCAGCTCCCCGCAGTCCTCCCCTGTGTACCCCTCGTCACACATGCATTGCCCGTTGACGCAGAGCCCACGGCCGTGGCAATCGTTGGGGCAGCGCAGCTCCCCACAGCTGTCCCCGGTGAACCCCTCGTCACACACGCACTGCCCGTTGACGCAGCGCCCGCGGTTACTGCAGTCGTTGGGGCAGCGCAGCTCCCCACAGCTGTCCCCGGTGAACCCCTCGTCACACACGCACTGCCCGCCCACGCAGCGCCCGCGGTTGTTGCAGTCGTTGGGGCAGCGCAGCTCCCCGCAGTCCTCGCCCAGGTAGCCCTCGTGGCAGACGCAGCGCCCGGCCACGCAGCGCCCGCGGTTGTGGCAGTCACTGGGGCACCTCTTCTCGCTGCAGTCGTCCCCCACGAAGCCCTCGTCGCAGACGCACAGCCCGTTCTCGCAGCGCCCGTTGCCGTTACAGTTGTTGGGGCAGGTGAGCTCCCCGCAGTCCTCCCCGGTGTAGCCCTCCTCGCAGAAGCAGGTCCCGTTGACGCAGCGCCCGCGGTCGAAGCAGTCGTTGGGGCAGATGAGCTCGCCGCAGTCCTCGCCGGTGTAGCCCTCGTCGCAGACGCACTCGCTGTCCACGCAGCGCCCGCGGTTGTGGCAGTTGTTGGGGCACAGGGGCTCGCTGCAGTCCTCGCCGGTGAAGCCCTCGTGGCACACACAGCGTCCATTCACGCACCGCCCGTGCACGCTGCACGCCGGGGAGCAGAGCTCTTGGCTGCAGTCTGTGCCCGTGTACCCCTCAAAGCACACGCAAACCCCGTCCACACACTTGCCTTGGTCGTTACAGTCGGATGGGCAGGCGGGCTGGCTGCAGTTGGGGCCTTTCCAGCCGGGCTCGCAAATGCAGCCGCAGATCTCGATGCTGTAGTTGCCGTGTCCGCTGCAATAGGGTCTTGTGTCCAGGCGACCTGCACCAACAATCCAGAAAAACCATTACTCCCTTTAGCACTCAGCCTAAAAGGGGTCTGATTCTCCCAGCTTCCTGCAGGACATAATTTCCCGAATCACCAAAGCTTTTGAATCAGAATTCCTCCTTGTTTTTCTAGTGAGATTTAGTTTACCATGAATGTTTTAATTCGCACTAATGCCAAGGAAGAGCCATTGCCAACTACTTGGTAAATGAGCATCCTGGATCCCTCCGCCCTTCTCAAAATCCCTCTTCCAGTGACTGAGCAGCTTTCCTGACTGCTTCATCAGGGCATGCACCATGAAGCATTATTCACCAGTTCACTCCAGAACATGACAAGCCAAGCAGCACGCTGTATCATCAACTGTGAAACGGGCTCCTTGCTCAGAGGAACAGATTACTACTGAGAAAACATGTGTTTTCTATCTCGTATGACCTATCTCTTACCTCAGTCTAAAAAACAGCTGGAAGGATACTTTCTTCCTCCCTTCCCTAACTATTTGTGCTGGTCTATTGCCTTATGTCCTGCTGTATTTTTATTGGTCTCGGTTAAAGAAAACTTGGAAATGAAAACGGTTACACTGGCAGCTTACTCAAAGGGACAAAGTGTGGATCCAAGAGCGTGAGTTTTAATCTTCACTTTGACACAGACCGTCACCATGCCCAAGTGCTGAACATGCTCAGTGCCACAGCCACAAGGCAGCGCAGGCAGACTGCTGACCCACAGATTCATAAAACTGCAAAACTCAATGAGTGCATGTTGTAAGCTGGCCAAAAACATTCTCTGGTTTGATTACATTTGAAATTTAACAGCTTTGACTTTTGTCACAGAATCACAGAGTGTCTGGGATTGGAAGGGACCACGAAAGCTCATCCAGTCCAATCCTTCCTGGAGCAGGAACACCCAGATGAGGTTACACAGAAGGTGTCCAGGCGGGATTGAATGGCTGCAGAGAAGGAGACTCCACAACCTCCCTGGGCAGCCTGTTCCAGTGCTCTGTCACCCTCACTGTGAAGAAGTTTCTTCTCATATTTAAGTGGAACCTCCCATATTCCAGTTTGAACTTATTGCCCCTTTCCTGTCATTGGTTGTCACTGAGAAGAGCCTGGCTCCATCCTCCTGACACTCCCCCTTTCCATATTGATCCCCATGAATGAGGTCACCCCTCAGTCTCCTCTTCTCCAAGCTCCAGAGCCCCAGCTCCCTCAGCCTTTCCTCACACGGCAGATGCTCCACTCCCTTCAGCATCGTGGTGGCTGCGCTGGACTCTCTCCAGTAGTTCCCTGTCCTTCTGGAACTGAGAGACCCAGAACTGGACACAATATTCCAGATGTGGTCTCACCAGGGCAGAGTAGAGATCTGAGTACCTACTCTAAACAAGATCTAGGGCCAGCACAATACTTTCCCCAAGAGCATCTCCCCGGTTTGCCTTACCTTCTGCTGCCTGGGCACTGGGGCAGCACCCCGCCCCACTGGCACACTGCTCCCGCAGGGACGACACCAGCCCCTCCAGCTCCTCCAGCCTGCTCAGCAGATCCTTGATGTCCGGGGCAGCTGCACAGCCACAAGCCCGGCGGGGAATGTTAATACGGTGGGTGAAGACAATCTGGTTCCCCTCGTTCACCGTGTGCTCCTCGTGATTCTTGACGGGCTCGATTTCTGCCTTCAGGTCCGCGTCGCCGCTTGCTGAATCCAGGTCCACAGAGCAAAGGGAGCCAGCAGGCAACTTGATGTTGTAGACGTGGTTAAAAACCACAGGCTGATTATCCTCTGACAAGGTCACGTTTAGCCCAGTCTCCCGTTTCTGCCGGATAATTCGCTTGATGAGTCCACCACTGACGTGCTGGTACAACAAAGAGAAGATTGCACAGGCCAAAACCTGGCTGGGGAGTCCCATTGTGGTGTTTGGTTACTTTACAAAGCTGATAGAGTCTTATATATGTCTGGTCTTTATAGTTTGAAGCAGAAATGGGAGAACCAGTTCAAACCAAGTCAGATATCCTTTTGTTTCCTGGCACACTTGTTCCCTAAAAGAAGAAGGAGCAGTTTAAGGAATGAAACACAGGTACACTACCCAACAAAAGGCTTATGACACCCAATGTGTGCTGGTATCCTTAAAGAACATGCCTGGGGTGCTACTCAATATATGATCTTCACCCAAGCTGCTGAGCTTGCTCTTATCTATAACAGCACATCAACTTGTTCTCCAGGATATCAGTGTGCTTGCAAACAACACATCACAAAGCGTGAATCCTGAAGGAAGTTACTATTATTTCCAATTTAGAGCAAGCATAGTGGAATATGGAAGGTTTAAATGCCCCAAGCCAAAGACCAGGACAAACAAGGCTGCTGAGTCTCATCTCAACTGAAAACACTATTTTCAGACAGAAATTAACCTATGCTCTGTTATGATTCAACTAATATTAAAAGTCTGTATTTCCTGTACTCATTAGTCCACTGCTTTTAGGCTACTGAAGGCTGTATCATGTAAGAAACTCAAAACGTAGTCAAAAGGCATATCAACACCACTAAGCTCATTGCTGCCCTTCTCCATATGCTTTAAATTATTCCAATTGCTTGGGAATCTGAACTCCAGGGCTTGGAGCCCAATAGTAACTTTCCGTGTGCTGACGATCTGTCTACAGCACGCAGATAAATGGAGCCCCCGGGACAACACTGCAGGTTGAAGGTTCTGCTGTCAGTGCTTGTAGCACAGCGAGCAGTATTTTAACATAGAAATAGTAAGAAACAACAGAAGATGAGGCTACAACAAGGGAGACACACTGCAAGACACACACATGTAAGAAACAGCAATAGAAATACACGTGCGCACATGAACACAAAAAGGGGAGAGGAACAGAATGCAAATAAATCCTTTGAACATCCAAGTCCTTCAAGAAAGGGAGAAAACTTTACACCGATAGACGTGTAAAAAAGTCTTCTTAGCAACCAACACACCTTTTCAGTAGGCAGCATTTCCCACTGTCTGATCTCTCACCAGCTATAACACAACAGCTCATTTATAGTTACAAGCACCTGGCTGGGCTGTAGTAGCTTCTCCTGAAACTCATCCTTTTCAGTTACCCTCAATATTTCCTCTGTACCTGTTCCTTTCAAACGATATGAGTCAGGGGAGCTGCGAGACATCCGTTGACTTCCATGCAGAATCCTACTTTAGCATGTAGAGCAAGAACCAAAAGCAGCTAATGGACTGACTAAACAAGCGCACCTAATAAATGTCATCTTAGCATTTGGTTTTCCTTCTAGTCCCAGAAAAGCTTGGTTAAACGGTCAGGTCAGTGGCTGCGCTTTCACTACATGTAAGCAAGTGAAACGTCAGTAATGGAGGAAACAGCAATTTATTCTCTAAACACCGCTGCTTTGAAGATAATTGGTTTGTCAGATGGGAGACTAACTTCTTCCACCTTTCTGCTTCCCCCAAAGTGTAGAGATGTATTTTTTCCCATGCTATCCCAGCTGCCTCTGTTAAAGAATGACAATAATACACCAGATGCTTTACCGAAGTTAATTTTTTCGTAGAGAATGCCGAGCTCACAAAGAGTGAACTTCACCCCTTTTTATTGGGGAATAAATCAGAAGTAAACAAGCAGCAGCAGAGGCTTTTTTTCTTGTCATGGAAAAGCATTCAGCTTACAACCATTTCAAACACTTACCCCATTTGTTCAAATATGTCTGCAAGCCCTGTCTGCACCAGAAGAGATCAAAAAGTAGCTAACAAAGAACAACAGAGACAGACATGGCCCAGGTCTCACTTGTGGCTCAGGCCAGTCCCTAAACTGGGCTGCCAGTTCATGAAACATGTTCAGCACAGTATTTGAAGTGGGATTTTACTCTTGAGCACTCCCATTTGGGGGTTGCAAACTGTTTTCCATACAATGAGATTTCATGTGCTACACAGTTCTTTTTTTCCCTGAGACAGGTTATACAGCTACAATTGGTGCCTAATCCCCAAGTAGTTATTTAAGGGACAAGCTGCTTGACAGACGCATCGTCAATGGAAAATGGAATGAACTGGATGCAGGTCTGCATCTCATTCTCATTGAATTTCAGTGAAAGTCAAGCATCAATTTCCTTATAGCTTTTGTAAATCCCAAAGTACCGGAATATGGGCCTCATCCAAACACTAGAAAATTGATTACAGTTTCTCTGTTGACTGACCTGAGTTACATATCATTTTATAAAGGTACAAACTGTGGGGTTTTTTTTAATATGCCTGGAAAATGAAAAACCTGCTTCTGACAAGAGCCACTGCCTCTGTCACCTTCACTGTTGATGAAAGCCACATGAACACCATCACTTTTACAGGATACTCATTGCATTAGTGTCGGCCAAACCTCTCAGTCTACAGATGATGCTAGAAGATGTAATGTATCTTGGTTGAGATCCTTTCGAAGTTTATGGACAAGCCTTGTGGTGGTCTAGAAGCAGCATTCCCCAGTGTCAGATCTGCAAACTCTGTGTTTTGACACCTACTGTGACATCTGAGCTAATTCAGATCAGGTGTTTCTCATCTCTGCCAAGGACCCAGCATGATTTGCTGAGCTCCACTCCTAGATCTGAGATCTACAAAACAAGACACCTTCACACAATTATTTATACATTGGCCGTATTTTTGGCTAGAAGAACAAAGCTGACATCCTTGTCTCTGACTCCTATTCCTCAAACATAACTAAACAACAGCTCAGACCACAATGGACCACCCAGGAGCAGGCTCTTCTAGGGAGAAATGGAAGCCACAGCAACTGTCGGGCTCTGATGTTCCTTCATTTTCCCCCATCTTCTTTCTTTCCTTCTGAGCAGTTCATGTAGATTGTGTTTTAAACCCACCTCTTGGAGACATCCTCTCAGTATTTTCTTTGCAGACATCACCTGCTGGATTATTTACAGGCAACTAAAAGTCTTGCAGCAAGAGTTTGCAAAACAAGACCCTCATCATCATGAGTTTGGTCCTGCTGCAATGCATATACAACAAGAGGGGCGATGTTTGCAGCACATCTCTCAGAAATAGAGAGTATGACCAACAATTCATAATTTTTTTACAAGCAGTTTGTCTAATACAGAATATTACTCATCCTAATGAACTGTGCCCCTCATGTCTTCCTGCCATCTTGACTACAACACGACTGCTTCAAAAATCTTGGCAATAATTCTGTGGTTGGAAAATCTACAGCTTGTCATGCGCAACAGTGAAGTCTAGAGCGACTGTTCTCTCAATCTGATCACCAGCATCTTCCCACCACCATCACCCCCATTGGGCAGGAGTTATCTTCTACTCATCTCCTGTTCCCTTAGGCACAACAGAATATAAATAATAAAAATAATAACAAAAGGTGCTGTGACCTCTTACATGTCTTAAATTTCATTGATCAGGAGTGACTTCCTGCAGGACTGAATTTTGCAGTCCTGACACTTAACAAGTACTTTTTGTATGTGTGTGTGTGCAGGATCTTCTTTAGAGCACATAAACTTAATGAGCGACTGAATGATACGTCTGAAATTGTCGATCTAGGTGTCCAGGATAGGGCAGTCTCTCTGATAAATGTGGTGTCCCTATCAACCCGATATCGGAAGAGGATATTTGGCCATGGCTCAGCCACTGGGGCAGTCGTGGTGTTGAAAGTTTAGAATCTCTGCAAGGAGAGCTGAGTTCAACTTCAAGTCAGAAGAACATAAAGATAATAAACATTTTTTCATCTCAGCCACAGGCTAAATTTGCCATCTCCTCCTTACTGTTCGGTCTTGGAATTTTCCTTGTCTTGTATAAATGCTAACTGTAAAAGTCAGATGGAATCCGAAGAGAAAGACCATTCCTAGAAATACACTCCTTAGAAACCTGATCACTAGTTAGTAATTCTCTTAATAATATCTGGTGAAAGTTAGATGAACTGTGCATAGCACAAAGGAAAGGAATAGTTTTCATTTCCACTGCAGCCCTTTCATCTGTGGATCTGAAAACACATCATAGTCTGGCTGTCAATAGCTGAAAAACTGCTAGGGTTTGATGTTTTCCCCCACCCCCCAAATATTCCTGCCCTGCTCCTGACATCAGAACTTTTTTGGGACCTTTCAATTTAATTAGAAATGTGTTTTTTTAATAGGAAATTTTCAATTAATCTCAGAAAAACCCCAGGAATCTTGGCTCCTGGGGAATACTAAGCAAAAGTAACATATGAATATTTTCCTTCCCCAAAGACATATCTGCTGGAAACCAGCAGGTGTGAGAAGCTAAATTAATGTTTGCATAGTTTAAGAAGTTCTAGTGTTCCATTCTGGTCTCTCTTGCAAATCCATGAGTGGCAGAGCAGGGAGATGATTTGTGGGTATGTGGAGCGATAAATATGCAAATGAGAACCCAATGTGATTTTAATCAAACCAGATTGCAACAGTGAGGAAATGGAGGTGTTAAAAAGCATCTCAGCTGCCCTTCTTAAAGGAGGCAGAAGGCTGATCAGATTTGCTCAGACACCCTCTACATGTCTTGACTTGGAAATTAGACTTAAAGAAAGAAAAAAGAGGAAACAAAATGATTCCTCTCTAAACAGATACTTCCAACATTACAGCAAGAGGGGATCAAATGTTGTCAGCATGTATTGGATTCAAGCACATCTTGTTAAAATCCTCATTAAAGTAGCAATGGGTTGGATTCCGACAGAGGGGAAGACTCGGTTGGAGAAGAGCCATGGCCCTCTAGAGAAAACACAAAACAACGCATTTTGAGGTTTGCTAATTGATAGCCCCAAAATAGTTTTCTGTGATCTATTAACTGAAGAAACTTCATGTTTCAAGAACTTCCACCAAAGTGTGATCTGGCCATGTGCTCCCTGGGGTATCCAGCAGTGCACATGTGTAGGCACTGGCATCAAGATATCATGGTGCTTTCTCTTTACCTACTGCCATACAGACAAAAGAGTCACATTAGGAATCTGATGTGACCTGGAGTATTCCCTCCTTGCAGACCCGGGGAATTAGTGCATTTTCTACAAGGAACACAGAGGATTAACAAATTGAAAGTGTCTGCCAGAGTGCATTTTTACAAGGGAAGGCTTCAAAAGATGCGACCTTTTAAAGAAAAAGTCCTAATGTAGCTTTGCCAAGACCATACGACTCTTGAGGCTCCAGGCATCTTCTCACACACAGATGGATTAAGTCTGAAGTAAATTGAAATGTTCTCAAAGAAAGAGATGTGGGGGGGATGGCAGCTGAACTTTGGACATAGCAGGCCAAATCACAAACAATTGTGACTTCATCATCTTTCACTGCTGTTTCCATACATTCGTAAGTACAGAAAACCATTTTCTTTCCATTCCCAATTCCAACAGGGCAAAGGAATCAGCAGGGTTACTCGGTGTAGGTCAAAATACATTAAATCACAGTGGAGAGCAGAAATTCATAACAGTCCTAACCCATCAGTACTGAAACTTTCCAGCAGAAATGATCAAAGCCAAATCGTTGCCTTTTCCCCCCTCTCTTCTTTACTCACATTGTATTCATTCTAAGAAAAAGAATTTTAAGGTAGCCAAATCTAGACTAATTCGGAAAAACATTGTGTTCCCTAAAGCTTGCAGAGAAGGTGCAAAGAAATATTGCAATTGTTTCTACATCAGTTAGACATCGTAGATAGTAAATAGGTCCTTAGATGTGAAGCTCCAAAGGGAAATACTCCTAATTCAGAAATTTTCTTCAGTCTTTAAATCAACTGCGTGAAGAGAAGGAAAGAGAATAATAACTATCAAAGAAGAAAGAAAGAAGCCGATTCCCTCATTCTCCAAAGTTCTAACAGATAAAATGCAGTATGATAAACTGTAATAGATCAGTTTCCAAATTGAACTGTGGAGACTTACCTCTAATCTATATTCAAACAACTTCACTTCTACATCCATAGCTAATTCATGAAGAAGAAACATCCTCCATACACTCTACAGTTTTCTATATCAGAAATCCCACATCTGGGAAACCTGCAAGCAACTATGGATCTGGACTCAGTGACAGCCCCCCCCCCCCATGTCATCGATTTGAAAGCCTTTGTCACACCACCCTGCTTCAGATTCACAGACTGAACCTATTCCTGGAAATTAAAAGGAAAGAAGAGCATTAACCCAACAATCTCGCCATCTGAGGATGTCCAACCACAGTGACACCCTCTGCAACAACCGCGTGGAGAAAGAGGCAAACAACTAGAAGTTTTAAAACGCATTTAACTAGAGCAGTATGAAGTCTAAAAGACATAAGGTGGTACAGGTACTAAAATCCACTTTCTGTTACAGAAGTGATTCAGTGATGTCCCAGAACAAGTGCCCCCTGGCACCCATAGGTGCTGCATGTATGCAGAAAGCCTTTTCTCCAAAATATTTTGTAATTATTCTGGACAAACAAAGCATCATTCCTTTGTTTTAAATATGGAAAACGGAGACACAGAGAGGCCAGCGCTGAGACACCCCCGCTCCAAGAAGTTTCTATGTTTAGGCCTAAGTGTTTACTCGCTGCAAGACTGATGAAGCTGATCCAGCTTTGCTGGGTCCCGTTGCAGGGTTTGAACACAAGCACACTCCAGAAGACATTCATAGCACCTTACAGCATCATTCTTCCCTTTTCATGAGCCTGCCTTTATGGCTTAAACCCTTTTTATTTAAGGGCAAACCGGCAGTTTGTGTTTGATGTGGGTAACCAGCCACAGCTCAGAGCTCTGGGTACACCCTGAAGCCACCGGTGTTTCCTCCAGTGCTGGCACCGCATGTTTAAGAGCAGCTCCCTCTGCAGGGCTGGGAATTACAAATAGGGGCACTCTGAACACAGAGATGGGAATGGATTTTCACACTTAATTCCCGATTGATTTCTGAGCTCTCACAGATTAGAGTTTTCATGAGCAGAATGCATCCGTCATACATTCTGATGGCCTCAGCCTTGCCACCGGAATTGCTAATAAAAACAAAACAAACTTTAGATTACCATACATTAACCCCTACAGTAGATCCTGGTGATCACCAGAATTGTAATCAGACTTATATCTCAGACTGTTTTAAACAGCAGCAATCCAAACAAACACACAGATACATTTTGCCCCGTCCAGCCCCTAGGATCCTGCATTAAACATCACTCAGCTAAGCGTGAACTCTTCACTTCAGTTAATTTTTCTCTTAGATGACATTTCTACTCTGTATAGTTTCTGGTTCACAGATTCTACTGTACGTCATGTTGAAATAAAACCATTTGGATGCATTTTAGCCTCCGCCCGTTCTACCTTGTCTGAAAAGCAGCATGTAGAGAGTGCTTCGCCAAGGCTGTTTTGGAAGGAATTTTAATTAATTGCTTTGTGTACAATTTAGAATTTAGAAAAGGTTCATATTTCAAAGCCTTCAGCATGACAGTACCACAAAAGGGAAAGGAAAAATAACCCACTGAAGCCAACATCCATAAAAATGTGAAAGAGCTATGGTAAATTCTGAATGATAAGCATAAAAGGAGCCCCATGAGAGACTAAACCTTCTGTCCTACAGCGACTATTTTGAGTTAAATTAGCATGATTATTCCATTATAAACTACTTTGTTTCAAAAGTTTCGTACTCTTACCCATGGAAAATCTCTCTAGGTCTTATCCTTGTTCAGAGTCTCAGAGAGAGAACAGACCTTTCCAAACTAAACAAGGAGTTTGGCCGCTTTTCAAAGCGGAGCAAAAGTTCAGAGATCAGAGGTGCTCGTCTTCTAGGATCAGTAACACTTTTGATCAATAACGTATTAAATATAATGAGCACATCTCATGAATGAAATGAAAAATTAACTCAGCTGGCAGAGATACAACTAAGAGAAAATGACTGCTGAAAACGTGCAAAAGTTAAACAGAAGTGAAAACCAGATTACGTGACGCGGTGCCTGCAATAACAGGATATTGAACCCAACAACCAAGAGGTGCCTTCCAGTCCTAAATACTTTTTTGATTTATGTTTCTTAGGAATTACCTGGCTGATGATGAGAAAAGCAAAGAAATTCTGCCTGCACATATACAATACTGCTGCTATTGCTATTCCATCCAGAGCAAAGGAGCAAGAGGAGAGCCAGGGGTATGGAAATGTCACTGTACTGGGACTCGTGAGAACCGAGGTCATTCCTAATTTCTTGCATGAGTTTAGCCAAGTCAATTATCATCCTGATTTCTAAGAAGTATATGGCAGATTTGCACCCTAAAGGAAGTGCAAATAACTAAACTAAATTACTTAATTCTTTTTATGTTTCAAATTCTTCCTCTAGAGATAGTCTTCAGTTCACCCTCTATGAAAAGACTTTCCGTGCTCTCATTCTTTCTGACTAAGTTCTATGATCTTCGTGCCACAGGCTGTCTCTTAACGTAGTTATATACTACCTACATTAGAGAAAGACCCAAGTCTTTTAAACAATAATAGCCAAGTGGTTACAGTTTAATCAGAATCACCTTCTAAATAAGCCACAGATAGACAATAGACAAGACTGATGGTGAAAAGGGGAAATGAGATGCCTTTTTGAAATTCTACAATTTGGCTAAAGAAGAGGTGCTACGAAACCACTCATAGGACAGTTTGTGTTGAAGGGACCTCCCCAGCTCCCCCAGTGCCCCCCGGCCATGACAGGGACATCTTCACCAGCTCAGGTTGCTCAGAGCCCCGTCCAGCCTGGCCTGGGATGTCTCCAGGGATGGTTCATCCACCACCTCTCTGGGAACCTGGGCCAGGCTCTCACCACCCTCAGGGGCAACGATTTCTTCCTCATGCCCAGCCTGAATCTCACCTCTTTTAGTTTAATACCATTATACTTTGTTTTATGGCGAGATACTCTTGTTAAGGCCATGCCTACACAATCATTTATAGAATAAACTCAGTGCCTCATTTGGAGCCATTCCAGAGGCCAGCCACCACTGGAGAAAATTAAATAACAAACTTGAGATTAACATTATTACAAGAAGATTAGTCTGACTGAAACACTTAGTGTTACTGTAAGGAGATTTCCATTTCAAGTGTGACAGTCATGGCCTGGGGACACCTCCTGCACCAGGGCGAGGGGGCAGTGCCCTGAACGTTCTCTCTTGCAGGTAACTTCAAAGTTGTATGTTCAGACTGTCATGCTAAAAAGCAGCCAGCTATCCCTTGAAAAAATGGCACAGCATGTAACATAATACTCTCACAACAGCTTGAACCCTCACCTAACCAAAATGATCATGAACACCAAGTGGAAAACCTCAAGAACAAAGTTTTGCAACATCAGTTGTCCCACCACCGGGTATCATAAGCGTCATGCAGAATTCACATTTACAGGATCAGACCTTAAGGAAACAGCATCCACTGAATCCTTGAATATCCCAGTTTCTTTTGCCTTGTGTGAGAGCCTTATGGCTATTTAAACACAGTTATATGAGAAGCATCCAACGTGGCATGACATAATAGTTATATACAGCCAACCAGGCTCAGGAGAAAACATACTAAACACAGGAATCAAAAGCTCTCGACTCATTTTTGGTACCACTAGAATTAATGAAATTACCCGAGTTCAAAATGAATGAAGATAAATGCTGAGTGGCTTAGATGCGTAATGCAGAAATAATCAGACCATGCTCATAACTCGGTGTTTAATCTCTCATGTAATATACTGTTAAATGTGCATAATTAGAAACAAATTAATGCTACATCTCAGTCTGACTTGCAGATGTGTTGCCTTCAAGCACACTCATGCCTCCTGACTATAGATAATATGGTTTATACCAAATATGCCTCCAGCTTGTAACATGGCAGGATCTTGCCTTTTTAATTTAACTGCAGAAGCCTTTCCTGCCTTTTATTGGAGAGCGTAAGGTCTCCACTGCTATACCTTGTCTAGCAAAAGTGTGCCAGGATGGGAGACTGCTCTCCACGTCTTTTTCATCCACAGGGGCAAAACAAGCAACGTCTTGATACCCAAGTTGAGATTTCTAAGCACCCAGCTGGAAATCCACAGATTTCCCGAGAAGTACCTACAAAAAGCACATCGATGCCACCCAGTAATAAGTGCGAGATACCCTGAAAGCACCGAGGCAAAACACCAGTGGCACTTGGTGTACGTGGGGGAGGGATGCGGGCCTCCTCCTGGCAAAGGGTTATTTGGTGTGTGACCCCACAAGCGTTCCCAGCATCAGCTCCCGGCTGCCAAGGCTCCGAGCACCCAACAAAACCAAGCCAGACAATGGAAGCTGTGAGCAAAACCCAGACTCGCTCCATGATTACAAACCTGTGCCAGAGCCCGCTGGTTCCAGGGGGGCAGGGGCCCAGTGCGGGGTCCAGCCAGCAGCTTTGGAGTGCACGGCGGGTTATTTGTGACCAGGCAAATCTGCCTCTTGTGCCGAATTTCCATCCGTGTTTAATCCCAGTGGCTGAGGAAGACGTTGGCAAAGCGTATGCCCTGCCGGACAGAGGGGAATGAAGCACTTCAGTGCAAATGGAGCTTAACGTTTATTTTGGGTATGCGACGGAGTCTGAATTCATGTGATAGAGTAATCCTGACAATGAGGTCATGTTTTCCTCTGAAGGGGCTTCTTTGTAGCCCGGGTTAGTTAGCAACGCTTTTTCTGTTATCAAGCATCTGATTAAACTCACAAAAGAAGGGTCTTTAAGAAACAGTCTCAGGCAGAACTCAGAACTGAATAAACAAATTGTTTTTTTCTTTTCATTTTATCCAACAGGAAAAGGAGAGGGCAATAAGATGGGGAAGGGGCACAAGAAAGGGATTAATTGCTCTCAGATGAGAGAACAAAGGTCTTAACCTATTTTCAACTTTTTTACAGAGCCCAATGCAGTAGCATGTATTAGTTACGCACATCCATGTGGCAAAAACTGAAGGATCCCAGTGCTGGAGTGACACAGCACCCACCTTCTGAATCATGAAATCCTTACCAAAACACCAGGCTTTTGTTCCATTATTAGGCAGGTAAACTAAAATACGCCCCCAATTTTTATTTAACTTGAAGAAAAGCAGCCCTTTGGATGAGAATATTGTTTTGTCCTGCAGCTCAGACAACTTTTATAATGCTTTTTAGCCCCCTTTATAATGGGGCAGGAACACCAGCTCAGCTCTGACAGCAGGGAAGGAGTGAGTTACAACAAAATCATTACTGATTTCCCTGCAGGACACACACCCAAGGTCAGTTTAGATTGTGAAGTTTAAGAAGAGCAAAACTCGAGTTGTTTTGCCCTGACTTATCTGTAATCACTCAAAGATTTCATAAATTGTAAGATACCTGCTGATAAATATCTGTACTTATTAGAATTACATTATTTCAGACATCAGTCATTCCCTATATTAGAAAAAGAAAAACCACCTCAGTTCCTTTCATTCTGCATTATTTCATTCAATGTTTCCCTGTCCTCTCCACTGGATGTCTGAGCAACCAAACAGATGTATCAAGGTTGGCTCTATAAGAAGAGCACTATAAAAGAACTGCGATCAAGTGATGATAAACTAACAGGTACAACTGGTTAAAAACTTTTTCGCAAACCATATTTTGCCACTGAAAGATGCCATTTTTCACTCGATTCTGAAAATTCTGCAAGAAGAGAACTAAAACACAGCCAGTAGCATTTCAGGAGTTTCCTTGCTCAAGAAGAAATCCCATCCCACCCCACCAAACCTTCCTGAGGAGATCTTTAAAAGTGATTTTTTTGCTATGGTTTGCTTCGAACAAAATGGCCTTTTTGAAAGAATAACAACCTCAATCATTTCTTCAACCTCCTTTTCCTAATAATTCACAGAGCGGCCTGGACTTCAATTACTAAGTAATAAACATGGAAGTGAAACTACAGCACTCATGTTCCCCTTCATGCCAGGACAGGAGAAGAAAGAGAATTTATCTTGTGTTCATTCACACCTCTCAAAGTGCAGAGATGTGCGTGCGGTGAATACAAATCAGTACATTTTAAAGCACCATTAGACATCAAACTGAATTTTCAGGTAGCAAAACACTTCAAAAACAGTGGTCCAAGAGCCAAAGGGCTTTCTATTGCTGGCTGACTCATTGTCCAGGTACCTTTTGTTTCTTACAGTCGTTGGGAACACCGATTCTTCTGTTTGCAGGGCAAGTTCTGCTGATTATACAAAAAAGTATCATCACTACGGACAAATAACACTGTCCCTGCACCCCCTGCATGTTTGGCTGGAAACCATCTTGGCTCAAGATTTGAAACAAACAGCTTGAAATATGGAGAACAGAGAAGAAAAAAGAGCTGGGGGAGCCAAAGAGACAAATATCCTGATTTATCAGCTTTCTAACTTGGTTGTTCTGTTCTGGTGTATCAGCCAACTCCTCTTTCTCTTTTCCTACAAAGTGTGTTGGACCAGCTGGTGAATTTGATCTGTGGCAGCTGAGTGATTGACAGGAGCTAAAAATGTGTCGCTGCGTTACTGTTTTTAAAAAATAGTTCTTATTCGAGGCAAAATAAGGATAAAATTGTGGAAAAAGGATGCTCGTGAAGGAGTTCAAGGGAATAACGCAAACTGCAGCGGGTGGACTGAAGTAATGTCTCGCATGGTTTATGTTGCTGCTTCTTGCTACATCAGAAGTGCAAAGCCCAGGAAATTAAAATGTTGCATCTATAAAAGTACAAGGTTTTTCTACAAATTTGGTTTATTCCCTTTATGTGAAGAGGCAAAACTCTGCTGAGCTGAAAAAGCCAAGCAAACATTCATTTGGAGTAAATTTAAAAAAAAAAATAGCTGACATTTACAACAGTGGCTTGTAGGTTGGTGTGAGTTGGGTCCTGCTTTGCAGGCATGGATTTATCTTTTTATTATATATTTATTATACAATAAAGGGAGGATTTATCTTCAGGATTTGTCCTGCAGGGATGTGTGGAAGATGCCAGCAGGTCAGGGAGCACACAGCTCACTTCTGCTCTACCACAGAGCCTCAGCTTGTGGTGCTGGGACGATGGATCTTTCTGGGGAGTAGAGCCTTTTCTTTCAATAAAATTTGGAATACAAAGTGCCAGATGGATGAACTAGGGAGTCTTTTGCTGCCTGGTGGGAAAATCAAAGTGGAAATAAATTTTGAGACGAAAATTGCATATATATACATATATAGGGCAGCCAACTAATATGTTCATTTGGGAGTTCCAGTCCAACAGAATAGTGAGGCACAGAGCGTTACATTACAGTATTATAGCAAAGTGAAAAACGAACAGGTCTCCCACTGAATGGATTCCCCAGGCCTAGAAAAACTATGTCTCAACAGCAGTGGAGACAAAAGCTTCCTAACCAAGGGTCTGCCATCTCAAAGCCTTCTGAACCGTGACGAGAGAAATGAAGCTAAATGGAGCTGGCTCATCAGGGCTGGAGGCGCTGGGTTCCCACAGAGCCCTGCGCTCTCGGCAGAGACTCCAGAAAGCGCTCACGACTTGGGGATTAAACGTGTGGTCTCGTGGTTAGAGCTCAGGCCTGAAACTCAGGCATCCCGCACTGAAATTATCTTATAAATCATCTGGTGTGTCTCTGTTTATCCACCAGCAAAACCTCACAGGGGAAAATGTATGTCTCCGTGAATTAAGTATTTCAAGGACCTCACGGGAAAGGTAGTGACAATTTTCCATAATTAAACATCTTCCTGCGGAGTGCTATAAAATTGCTAGAAAATACATAAGTAAAAAGCAAAGAACTGAAGGGTTATCCCCTGCAACATAAGGGAGAAAAGGAATCACAGATGGGGAAATGCATTTTGCACTGAAGAAGAAAGTCTGACCAGAGTTGTGCTGCAAATATGCAGATAACTACATGACCGCTTGAAATTCTAGAGTAACAACAGAAAATTGAAGACTTAACCTGAAACCAAAGTATAGGATATGCCAAGCCAATAACCAGAATAAGAAGATGAATCCATGGAAATAAAAGAGGTTAACAAAACGCACAGAGAAATACAGCAGAAAATTTGAGAAAAATACGCAAGTGAAACAAAATACATGGGTCCAGCTAATTATATCTACAGAGTGGCCTTTCGTCTGTAACAGTCTCCAGACGTTTTATGAAATTGGAGTAATCGCTGACACACACACGTACACACGACCTTCCTCCATGATGAGCTGTACCCACCGTTGTGTAGCAACATCTGCTGTTACACAACTGATGTGATTCATATTCTCAGACAGAAAGAATCCTACATCCAGCTCAAACCACCGAAGGATTTTTATACAAACCACAAGAAACAAACCAGTTATTTAACAGAGCAGATTATTCAAACATGTTATATACAAACTAAAAAAGAGAAACAGAAGAAGTGTTAGCTACGGGAGAAGTAGCACCAACCCTGTCTAGTCTAGCTCCCGGTGGCTGAGATAAGGCACAAGTCAACAGGGATTTCTGTGTGCCCTTGGAGCTTGGCTTTTTGTTAAGAGCTCAGACACTTGAGCATCAATTTCTGATAATGGGAACTCCGAAAAGAGAAAACAAAACAACCAGGTCAGTGGGGTGCTTTTGAGCTGCATTCAGACTCGTGGCAGGGTGTACAGTGATCAGTCAAGCAGAGCAATTTGCTACAAGCTTGAGAGGAGAGAAAAAAAATAAAATAGGACTATACGTTTGCTAAATACTCTTTTTTTTCCCTCCCATCTGCAAAGCAATCTCTGTTTTTACTGTACCTCTCGGAGCTGGAAGAAAATAGCCTAGACAAACTGGATTTGAAACAGCAGGACACATCAGTGATGTGAACAGCAACAAAGGCAATGGATTCAGAAAAACTGTCACTGTTCTAAAAACAGAAGCAGAACTATAGAAATGGGTCAACTCAGAAGGACTCCATGGAAAGCAGAAGAGATGTGCTCACACCTTTCTTTTGCTTAGTTTCCCACTGAAAACCCCGTTTGCATTTACAGCACAAAAGTGAGTTTTACCCATTAGTCTCTGAAGACGTATGTGGAGCTCCGGGTTGTTAAATCTGGAATCGAATGAGGTCCGTAGCAGAGCTGCCACAGGCACTGCAGCCTAGATTAGTGCCTTTTCCAATATAAAATACCCCTTTCACAGCTAAAGCAACTTTTGGGCATAACCTCTGAGCAGAAATCACTCTTGCCTCCTAAGTATGTACTGTACCTTTTAATAAAGCCTTTCCTAATAGCAAAAGCATTCGCTCCGTCTCTTGGCTTTTTCCTCCTCAGAGCAAAGACGCAGAGCTGGAAAAGATCTATGGTTTTCTAAACTTGTCTTTGGAAAGTTTCTTTGCCAAGTTACACTTTGTCAGGAGCTCATTATTTTCTGGGTAGACATTAGAGACTTCACTTAGAAATATTCTGAGGGCTTTGCTGATGCAGTTTCAAACCATGAGGTTTGTGTGCTTTTTTGCATGAATCACAGCAACTTACGTTCATTCCACATGCAAAGTTCTGCTTCATTTCCAGACCCTTCTCCACAGCGTTTTTTTCCAAAACCACCTATAGGTTTTCCACAGCCCATTTCATAAAGTTCTAGATGGCTTTCTGATGAGATGGGAAGAGCGGAAATTCAGGACCCTGGAATTTTCTTTCCATGGCTTTCAAATTGAGCAAGAGTTTCTGAGAACAAAGCAGCGGCCAGTTCTGGGGACAGGGAGCCTGGGGAGGCTCGTTTGTCCCTCAAATTCACAACTGAGGTATTAAACATCAGCTTTTCTACAGATAATGAGAGATAGGAAAATGAATCATCAAAACTTTTGATAAATACAATATAAATAGTTGATCTGGTATAAAAAGCAGGTGCCAAATGAATACACTTACCAAAAAACTGAAAACTACGCTGTAGAAAATAGGATCTTTGCATTTATAAGAACCATGAACTATTAACATTTTCAACAACTACTCATATAGTATATAAGTGAATAGGCTAAGCACACAGAGACAACGTTGTCTTGTACAGCATCTCTGATGAAGCTGGTTTTTAAATCTCTCCTGGAGATCAGAAGAGGTTAGCCAAAATTCTATTCCATACACCCAGCATCACACTTTTCCATATTTAAACTGATTTTAGCTGAAGAGACATCACGTACAGAGGTAACTGATGTCCAGTTCTTCTGTTGTAATGACTTTGCTGTAACTAAGAGCACAAATAATTTACATGTGTATTGGTCTGGAATAACAAGAAGTGTTTAAGAAGTATGAACTGCTACAGATGATACTGGTCAGCAGGATACTTTCATTATTCCTTGTGGTTATTACGTGCATGCAATTTGTAATTTTACTTGGATTTAACCATATGCTTATTCAAGCACTGAAAACGACATCTCTCAAAATGTCTCGGTCATAAAAGCCTGTACTATTCTTGGCAAACAAAAGTATTATTACTTGCCCCCTGTCATTAGCAGACTTTCGTTGTTGTCTTAGAAGAAGCTGGGGAAACAGACGCAAACCCCTTCCCCAGATGATTCTTCGCTTTTAAACCAAGCTTTAGTTGATTTGGGCGGCTTTTCCTCCTTGCCAGAGCTCCTCTGTCCTTGGTACTAACAGCTGAAATGTGCAGGAATGTGCAGATTTTTCTAACTCACAAGACCACAGAAGGATTTCCTTGAAATCTGACTTCCAGTAACAGCCTCCAGGCTCGATATCTGCTTGGCCTGCTTCTGTCAGATGCGGTAGCATCAAGAATTTGCATCTTTTACAACCTAGCAAACTCTTAGTAGAACAAAATATATAAGGAGGAGTGAAGATGGAGTGAAATCAACCACAGCTTGGCAAGACAAAATATAAATCAGATTCACAGCCTATGAAACAAATTGAGTGCGAGGTATTAGGAAAAAGAGAGAAGACTGTGTCTAAAAAGTCCAATCTGAGGATGTTTCTCAGTGCTGTGATGTAAAGCAGAAGCACTTATGTAATGTAATGGAAAATACAGCCATATACACAGCCCCGAGCAAGTGATTAGTGGCAACGGTGACTGAACGCGGACAAAAATCTGCGCTGCTGTTTCAGATGTCAACAAATTGGGCACTGTTACACTAATAGGAGACTTGAGAGACCTCCACCAGCACTGCTCTGACCTCGTTCCCTTAACCCACGGTGACTTGAGACCCGTCGGTGCTAAAGTCTGAGCTGACAGCAATTCGAGCCATGGAATAAAAGAAGGGATGTGGAGCTCAATTATCCAGCAACAGATCTCCAGTGAAATCAATGCAATTGTGTCACATGAGAATTTGGCTGGCAGCCTCTGAATTCTGCGTAGGAGAAAACCAAGCCCTCGGAAACAAAAGCTGGAGTGAAGTGGAAAAGGAATAATGCAGACAATGAAGTGCCACTCTGTGCATGAAAAATGCTCAGTGGATTCTAATTGCCCCTCTGTCAAACTGGGTTTATCCCCATGTTACTCCATGAATAGTACTGCTGACCTATATGAGTACAAACCACATCAGAACAGCCCAAGGCATCCTCTGCAAAAGTAAATTTCTCTACCACATAATTAAGACAATGTCAAGCAGGTATACTATGTGCATATTCAACACCCCATATCAAAGTGAAATAGTAATTGCTCATGTTAGCTGAAAAAACCTCTCTCCCCATGTGTAACCACTGAAATTAGACAGCATAGACTCAATTTTTATTCACACTACGGCCCCTTCTTGTCAGTGCAGTAGGGCATATTAACAGGATATAAGATTATAATATATATAAGACATACTTCTCTTTATAGGAATTACACTTCTCTTACATCAAGCGTGAATTTTATGTATGTACAAAGAAAAAGAAACCAACAAAATAACAAAACAAACCAACAAAGTTTAAGGCTTCCTGCACGTGTTTTGAGTGACCTCAGTAGGAAAGAGAGTACAGCCACAACCTGGAAAGTGCTGTGTTAATCTAGGCATTACAACACCAGAAGGATGGGGCTTCTGAGAGTGCAGATGGGGCAGTGACACCAAGTTCCCAGAGACATGACAGCCTGGGCACCAGCAGGGACAGGCACACAGGGCTGGCTGGTAGTAAACCATATTTCCTTGCTTCTGCCAGCGACCCTGCCAAATCCCAGTGTACTACTACTAAGGTAAATAAACTGCATATGGAATAACGTCCTGAGAAAGGCAAATAAAATATAAATAATGTCTAATACATTTGAGAATGATGCTCCCTCTAGGTCCTGCACTCTTTCCATCAAACCTGGAGCTGCAGCGCTTGTGGTGCTGGGCCACTGTGATTGACCTGCTAAGCTGTAAAGTGTATAAGTCTACATCATAATTAATGCTTGGCAGCGGAAATATAAATTGCCTGGCTTGTAGATGGTATATCCTCCAATAAACACTTGACTTGGCCACCAAACTGGAAAAATAGATAGGACATTCATAAGGACTGCTCACCATGGGAAATGCCAGCATTTCTTCCTGGAAACTATTTACATTGCCAAAATACTTCAATAAGAAAAATGATCTGAGATTTTTCCTTTAATATGCATCCTGTTCTCATTTGACTTGTAGTCTACAGTGTGCAGCATTCATTCTGAGTCAGACTTGAATTACTGTAGTACAAGCAATGCAGAAGGGAAGTACAAGCCACAAGTAAAGGAAAAATATGCGTTACACTGTCTCACTAAGAGGAATGGATTGCCTACACATCACAGGCTACTTTTATATCTTCCTTGGCATAGACCTTTGTCACAGAGCACAGAGAAACTATTTAGGAGGATTCAGAATGTCCAAAAGGGCTGGTTTTCCCAAAGAACCAGTAAAAACAAAGAACCAGTGCAAATCAGACACTGAGCTCCTTTGGAAGCCTAACAAACTGACTTGTGACAAAACGGGATCGTGCTAGGACAAGAAGGGAGATAACCACTCAAGTCTTGTACTGAAGTGTATAATATACTGAGAGGGAACCTTTCCTGGCTGAATAAAGGCTTTTCATCAAACCCAAGAGGCAGAACACCATGGTCACGAGCGCTCAGCTCCCAGTTGGCTCTCCTACCTGCTAACCCTGAATTCCCTCTTCAAGACAAGCCCAAAACTGGCTGACAAAATCTGTTTTCAGTTCTTTTGGTTTCCTGAGAATGAAAAGCAAACTCTCTTCTTGGAAAATAAATCTTGTTCTTAAGCCCTCTCCAGAAGTTCTTTAAACGTGGAAATAACTACTTAGCCAGTTCTTACCAGCACACAAGGAAACAATCTCACTGTTTAATTTTCATGCCTACTCAGAAGAAGATATTGACAGCCCCTTTCAGCTTAATGCTGCCAGCATAGTGTAAAAGAGCACAAATTTAAAGAAGAACCAAGAGTTTAGATTAATATTATTGTTAATGTCATAATGTCATAAGAAAATTTGCATTTGTAATTTTAGGTTTATGAGCTTACGATGTTCTGGTGCGTCATGGGATAAGGCACAGACAAATGCTCAAGTATCAGTCGAAGCAAAATCATTACAGCGGAATTTCCGCGGGCACCCGATTTCAGACTCCTTTGAGTATCTTGGCTGATATCTATGCCCATACAGTCAAGGCCACAGCCTGGCATGGCGAACAGGCAGACTGCTACAATAGACCTTTGTTGTGCCTGCGATTCAAGCAATTGTTTTTAAAATCTGTATTAAAGATTTCTGTTCTACCACCCTGTACTTTCTGCTCAATTACTAGAAAGAATATGTTTTCTAAGCATGAAACAATATCATTTTTGTCGAGAGTTTGAAGAAAGCTTCCTTTCTCTTCCCTGCACGGTTGTGGTTATGGGGAAGGCATTTCTGTGTGAGTAATCTTCCTAAGTGGGAAGCAGAGCTCCCCTATTGCTGGGGAAGAATGGACCTCCAGTAGGCTGATAAGTGATGGATGACTGAATGCAAACTTGGCAACGTCGTTCTCCGCTCCCCAAAGAATACAGAATGCCACAGGCTATTCGTACACAGGGAGTCCCCAGTTGGAAGTTCTGAAAACTTGGCAACATCCAACCTTAGTTTAATTGAAACTACAGTGGCAAGACAATTAAGGATGGGAATTTGGAGAAATTTCTTGCGACAAGTTCAACTCAGGATGAATTTCACTTTGTGATTGACTCATGCATAAGACAAACAAAAAACATAAATGGAAAGTTCTTCTCATTGATTCCACAACCTGAGCAACAAAATCTCACATTCGTTTATACGGACTTCATAGGATATAACGTATGTTAACCAGTATGTTTTAAATAAGTCTAAATCCAGATATACTCACTGAAGCTATAGAGTTTTTGTCATTTTGTCAACAACAAGATATACAGTATGACAGAGAGAGAAATCCAGTAAAATATTACCATTAAGGCCTATCTAGTTATAAAGGCATGCATATCGTTCCAGTGAATGTTATAATAAAAAGAGACACTAAGTAATTCAAACCTTGTCCTTTTAGAAAAAGGATCCCTACTATATTCCCTCTTTCAACACCTGAACACTTATTGCTGGATCAAGAGATCTCGTCAGGCAGAATCCCATTCCGACTCCTTCTCCCCAGGTTTGGTTACATCGTACATTGAAAGACTTCACTAGCTGGAAAAACGCCCAGATTTCAGCTTTTCTCACATGTGGAAGGCATTTAACTTCAGCTCAGATTGGACAGAGGGTCGAATGCACGAGTGGACAGTAAGCACTGAGTTAGGGGACGTTTCACGCTCGTATAAACCTCAGAGCTTGGTGGAAACTGAGACAGCTCAAGATTGTCTCCCGGGGTTGTTAATTTTCCTTCTTTCCGGCAGTCCCGTTCCTGGAAGAATTGCCTTCTTCCTTCTCTTGACTAAACAAAGAACTTCCATGAACAGCTAATAAAAGCAATCATAAGTTCTTTGTGGCAGAGAGCATCACTTATTACGCCTATTCACTCTTTCTGAAACAACGAGGCCCTAAAATGCTGTAGGAATAGTAACATCATAAACTTCTAATAAACTTCTACAGAAAACCAAGAGAAGCTATGTACAGCAGGTCCTCTTCAATATCAAGTAGTTTAATGAATTAAATTACACCTTAAAAACTCTTAAGTGATCTGTACACATCCCGTATTTTCAGCTCTTGATCTCAAGTTACGATGCTCCCTGTCCAGAACTTACTAGTTATTAGTCCTACAATTGCTTGCACTAATTTTGAATACTTCTTAGCCTGGGTGATGATAAAATATTTACTCAACTTAATTCACTCCGATTGCTATCTTCCTTGGTTTCCCACTTCAGTATCAAAGATTGTTCTGAAATATTACATCAGCAGCTTCCTTAAAGCTACTAAGGGGAGCTGGCACGTTGCACAGTAGTTTCAGACTTCCTTAGTTTATAACCACAGGTTTTGATAATGCAGAGATCAGCCTTTGCAAAGGGTTTGCTAAATTCACACCAGAAATTAAGTCTGAGGAAGTGCACATTGGTAAATCTGAGCACAGTTGTAAAGCCCAGTATCTCAATACTGCCACAGTTCAAAACAAATACCTTTTTATTACTGGAAAGCTGAGACTTCTAACTTTCCAGTGACATAAATTGTCCATTCCTAAGCCTAGAGCTTTATGAGACACTAGACCTTAAAACTGTCAATGGCCCTTCAGCTTAGCAGACTGGGATGGCACATGTTCAAGGATGAATATATCAAATCACAGGCTTCACATCAGGGTAACTTTTAACCGCTCTGAATTTCTCGTGTTCCAATATATGTCACACAGGTAGGACGAGTAAATGTGTAGCTAATAATGAAGCAGATCCCACCCTCTGCGTTTACATTTACTTCCAAATGTAATGTTCAATGTAGACAGATACTGGGTTCAGCAATGGGAACAGCCAACTGAACAAACACTGTTTCGCCCTTAGATTGACCGAGACGGGACATCCGCTCACACCAGACAACTCTCATAGAACCCAGTACACCTCATTGCCAATTAGCAGCACTCAGGCCTCCAAACACAGCCTACAAACCGTGATGAACAGATGCACCGTGGTGCTGTTCTAGGAAAACTGCAGAGAATTGCATAAGCAGGACTAGTAATTCAACTGGTTTTGCCAAAAAGGCTGAAAGGGTTAAAGCTCCAGCTCCAAAGCAACATCCCTGTTTCAAATGCACACTTGCTTCTCTGTTCTGCTTCACTCTTGAAAAGGATGGAAAAGTCCCGAGAAGCACAGGCTTTGCCATCTAATCCCATTCTCTTAGCAAAAAGTGAAACAATACTCAAGAATGCACTTTAAAAGTCTCTTTACAGAAAGAACATCTTCATACATTAATAGTCTTTAGCTTTTTTCAGATAATTTATAAGAAGCAGTGACATGGAAAATAAGCCACCTGATCTGAACTTCAAATATCTTTAGAAATGCTGTTCTAGCAACTTGATATTTAAGTGAATACTGAGAAGACTTATTCCCAGTTCCTTAAGACTGGATCAAAAAGAGATAATATATTTCTATTAACAAAAGCCTCCAACTAACACAGTTATTCAGAATTTTATGAAGCACATTTTAGCCTCACTTTAGGGCTATTCCAAGTAAGTTCTAGCATCATTATTTCAACAGGAGAATTAGATCTGGTTGGTTCTCTTTTCATATGCCTCTTAGCACAATGTACCTGGGTGACGTTTCTTCAGCACAGTATCAGCTTTGTCCCCACATGAGACATGACATTCTCATATGCAGGCTGCACACTTTTCAGCAGATCCTTTGGCTCTTCTACAGCTTTGGAAACACTGATAAATTAACTGCAGTTATAGGATTAAGGACTGGAACTTGCAAAGAATTTTCTCTGGGCAGAAAGGAGCCAGAGGCTAAAATTAATGAGCAAAAAATATGGGAAGCTAATAGCAATTTGCTGAGGATAGTGCCTGTGATAGGGTCAGAGGCAGTGGGGCGCAGAACCCCTGTTCAGCACCCGTCCGTGCCCCTTTTCAGCTGTTTATCACCAAATCTTCCCCAGAGCAACAGTGCAGAGGGATGCAGCTGAAAGGGGATGCGCAAGGAACCCCCCGATAACCCTTCCCGGCACTTTCCAAATTCGCTGCCAGGAAAGGTGAACTGCAGACAGACTGATTCTGTTCTTCGGGCTAAACACTTCCCTTCAATCAAACGTTGGCTCCTCAGCCCCAAATAGCAGTAAGAAAAAAAAACCCCAAAGACATCATAACACTTTTCTGGAAGTCTTCCTAGAAGCCACAGGACTGTCACTAGCACCCACTGTCTGGCTCGTGCTCAGATACAGCACCCTTCAGATTTCACAGCTTTAAAAGGTGAATGCACAACCTCAGCATAATAAAACAAAAGCTATGCATAACATCAATCAGGAAGTGTGTAAAATGAATTTTTATTATTGAATATGATTCTTAAAAAATAATCTTTTACCCATGCCATACAGTTGGATACATCTCATTAGTTTCTATACTTTCATGAAGAAAAACTTGATAAATATCTTCATTACGCTTTTTAATTTTACAATAAGTCCAGTGTGCAAGAAAACATGTCACCACCATTTCAAGCTGAACATATCTTTCTCCTGGATAGTGTGACAAACTTTTCAGAAGTTTACAAAAACTGCCAAAAACTCTATCTCCTAAGAACCAGAGAGCAAATCAGGCAGGGAAAACTCCGCAAAGGAAACATGAACTTTAAAGTTTGGAGTAACTGGGCTTAACTCCTAACCGAAGCTAAGTGCAATTACCTTCTCCCAGTCGGCTTCTCTATTTTAAACCAATTTGAGCCTAACTGGTAAGTGCAGAACACAGTCATGCAGAAAATCTCAGTGCACGAGGGAGCAAGTAGTAAGACACACTGAAAATCAAGTATCTCCATTTTTCCATGCTGATGGAGAATTTCACCCTCCCACTCCACAGAGCCCCCCCAGTTTAAGTACTGGTAATAAGATATAGGTAGAATCCTCCTTTGTCTTTCGCTCCCCACTGCAGACAGACATTTCCATACTTCTAAAAGAAACTGGAGCCCGGGGGGTGGGGAGGAAGGTGACAAAGGGCTCAGTGCTAATTAAGCGTGCAAACAGCAAATTAAAAAGGAAAAGGGCCTGACTGTTTTCAAGTCATACACAACAGTGTAGGAAGAGGAGTCACCTGGAAGGTTTAAGAACTTCAAGTGGATTTAGACTGGTACCTGAGGCGGGGATGGGGGAAACATTCATATTACTTCAGCAGGGAAGGGGAAATCCCAAATCTGATTTTCTACCCTTCCCATCGATTAGGTTTCTGTCTATATTTCTGTAATGTCCAGCATTCAACTCCCTCATCCTTTATTCATTCATTGATCAGACTGATGTAATTGAAGCATTTCTTAAATTATTATTACACAAATAGAACGCAAGCTAAAGACAGGCACTCTCCAATTCAGAAATATCCCCTAGTAAAAGCCGTGACTATTCAGACTGACAGTTGTAACAACAAGGGTCAGGACAGAACACCGTGTCATTGCAAACTTGTGAGGGAGAAGAGCTTCTGACTGTTTAATTCGGGAAGGAAGCAGACTTACCTTACAGCCTGACAGAGATCAGACACCGCTGGGAGCAGCCCCCATGAAATAAATACGACGTTAAAGTCGGCTCCCGGCTTCGGACTTTGTTTGCCGTCCTGTCAAAACTCGGAGAAGTTGCGTTGTCTAATTTTGCCTATAAGCGCATGAAAGGCAGAGACGTTTGACAGTAAAGCAAACTGGCCAGATCAGCCAGATTCTGCTGGGTTTATATAGCTGAGCTGCAAATCCCCATCCTTGGCTCATTCCACTGTAATAGGATGCCTGAAGGCATTTTTTTCAGTTTTGCTTTAAAGGAACAGCCTCTCTCTTTGGCTTCGCTTCTGAAAGGCACACACACGCTCACATACACACACAAAAAAAGAATTTGCATGCAATTTATGGCTAAAGAAGGAAACCCCTGAACCATTAACAAAAAAAAAAGTCAGCTCAGGGCAAATGACTCAGAAAGCAGAATATTTTCCTTACAGCATCAGCATAGTACATTATCAGGAGTTTTAATCCTCTCGTACCCATTATTTTAACATTATGAAAGAGTAACAAACAAATAAAATCAGAGGAATCCCGAGTAGGATTTCAATTCCAGAAACTCTTACAGAACGTAATGGGTCTGATGCACAGTTAGTGTAAATCAACCCCGCTCCACCGGAATGAATGGAAAATAAATCACATTTCCACATGCTAAGGATCTGGCAGATCTCCCTATTTCCAAGCTTGTGATCTCCTTTGCATCCTTTTGCACTTCTGCTCTATCAAGAGTCGTAGGGAGAAGAATAGAGAAATCAAGAGAAAAGTCTAGTGAGCAGACTCATAGCCTGATTCTTCGTAAAAGAGAGAAAAGCCAGAAGAGAATGACACTGGAGGGATTCCCTTTCTTCTCAGATCTGATAAAAAGAGATTATGTGGCTGTGTGTGTAAAGATAACCCAACCATTTTTGTGAGGCTCGTGGTTTCTCAGTCATTGGATTCTCTGTGCCTCCCATCCCCGAGATATCAAGAACACACAGAGTACTCATCTGGGACCTTTTTGTTTGTTATCTCCGTCTGCCCTTGAACCTCAGACTTGTGGCAAAAAGAAACTACCACAATTAAAGGATTCTCATTAACACTGCTCTCCCTCCTACCCTATACTACCCCAACCTGCTACTGGTTTGTTTTTCCTTGGGATTTCTTTGCAGGAGAAGGGAACAAGAGGAAAATTAATTTTCAGGTTTATTTTCTAGGATGAAGGATGAAATCACTCTATTTAGTGATTTAGAAAGCAAGACCTGTCCAAACACCTCTGAAGACAATGAGAACACAAAACGCTACTCACCGATTTCAAGGGGCTACAGGTCAGCCTGGTGGGAAAGCCAAGGGATCCTACCCAGGAACAAGGATAAAAATTGATTGTCTGAACCTTTCTGATCAAGGTTTGTTCGGGAGGTACCTCCTCCTCCCAGCTGTCCGTTCCCAGGCTCTGTGGACTCACACATCACTCTCAGAGTTTTTTCCATTTGCTGCCTCACAAGCACAGCATGACCAGGGAGATTTGGCCCATCCTACACATTTCGAAAAGGCTGGGAGAATTCCTGACCCCAAAAGTTTAAAATCGCCATTTCGGAATAAATATTTTTAGAGACCATAAAAAGTAGAGGTCTTTCGCTCACTGAGCCATTCAAATTTTCTTTGCTGTGGCTTTTATAAGTAACATCGACCCCATGTGTGTTTTCTCTTGTGCCTAATAATATCGCTGAGCTCGCGCCAAGCCACCTTCCTCAGCACATGGCACAAGCTTCAGCCATTTCTAAAGAGCTGTTGGTGAAAAACCAAGGGAGAAAAAAAAGAGAAAAAAACCAACCAACCAACTCAGAAGTTTTTACAAATTATCATCCCAACAGATAACTCCTCTCCAACCAGTAACAGAAGTATTCAAAAAACACTGAGATCAAAACTTTCAGTGCATCTCTGTCATCTCTTAATAAACATCCATTTCCAGTTTGTGCTAATTTTTTGACAGGCTGTGTTTCAGAGCAGTCATGGCCTAAGAGAAACACCAAAACGGTTGCAAAGGGGGTCAGAAATGTTGAGTAATCCCTGGTAAAGGCATCAGATCCTCTTTGATTGCTGATTTCTTAGAAGTCAATCTTGTTCTGACCTGTCCACTGATCTCCAGCGCAAGGGGGTTACTGGATACAGCCCCTAGTCAGTCTCTAATTTGTGTGTGTAATTCTTCTCAGAATATTCTCAAGATAGTCCTGGTACCCGCCTACACCAGTTCTCCCCAAATTACATAGTCCTGTGAAATTCAATTAAAATGTACACAAGGCCAAAAGCTGAATAGGAATTGTAATGCATTTTTCCAATAAAATCTCATGAGGACTCAGGAAAAGATGGTTCAATGAACCATTTGCTGTCTTTTACTTCAGTAGTCCTTTCATGTACACTTTCAAAACGCTTTATTCCATTGTCCACACCAGTAAGTCTAAAGAAGACAGTTAAAGCTTGTGTGTGAACTGTGGAGAGCAACTTGCAGGATTTGTTGTTGGAGTATTTACTACTACTGGCTTTTCTGCCAACGCTTGTTGAATAAAACTTTAAACTAAATTTTCCTCCAATAAATCTCCACCCACTTACCTGACTTCAAAGAATACGCCATGGGATGAGTTTTGGGCAAGAGTTCAGGCCTGTTCTTGCTTTTTTCTTTTGGGGCTCACCCATCCTTAATCATAATCTGTTGCAAAAGTGAATGATAAACTGAGTCAGAAGCAAATGATAACATGAAAGAACAGGGGAAGTGTAGTTTAATCGGAAAGACAAACTGAATTCTGTGCCCTGTGCTCCCTCCTTTCACTAGATCACTGTGGATTGCAATTGTTTTCATTTTTGGTTTTGGTTTTTTTTTTTTAATAAAAGGAACAGGAAGAAATTAAATGGACACTGAAACTCATACTCCTGAGTTTATTGATGTGTTTTTATGCATTTACAAGCCCGTATTAGAGATGAAACCCATACACGCATGGAATATCATAACAAATTAAGGAATATCTTGATCTTTGTGAGAGCATAGAAGAGACTAATTGTTTTGGAAAATATTGGTGAATTGCAAGAAGTACACTCATTGTTACTTTGGGACAGAATTATTACAATACAGGTAGACTTAGTACTAATTTAACACCTGTGTTGGTTCACCCAGCCCTGGGAATAATCTACCTTGTGGCAGCACATTTGAGAGCAAAAGCTGAATGTGAAGCCACAAAACTTTTGCCATGGACATAGTGCAACCCATTGCAATACACACAGAGAGCCACTTGATTATAACTGATGATACACGAGTGGCCAGATGATATTGCTCATGTAAAGACAGTAAAGTTGAGGCTCCATAATATCCATTCAAATATTAAATACCACACTGAACACTAAATTACAGAAACATACTTATAAATTTCAGATTTTTAAGAGGTAGTCTTCAAAAAGGAAAAGGAAATTTCCTCCAGTAATTGGATTTAATGTTATTACTATCATCAGGACATTCCCCAGGGTTGCACTCATTCGCTAAATGAAGAAATCGGAAGCAGCTGTTTGGGAACAGACCCAGGGGGTTGTGCACTGTCTGTTCGCAGGAAGACACTTGTGACAGACATCCATTGAACCTTCCTGTGACCAGCCTTTTAAGAACTAATTACATCTTGGCAGTATTTGTATGACCTGGAAGGACCGCAAGCTTAGTCACAAACAGGAGGTAATTGAGAAAATGTTGGTGTTTAATGAAGTTCTTTCTAATTTTCTTATCACATCACTGAAAAGAAGCTACGTGCCTGTTGAGGGATACCTGAGAGTGGAGCCAGATGACTTGGTGGCTGATAAAAGGTCTGCTGTGCTCTGAAAAGATGACCTTGGTCATCTCTTGCCCTGATCTATAAAATAAATGTCTTTTGCAAAGTAGACATCAACACAGTGATAAGACACACTAGATAAGAATTCATTACTAGTGATATCGCAAATATTTACAACTGTAATCTAGATAGCACTGTGCCAAATTGGCTCAAGAAAAAACAAAGCTTCACTAAAAAAAAAAGAAAAAGAAAAAAACAACAAAAAAAGAGTAAATAGACAATAACAACTTCACCAGTACATAAATATTTTCCATCCAAACTGCTAGTGTCAGACTCTGTGACACAGAATGACTTCTAATGTCCATAAATATCTTCGGCATTTATTAGATTTGGAGAAATTTTATTAGATGTTTATGACACAAAATACAGCTTTTACTGCCTATCAAGGTAGAAAGAGTGACAAGGAAGAATATATCAAATTGCTGAGGACCGAGCGAGAAAGTAAAGCACACTATGTGGGATGGCATAAAGCTTTTATCAGCATGTTAACATTACTCATAAGTGGTTAATCCATAGATGACACAGTGAAAGTTACTCAACTACTGTAAAGGTATTATACTCTGCCACACCAATTTGTATCCTCTAAGTGCTTGGGTTCATACAAATACTTAATCGCAGGCTTCTATCCACCCCTAAATACTTATGTGCACTTTACTGTAATCATGTTTTTAAGCTTATTCATGTCAAAATTACAGCTAATCACATCAAACACATCCTTAAATGTCTTGCAGGAACAGTTTCCCTACTGAAGCCTAAATAATGAAAACAGCAAAGCAAACATCCATAGTGCTTATCCATTCTACATTAAATATGTTCAAATATAACAAGGGCTATTGTCAGTATATGCCTACAATGATGAGGATTCCTAACACTAAGAAAGACTGATGGATACTTATACAGCACAGACAGATGTGAGCACACCTCAATACCCTTCTGTTAGAAAACATGATGGAGTTTCCCCAGCTGCATCACCTATCCAAGAACTCCCTTAAATTAAGATGGGGCAGCTAATGAAGGTAAATTTAAAAAAAAAAAAAAGGTAGTTGAAAAATGCAGCTCTCCACAGACAATGAGAGCAACGTTTCCTCAGTCTGTATCTTGGTATATCACGGAATAGATTGTTTAATAAGAATCTGCCTTAATTTTGCATAGGAATTTGATGGTGCTTACTACCCAGACATCCTCATTTATGCCACATTAATACCTCTCATACAGCTCCTCCACAACTCAGCAAGAAAAACATGGACACTCCATAATCTTTGGTGCCCTCCCGGACTGAGCGATGGCCCTGGAGGGCCCTGCAGGAGCAGGTGCCTGAAAGAAGCAGTTCCCCAAGTGAGATGTTGCTCCCAGAAAACATGTTCAGCCACTAAAAGACATGCCAACTGGTCACCAGAAATGGACCACTCACCTCACATCAGCATGAGACCGCTCCTCTGCCAAAATGTACACCTGTCACATACACATATCCCTTGCTTCCTGCTACTACATATAAAATCTAGTTCATTAAATAAAACAGAACAAAGATTTAACAACAATAACAACAATCTTCCTCAACCCCCCAAACAAACCTTGGAAGAAAGCTGTCTGTCTAAGCTGTGGTTCAGAAGACAGGAAAAGTCCCAAAATAACTACAAACTACCTGTTTGTGGTGGCCCTAGACACGTTTCTAGCCTTAAAAGCATATCCTAAAACTGCTTTAAACTAATAAATCATTAGCAAATAGAGATATTTAACCTCTCCATTCAGCTTCTGGGGATGAGCAGCAGATAAAGTCATCAGAGCAAGTGAAGAACCTGGCTGACGGAGAAGCGATCATTTGCTTTGTAATTCTTCGCCTCTGCAACCAGCTGAAGAGGTGAAAGGTTCACTGAAATAGCAGAGACACAAGCCAGACAGCAGAGCTGTTCCACCTGCCCAGCACTTGTACGGAGCAGCCAAGTGTTTTAGTGTCAGAGTTGGAACTAATCTGCTCATTTTCAAGGCAAAACTAACTCTGGAGGTTGAACCCCAGCTTCAGGAGCAATATCCTGGGAGCAGAGGAGACAGGGGCTGGTAAGTACGATAGGTTTGTATCCTTGAAATGTAGTACCTAAGGAAGACAGAATTAATGAAAAGGTTTTTACTGCTACATTTGCCTAATTATTGCCTCACTTCTTGATAATTTAACATGAAACACGCTCCAGGAAAAACAGACCTGTGAGAATTTGCACTTGATGCCCCAGTTCCAATCTTACTGAAGTTCAGTAAAAAGTGCTAATTAGTGTCTCCTCCTCATCTGTGTTTTCTCAGATTTGCCGCCTGACCAGCTGGGATATCATACCCAAGTTGTCAAAGACGGGCAAGGACCAGAACCATAGAATCACAGAACAGTTTGGGTCAAAGGGCCCTTCCCAGCTCCCCCAGTGCCCCCCCTGCCATGACAGGGACATCTTCACCAGCTCAGGTTGCTCAGAGCCCCGTCCAGCCTGGCCTGGGATGTCTCCAGGGATGGTTCATCCACCACCTCTCTGCCCAACCTGGGCCAGGCTCTCACCACCCTCATGGGCAACAATTTCTTCCTCATGTCCAGCTGTATGATTAACCCCACATCACTCACAAGTGTTCTCAGAGAAGTCCTGCTGCTCATTCCCAGCTTGCACCCAGTATGAAGACACAGGAGCACAGTCCTGCCAGCCCAGTTCCCGGCCCTGCCCGTCTCACCCAAGATACCATCTATGGACACGGCAAAGCACCAGGAAAAGGGAGGTGATGCTCCTCACAGAGCTCTGATCCCACTTACACGGCAGCCAGGGGGAACAGCAGCTCTTTCTGCTCTCGTCTCTCATTGCTCAACACCCAGCGCTGTGTCACTAGTGTGGTCACATCATGAAAGCAGAATAAAAGAGCAGAGAAAGGCCTTTTTTTCCCTTGCCTTTTTCCCAGCATTTCCGGTAGGAGTCTATACACCTCTCCTCATATCCTGCATTTGGCTTCTTCTGGGACCAAAGGGAAACCTCAAAGCAGATGGGATTTAGCTTACTTACATTCTCTATAGCTAACTCAGATTTTATTAAACGCAGCTGTAATCTCAGACTTCTTCAAATGGGTTAGCTCATTTCTTACGTTGCTTCTGTATCTTGAGAAATCCAGGTTTAGCAATAATTCTGAGCCAGAAAAAAAAAAGTTAATTCATCAGAAGCATCTAAGTCATGAATTAAACAAAAAAAATGCAAGCTAATAATTGAGCCCTGATTGAACCTTTCTGATTTCCCAGTTCTTCACATCTGTAACAGGGCAGTGTAATGCAGCCTATGCTGAGACCGGAGTCATCAGATAACACAGCAGAAGCAAAATATACAGATAAGAAAATAACATAAGACAATGCATTACGGACTGCTCCTTATATCTATTTACCAAGTGTCTTTCCTGCATTCTCTAAAACCCAGGAGCACCCTGTTATCTCCTCATAGGTTTTTTGGCTCTCTTAACACAACAGCAGATGAGCAAATTCAGTTTAAACCTTCTCTCTTGCCCATAACTGTCTGTCTTAGCTCAGATTCAAGATTATTTCCCTTTCAGAGCTAGCAAACAAGGCAAAGCTCCCACAACAAAATAATCCAAACCACTCCGTGCTGAAATAAGGTTGCCTGCAACCTACTTATATGACAGCGCAACAATAGAAATCATGTATGCTCCTTTAATCTGAACACAATTCTTTTATCCCCATATTTTTGGAGCAGAAATTGTATTACAGTATTGTGCAAACATTCCCTCAAAACTTAATTTACAAAATTGAAGTTAATTGAATGCACAAGTTCAATTCACAAAAGAACAGAAATTTCTTTTTCTGCACTAACAGTATCAATAATTTAATAATACCTATGTTTTCAAAACAATCAAGGCAGAGCAGAAAAGTCTCATTGCTGTGTACAGAGGTAAATTCAACCTTCTGATTATCCCAAATGAACGGCCGGCACTGCCTATAATGAGGAATGCACACAACTAATGAGAAGCACACAACTAAAAGAAGGATCTAACCAAGAAAAACAGGATTCCTGCTGCAGATCTCTGCTTTAATCTGTCATTTCCAGAACAGCCCTGATTTTGCTAGAGTGCAGTTAGGTTTCTCTGACCTAACGCGATTTCCAGGGCAAACATTTGCATTGAGTTTTTTCTACTATTGTTGTTTTAAACTGCATTTATTCTGGTAAAGGCAGCGTCTCCCACAAGGCTGAGCTCTGAAACCGATGTCTGGAGAACAGACAGAGGATGCAGAACCTATATCGGTATTGAATTCCAAATATTTTATTTCTTCGCTAAAAGCTGTTTAAAGACACCATTACGCAATGAGGATTAGAAGTACTCATGTAACAGCCAGTGCTTTAGTATCCCCAAACGACTGTGTCCAAGATCGCTCATTACAGTTAGGAAGTGATTCCATTGCGTAAAGCCAACAAAAGGTATTCCGTGTCATGAGTTACAGTCAATTATAGCCAAATTCAGCCCAGGTCCTCCTACTGTAGTTTTCCACCACCTCAACACAGTAACTGCCACACAGTAAAGTTTGCGTCTCACTACCTGTTGCTAAACGCAAATAAAATATATTCTTGTAAAAAAGCAGTGTGGTGGGAAACTCAGCATTTAATGCATCAAGCATCTTGGATTTCAACTTGGCGTTCGGCCAGGGTGCAGAAGCACTCACGGGCTTTACACAGATTTCTCTGATAGCATTATGACTCCCCTTCTTATTTTTTTTTCTTTCTTCTGTCTACATTACTAATGTCTGTTCCCAATTTGCTGCGTAATGAAGTGACACAGGGCTTAGGAACGTCCCCTGGAACAAAGCGCCAACCCCCACCGCCTACCGCAACCGGGAGACTCGCGGCTCTGACTTCACGGCACCCGGGACTAACAACCCAGAGCTACTGCAGCAGCCCTGGCAAGAATCAAACAGCGAGCAGACTCCATACGTCCGCCCAGAACCGAGGGGGAAGCGAGTGAGGACAGATTTTCCATTCTATAGCCAGACGCCCATCTTACGGGAAATTTCAGTCAGTAAAAACAAAATGTTACTGGAATGTTGCCTTCTTGGGCTCGCATGGAATTTTTTATTATTATTAAATTTGGAGAAACAGGTGTGAAAAATGCATCTCGTTCCCCACGGGGCTCATTCCGATCTCGGAGGCTGCGTGGACTCTGTAAGATGCAAAAGGGCTTCTGTCTGGCAGCGTTACCTGCAGACAAATACCTGGTTCTAATTAGCTGCGGGTGATCCCCTGCCTGCTCAGCCCAAGGCAAGCCAGGAGGAAAGCATCTGGCAATAACACCGATGTTGTCTGCTGAAACAAGTCACCAAATATCTTCCTTTGCATTCAGAGTATCCCATGAAGCAGCTGAAGAAACGAGCTGGAGCGTCTCGGTGCTTTGTGGCAGCCACAAGGCCAATAAAGTGTCTTCCATAGTTCAACATGAATACAACAGGGCTCACTGCAATACCTGCATTTAGGTGGTTTAAAAGGTATTTTTAAGCAGTCAAGATTAAGAAGGTATAAACAAGCCCGTGTCCTATTTAGTAGAGGTGTCACAGTCCTAAGATGCTGAAAAACACCACAGTAAGAAGCCCCTGAGCAGGCAGCCAGACAATGATAGCAAGAGAACTAGGGAGAAATGCCCTTTTTCATCTATGGGGCCCTCTGCTATGAGCTGCATATGTTTAAAGACACATTACGGTTCAGGAAGGACAGTACAATAGATTTTACTCCTTTTTACAGCAGCAACATGGATTCAGGGGTTCTCAGACCCAGAAAAAAAAAACAACAAACCACACAGAGAAAAAATAACAAACAATGCCTCAGTAAAACCATTTGCATCTCCAGCCTCACAGACACCTGCAGTAGTTATCAAGATATAATCTTGGAAGTGACTCTTGGCACCTGTGCCTGTTCCAATACTATGGTACAGATGTGTAAATTAACCCTCAAATAAAAGAGGAAAAAATTTTACATTTTTTGTATCTACTGACAGACAAAAGCAAACAGTCCAGTAACGAGGGCAAGGAACATACCAAATGTTCTGAGTTTTCTAACTCCTGTCCTTTCCAGGAGCTGATGGCAAAGGATGCAGCTGGTGTAAGAGCAATATCAAGTGGAACAGACAACACAGACGCCCTTCAGGATTTTAATTCAGAGAGCAGTACAGGGAATTAATACTTCTTGTAGTGTGGTGTTTGTTCAGATGTTTATACACATATACGTACACACCTTTTTATTTTGCACAAAGACACCTGCTCTTCCCTTTGCCTTTTTGTTTCTAGCTCTTACTCTTTGCTTATGTTCAACGCACTGTGCCAAGGCAAGATTGTATGAGATGCACTTCAGACAAAGTTAATTTTCTCCGCAGGTTCTGCTAAGTCAGACCTTTTCTCAAGTCAGTATTGAAAATGACCTGTTTGTTCCATAATTAACCATTTCAGAAACAAATTACTGGACTGCTTGGATTGCTGTCTAGACCTGGTCTGGCAATTCCCATTTTCCTACAGAGTCTGAGTTGCTCATGTATCACATATCTTTTATTTCTTTTTTTTTTTTTTAACCATGAAATTAAATCTCTTACCTCATTAAAGATGAATCTGATGAAAGGCAAATCTATTTCAAAGAGAGGTGATATATTTACCATAATGGCATAGGACTGCCTGACCTCCATGCTGCTGCAGATTCAATGTGTGAGCTACAAAAAACTTCAAATGTTTTAACTAGGCAGGAAGAGGTTGAGAGGAAGGAGAGCACTCGAGAGCAAATTCTGAGGGGTGTAAATCTAAAATAGCTTCCCCCTCAAAAAAATGAGATTATTTCAGGTTTTGATTGGTGTAAATGAGCTTGGCTGCTAAATGATAGGTCAAAAGTTTGATGTTCTAGACTGGAGGAAAGGAAGCGGTTTATGTTTCACCGCACTGTAAAAATCCAACTGTGTCAACACACTTTATTCCACCTGAAGAAAGCAAGCTTCTAAGCGTGGTCAAGTTTGACATCAGAAACGCATGGGTGCAGCCTCCTATATAGTATCAAGAAACAAAAGCCAAGACATAATACGTCAATGGAATATTTTTTTTTACCTTGAGAATATGAATAATGTGATGGTTGAAAATGTGGCTCAGGGACCATCATGACTCAGAGTGAGCAAATCTCAAATTCCTTCACAGGTTACTAGGTCTGTTTGGAGAAAACGTCGACGATCTGGACATTTCTACAAAGCTTTCTCCAAATGCCCCCATGTCAATTTGGCTTGGAAACGTGGCTGAGCCCAGCACGAGAGCCAGCTCTCCTCAGAGAACTATCGCTTGCTAAGCATAATTTGAACTGTTTCCTTTGCTTTCTAAATGCAAACTGCACAGGTCTTGAGGACTTCATAAAAACTATTATAACTTATTTAGTTTTCCAACAAGTTCATTGATGAAAGTTCTTGATCACAGACCTGTCCTGAAATCAAAACTAACTGGGCAAAACCACCAATTTCCATTCTCCAGATGATGTGGTCAAAGGATAAGAAATGACACCACCTCTGCTGTGCAAGTCTGAGACAAGGCACAGCAGCACATTGGAAAGGCACTTGGCTCTTACTGTGACCTTCCAGTCCTGGATAATCATGAACTATCATATTGTGACCTAACTTGCTGTCCCTCTCACATCATGACAGGTGTCAGCCAGAGAAACAACTACAGGAACAACTTTCATTGTGAGCAAAGACCTCTGTTGAAAATGGGGTTATCAAGGAGGCCTGAGGAATCGCCTCCACATCCTCAGCACCCACAGGACACTCAGCAAGCCCTGGAGTCTTATGCTGAGCACAAGCCTGTGCAGTATGTACAACTGAAACTAGACTGCTATCAAAATACCTTTGGAGAAACATCCTACCTCGTTCATTTTACACTCTTTGCACAGTCGAAATCCTGCAGTGGAAATGACAGGTAGACAAGCAGGTACCTTCTCTTCCACCAGCCAGACACTGTGAAGCCATATGTCTCCTCATTCAACCCAAATTCAGGATCCACGGGAAGGCTCAGAAACGCTTCGTAAACTGTCCCAGTATCACACACAGCTCTTGCAAACGGCTGCAGCCTCTTGAGTATCTCCTTTAAAAAACATGCAACGCGGTTTTGGTATCTAGACAAACTGCAATTTAAAAAACGCGAAAGCAGCTTATGCCAACTAGTTCTAGAACTGGTGGCAGAGGGAGCAATGAAGGCATAGAAAATAAAGTTTCCACACAGACTATTTAGTAACAGGCTTCCTCACAACACAGACATCACTGAGGATGCGATTCAGAACCCTGGGGGAGTTTTGAAGGCCTCTTTGAGTGCCACTGCAGTCCTGCTACCAGGCCTATGGAGTTTAGACACATGTAGCTAAGCCAAGGTTAAACTACTCTCATGGCCTTGGCCTGCAGTCCAGACATACCCAAAGGCTCCATCTAAGTGTCTGGCTCTTCAAAGAGAAAGAGAAAATACAAGATAAAGATACTTGCCAAATACCAGAAACTCCTAGAAAATGAAGTATTTTTCTGGAGCGCCTTTTGGCCTGTGCTTTCCCCTCCTGCCAGGGGTCAGGCTGCACCTGAGCCATATATTGCAGTTCTGCACTGATTACACAGCCTGGCCTGAGCTTCCTCAGCAAAAATAACTTGGGATTTTCCATTTCACATCATTGCTCCTGTCTGGCTATGGTGACTTGTCTTGAGTTACTGAGAGCTTTCAAAGACACTCGAACCACAAAAGAAAGGAACATGGCAGCTGAATTGGGGACTCTTAATAAATATATTTTAAAGCTGTGCACAGATTTGCAAAACTTATGCTTTCCTATCAGTTAAGAACATAAATAAGAGAGTAGCATAATTTTGCTAAGAATCTTTGCAATTTTTTCCACAGCAAAGACTAGGAAGCTCTCTGTACTGACAGTTACTGAATTATTTTGAGATCTGTAACATCAGTTTCTTTCAAGAGACTTCTCGACTAGCCCTGCCCTAGAATAAGTGGTGTTTGGCCCTGCAAGTGTATGATCTCTGCTGAAAAGGCTACTGTTCATGCACACCAATGTATTCTTGGGATGCATCTGCACAGCAAAATGTAGGTGCAACTTGCTATATTGCTCTCACCTCGGCAACACAGATAATGGCTTTAACAAGGAGGCAGCTGTGGGGGATTTGGCTGCAACTGAAATTGGCTTTGCAAGTCTACTGGAAACCGGAGTAGCTGTACAATGGGGCATCTCTCCAGTACTAAAGTCTGTTATGTATTTTAATAGTTCTTACTATTCATGCCACCCAGTTTGAAGCTTATTTGAAAGCTATGCCCGCATATAGTACAATCAGCTCTTCGTTTTGATGACAATATGTGAGGACAGAAAGGACAGGTGGACTCTGAATGTGTTTAATGCGGGTTCCTTCCAAAGCAGCTGGAACAACCCCAAGGTTATGGTGTAATGATATCCATAAGCTCTTTAGCTACAGTCTTCACAAACTTCTAACACAGGTTAACAGAAATAGCACAACCATTTAAGTGGCTAATGGTCACCCTTTAATGACTCTCTAATTCCCTGAAGTTTCCAATGTATTTGATACACATGGCTTCAGCTCCCACTCACACTGTCTGCCCAATATTTACTACAAACCAGTTTCCAGCACATAATTTTGAAACATCTTCAATTCAGTGTTCCCTTACAATAAGGAAGGGGGTTTAAAAACCCTTTTAATCATTTGTATACCTTTTCAGCTCCAAAGTAGGAAAAATCCCGGAGGTGTATTGCTCAAAGTCATCGAGTTAAGCAGCAGCAAGCAAAGTGATGTCATCAAAAGCACCAAGTCTATTTTTTGGAGGTATTTGGATGAACAGACTATGTGTGGGACTGATTTCATTTTGTAAGAATCCCAGCTATAAACAGATTAGCAAATTATTGTGACAGACAGTAAGCCTTTCGTGAGAATGTTTACCACTGAGTTCCACAGGCCAGGATCTGGCCAAGCCCATCGTCTTGAAACATAACCAACAGGCAGAGACATCCAGGAATCACACACGTAAGGTGCTGGCAAGGCAGGCTGGAAGCAAGAAGATGACCGTGGAAAAGGTGGCATGGGCAGCAGATGACGTTCCTTCCTGACTCTTATGCTAAAAATCAAGTATGCAAGCCAGAGGACAGCAAGCCAAAGAGCTAAACACAACTGGCTTTGCAGAGGTGTGAGCCAGAAGGGTCTGACAAATGGATCTGTGCCTACAAAGTAGGTCCCTGAGGTATCAGGCTAGAACTGTGCAAGTGAGGATGTTTGGTTTGAGCTTTACCTACTCCAGATCGCAGCACTTTCTCCCTTCAGTAAGATAATAAAAATATTAGAGTAGTGCAGTGAAGAGTGGAAATACTTGTATAGATAGTCTCAAAGGAAAAAGAATAAGTATTCCACGATACAGATCTTGTTCTTCCCAGTATAGTAAACCACAATAAAATCCTCTCTGGAATAAGATAGGGCTAAGTTTGAGAGTTGAACCTGAAAAAGAATGAATTGCACATTACTATTACTCTTTGCCCTTCCAAAATCCTGTTAAACCTACACTGCATTTTGTATAATTACAGACAAAAACCAAAATAAAGACAAAGTGACATAGATAAGGTTAAATCCAGTGTCTGTGACAGAGCCAGAAGCAGCCAGACCTCCTTGCACCCAGGAGGATGCCTCGGCCAAACCAAATCCTTCATCGCTTTGCAAGTCTGCAATGGAATGTGTGGCTTCTGGGCAAGGCAGAACTAGAAGTAAACTCTCTTTGCACTGCTCATATCTGGGAAAAACTGTTTCAGATTTTCAAAAGGGGAAGAAAAAAAACCAGCAACCCTTTCCCAACCTTTAAGTTAAAGGATACTTTTTTCCTAATGACTCATGATAACTGTCAGATCCTGAACTTGCAGACACATTCAGCTGAGTGCAACCCACATCACAAAATCTGTCATTAGTGTCATACTGGCTCACTAGGACCCCAAGCACAAGGGAGAATGAAGTTGATGCATTATTAGAGCCAGCAGGGAACAAACACACCACTGAAAGCAAACTTCAACAAATTAAAATACTTCCTCTAATATTTCAGTACTTTAATATCAATACAGGAATAATACTTAGCTTGAAACAGGTATCTACATCTCCGCATAGCTACTTACCTACCTGTCTAGAGCTTCAGAGGGATATCTAAAATCTGGCAAAGAACAGATCCTTATATAAATTTTACCAGCCCCAGTTCTGCCTTCATAAGCCTCAGTCATATTTGCCCTTTTCATTCTTACTAATGCCCTAACAACGCATTCTCTACCAATGATGGCCATGTTCATAAATATTTACGACTTACTGAATGAAATCATACTTTGTTCCATCCACCCATCTACACTTAAGTGTGTCAGAGAGCCTAAACTGTTACGCTGCCAAATACAGAGGACTTCATGAAATATAAAGCAATACAGTTCAACTTGCCTTAAATAGAGTTCAGCCAATTTTCGTCAGCTGCAGATCTAGATTTGTATATAGTTTACATTTGGGACCTCATAACACCACTCTTTCTCTTAGTATACTATGAGATATCCAGACTACCTGTTTTGTCTACGCCAGCTCCTACGGTTTCTCAGGGTTTAGTTGAAAAGTCCCTCCTGAACTTCAGGAGCTTCCCAGCCCCTCCTCATCCTCTCTAAGCTTTCTGTGCCTTGTTAAGGGTTGATACCGATTGTCCAATCTTTGGTCCATTCTTTCCCAGCCCAGTAGATGTCAAATCCAACCCCAGTGATGAACTGTGATGACTCCCAGCAGTCTGAACAGCTCTTGATTATCCATTACATTTGTATGACCCTGAGTAGATTGGTGCTTTCTCCAAACACACAGTTCAAGTAGAGAACACCACAAGCACTGGAATTGGATATTTGGCCCAGGGCTTTGGTTTTTTTCCACAGTTTATTTACAGACTGGAGGAAACTTTGGAAGAAGAAGGCTCCAAATCCACTCTCATTTCATCTTCCTCACAAGAAAAAAAAAACACAAAACCAGGCCTTAGAGCCAAGTTAATGCAGTAGCAGCAGGCCAGTTTGTTTTCCTATAATATCTATTTAGATATTCTCAGTTTTGTCCTGTATTTCTAATTACTAGTAAGACTAGATTGTCTTTGGTTTTGAATACAGCTATTAGATATAAATAGACTCACGTAATTTCAACATCTCTGTGGTGCATTCATTATTTTTAGTTGCTGCTGCGTTGCATTCCTGCATGGACACTGAAATTGCCTTTTAATGAAAATTTTGGCTTACTACATTTAATCTCATTGATCTTGAATGTAAATAATGTTTCAACTTGTTGGACTCCAGTTTAAAGTGTGACACAACGTTCTATTTCACAAGAAGCAGGGGGGAAGAAAAATCAAGAAAGCCCAAGTTCCCAAAAAGATCAAGAGAACACAAGTACTGGAATTCCCTGAAACAAATGTGCTTGTTTGCAAAGAGGAAAGCTTCACCCTAACACAGGCCACTTATTTTCATGTGTTTGTATTCATCGCCTTCCTTCCCATCTTATCTTGTCTTTCGGATAACAGTAATTCTTTGTTATTCCCTGTAGCGATAATGCAGCTTCCTAAGATTTAGACGAAAGGTCCTTCAGAGGAAGGCACTGTATATCTTCAGTATACAGATTCTATACATTTCAGGTTTATTTTGGGTTTCTTTGTTGGTGCTCATTGTTAACTCAAAAGGAAAAGTAATTTTAAAAGAATATATTAAATATGGTCAAAGTTCAGAAGGATGAGGATAGACAGTCTTGCAGTAAATGCCCTGAAAACCTCCAAGACATAAACAAATCACTTAATATGCTTTGTGCCTCAGTTCCCTCATCAGATATCCAGTGATCCCTCTAAATCCTTTATTTCTTCCAACTTTCCAGGGCAGGAACTATTTGACTTTTCCGGGTCCTCTGCACATAACACAACAGATTAAAGCAGGGCCTGCAGTAAGACAAACACTGAGTAAAACCAATGCAATTGAGGGCACAGTTTGACCGAGTCTGTTCCGTACATTTGCCCCATCCCTGTTTATTATATATAAAGGTTCAAATCAGGTTCAGCATCAAAAAGCATCAACTACATAAAACCAAACTTTCCACAAACCTGGGACGCAGTGACATACTCACATATGATATTAAAGGCAGGATACTACTGACTTAACATGCAATTCCAGTATATCCCCACAACTGGTATGTCAGAAAAGCTCCTCAACGTCCAACTACTGTGAGAAGGATTTATGAAGCATGTTGAGATGGATTAGAAAGGAAACGAGGAGGAGGGAGGTCACTGGTTGGCCTACCACAGCTTCTCCATCACTTTCTTATCCCTATTTGGAGGGAATGGGAGCTTTCCAAACATCTGCAGGCAGGAGAGGCTGTAGGTCCAACGTCTACGTCAGCAATCCGTGCTCTCGCCCAGACACATGTGCTGCCTGGTGGGAACTCAGTTGTTGTAGGACCTGCTGAGTTGGTTATTTGCACTGTAGAGTTTAAAACCACCGCGAGGAAACCCAGGGGATGTTAAGCAGAGCTGCTCCTTCCCCGTCAAAATGCGTAAACATGAACAAATACGGGGTCTGTCTGGAGAACATCAAAGTCAGGTAACACTTCGCCCAGCGCAACGCCCCATAGCCGTGGGGGGACCAAAACATGAAAGAGTTCTTGTTTCACATTGCTGCTGTGAAACGTCACACAGCCTGGGGTCACCGCATGTGTTGGCTGAGTTTCCACACCCTGAACCCAAGTCCTGCTCCTTCTGGCTGCCTGGAGCCAGATTTTTTCAACCTTTTGTTTGATTTCAAGTGTCCTTCTGCCCTGCTTTTCTTGAGACATCACACAGCCCACATGCCAGCTGCTGCTCATCCAGCACTGCTGACTTGGTGCATATTCTGGCCTCCTGGAGAACGAAGGAATCATTTCTTTAACGTCACAGTTTGGTATCATACACAGAACAGAGATAAATGAAGTGGATATGCAATTCTCCCAAACTGTGTGGGTATCCACACAGAAACATCTGCTGCTGCCTCAGCCACAGACGCTCCAACCTCCAAACACAGGAGCAGATTCACTCTTCATGTCTCACAGCCCTGCTGCAAATTGCACAGACAGACATGAAACTGTGGGGCAGATCTTAATCTTTACTTAGGTGAATAATCAGACTGACAAGTCATGTGTTTATAGACTGTTTATCTAAGGAAACCCCACAGTAAGAATCCCTGCTTGGATTTATACTTTATAAGGATATGACATCCTGTAGTCCAAGGACACTGCAAAGATATTTGTACCCGGAGCCAGATCTCTTTTCTGATACAGCAGGCCTGATTTTGGTGAAGTCACACTGAGTAACAAGCTGGCCTTCCCTCATTAGTTACTCATTTTGATTTGCCCTTGCTATTTTAAAAGACCTGTCTGGGATTTCCCATACCAGATATGACCTCCAGGCTGCCCCTTCTCCATGATGACATAATCTTTAAGTGCAAGCCCCGGAGAAAATTCTGTAAGAACATTATGCACCATTCTTGATCAGCCCTCCCCTCACCCAGCTCCCATTCAAAACAGTTGGCTCTGCTGCAAAAATCGGCTCAAAGACTATACAGCTTTGTTATTTGTCAGAAAACCCTGAATCCACACACCACATCTTTCCTCCAGATGGGGAATTCCTTCTCCACAAAGCTCTCTTTAAAGTGTTTATCAGCAGCTACTTTATAAGAGAATGGAGAAACTGCTTTACTTTAATCCTCTCTAGAAACAAGTTAATCTTTTTTTCCTCACAGTGATGGTGGGCTGCAGCATCTAGTGGGTATATCTGGAAATCAGTAACATTATTAATTCTCTGCAAAAGTGCAGACCCCTCTGATAGAAGACTCAGGATCTCTGCAAATCCCAGAGGTCCTCAACAGGCAGGATGGACAGAGCGACCACTTTGACAAATTTTTTCAAGCCCTGTTAGAACTGGATCTCCTCTCACCTCATCACAGCAATGTAATAAAATAAGCATTTGTTTCCTTCAGCACTTACTCTTCCAGAAATGAAGAATCTTTCACCAGGACACAGAGATGAAGGGTCTTCTTGCACTTTGTGTTTCTTTTACAGCAGAAGTTAGACCACCAAAATAAACTCACTGGGTGACAACTAATGATTGGTAACTGTGCATGTACAAAGCCCGCTTGCCTACCTAACTCCAGCACTTAGTTCTACATCACTGTCAATTGTCCCCTCCATAGGACACGTTGTCACAGAGCTGGTGTCAGACTCAAGTCACCACTAACAAGTAAATGGAATTCACATGTGAAAAACACTTCCTTAAATAAAAAAAGCTGTAGGGGGGAAGGTTTGTGTATTCAGTGGGGTTCTCACTCTAGGAGAAGATATCTGCAAAAAAATAATAAATCAGTTGAGGACACGGGTAAACCATTTATCCTATTATTTCACTTCATGACCTTTGGCCAGGGCTCTAGGGTTCGAGCCAATAAAGGATTTTGATGCTCATAAGCTAAACTGAGCACCCGCTTCAGGTGTCTGTCCACAGCCCACACCCTCACATCATGAAGTCTCATTGTACCATTGGAAATGACAAAGGAGACAAAATTTGTTTGGAAAATTAATTCCAGAAGATTTCCCTGTGTCATTGAAACAGATTTGTGTGTGGAAAGCATTGGGAAAGCCACATTTATAGTAGAAATGGGTGTGGACTCCGAAGACACTGTTCAGATGAAAGACACAATAAAAATGTTTTATAACAGATAAATTATCACAGGGACCTGAGACTCAGAGTACAGCCTACGTGTAGAAATTAAGAAAAAAAAGCTGTTCAGAGGGTTTCTGACCCTTCAGACCAAATATTTCAAGATGTACCCACATCTTTACCAGGTGCTTGTTAGAAAAATACTCAAAGTTAAATCCTGACTTGAAAGACAAACTGGCACCAGAAAAAGTACAGCTAGGTAAGAACACAAAAGCAGTATATCCACAGCCAAAATAAACACTTATAGCATCTGCTAAGGGGAAAAAAAAATCCTCCCCCCTATACATCATAGGTTCATTTCAAAGATGAGGAATGTCAGTGGCTTCTAATATGACACAAAGCATCTCTCCTCAAAAGGGTGATGTAACAAATGTCTCTATGATGCCCCAAAACCTGACATATGACATGTTGAGCTGCATTTACCCTTACTCAAAAAAACCCACTGTAATCCAAAATCTTCAAACTCATGGACATCAAATGAATTTTAAAGTTCAGTGTATTCTTAGGAGTTTTGCTGAATCAAGGCCTATGTTGTAGCTTTAACAGGTGTAGAAATGCAAGTGTAACACCTCACTGTAAACCCTTTGAACCTCTTGGTAACAAAGGATAAATGTGTCAAAAATGCATTAGGTAGAGGTTTTCATGTAACCTTAAGGTGAAGGTCATCTTCAATCAGAGTAGCTCTCTCAGCATCATCCCACACCTGTGAATTTCCCAACATTCTATAAAGATGAACATTCGGTTCTTCTCACTGTACTTTTACACATTTAAAAAACCCTGAAGTTCTACAAACAAATCTCCTTCCTTGCACAGGAAGAGAATAAAACATCACTGTACAAACCGAAAAGAGGATTCTCAATTGTACTGGTGTCCACTTAAGTTACCTACCCCAGAGGGAGAGCAAGGGAAATTAATGACTTAAAGGTTCCTTATAGCAGCAGTTTCACATGAACAAGCTTTATTTCAAACACTAAACTTCAACCTTTATCCCGTCCTGTGCCTCACCCTTCCAAATACACACACACAGTTCACAACTCCACTGTTTACAAAACAAGTTGTTCCAGCAGCAGCAGAACAGACCCAATTCCTGTTGGTTTGCGTCCTTCGCTCCTGGAATTCCCCCTCTGCCCTTCGCTGCCACAACACTGCTCCCAAGCATAAGACATCACGTTCTGTTCCTATTTAAGGCCTACAGAACCCAAACTGGCCAGCTGACTGTGACCAAGCCATACCAGGGCTAAATTCTTCCTGCCTTTCCATTAGTGGTTCTTCTGGTCTGCATAGTTGCTGGGTTTATCAGTGTCTACAGATATACTAACATGAAGGCTTCCACTCCTCAAACATTCAATCAGAAGCTGATAATATGTTCAAGTTAAAGGCACACGTGTAGTGCAGCGGGAAGAAACATGCAAGGCAGACTGAATTGGTAAATTCATGAATATGTAGGTTGGATAAACCTCATTTCCCTAGGAAAACATGCTAAGTATAGAATCAATGAAAAAGACAAGGCATCTTAGAATGTTTTATCTTTTGCATATTGTCAGCACAGCTCATCTCTTTCAGAGTTAAGTCATACTACTTTAATTTTTGCCTAATAAAGGGATATTCAGCTTTGTATGACACAAGGCATTACCTAGAACTTCCAGGGGAAGGTAAAATAGTTTGGCAGCGCGGAACAACTATAGCAAAAATACCTTTAATCTCTTGAACAGTACCAGAACCTTCAGATAAAGCTATTAATCAAACAGAGCTGGGTCTAACACCCCTACAGCTAACAGCAAGATAGATCACATCTATCACAGTGACATAGATGTGCCAGGGAGAGAGACGGTTTCTCAGTTGCTCCACTTCTCACCTGCCTAGCATGCAGAGGAGAAAAGGGAGGTTTGGCTGCAGGGAGTTTGGAAATAAGCTACTACCAATTTTGAGCAAAAGAACAGATGGCGCCTCTGGCCTGGAGGAAGAAAAAGTTGGAAAAAAAACGCCTACAGTTAATGACTTAATTTACTTTTGCTCTCCCATAGAATGCTTATGCTGTACTAACAGTTTACATACAAGGGCACAACACAAGCAAATTGCACGTCTGCCCCACCTGCAACCCATGCTGGCAGGTCACAACCCAGCAAATCCACAGCTGCAACAGCCCAGCACTAAACCCAAGCTGATGCATCCTCCTCTGCACCACCTGGGATTTCAACACCATTGAACATGGATGCACAGTTTGGTAACTGGTGCACATCTGCCAGCTTAGAGCTCCTAGTCAGAAGAATGGCCATAGGAGGATTTACTGCAAAAAAGAGAATGAACTTTAATAACAGTCGTTATCCCCTACTAGACAAGACTTGAGCTACTTTGTTCTCTGCTCTGCCCTAACAAGGCAGGAGCAAATCCCCCTTTTCCCTGTGCTGGCTCTGCAGCTACAGAGAAGTCACACTACAAAAATACTTTCAGTAAATCCTGATGAAGGCATCAAGCCCCAATTACACTAAAGTTTCATTTTTCTTTTCTTTTTGCTCTACACAGCAAATTCCAACCCCCCTACAGATCCATGACCTAATTCAGTCTCAAAGGATCCAGCAGAAGCACACATAGAAAAACCAACGAACAAGCCGGAATTATGGCACTGTATCTTTTGCACAGGACTTAAGCCATTTCATCCTCTATATGTCACTGTTGCTCCCCACAGCTCTCTGCGTGTGATTTGTGGCACACAGCAATGACACAGGGCACGATTGTTGCAAACGTTGTAGCAACAACTTCGCAAATTCCTGTTAAGAGAGCTCAAGGCAACACGACATCTGCAGAGAGCAGGATTAAGTTGCTTTTGTGTGATGCTCCAGAAGGCTTAGGAGCTCTTGACAATTGTTTGGAAAAGAGTGACTTTTTTTCTCCCTAGGAACAGATTCTGAAGGAATAAAGCGTGTTATCTACTTGTACAAAAACCAGTCAAGCAGAAATGTCGCTGACATTACAGGATTCACGATAAAGGAGGCAGTAATGGGAACCAGATGCAAACATTTTATGATTCACAAGGCAAACCTGGACCAACCAAGTGGGTATATTTGGCTGGAGAAGAAGAGGGAGCACCTCCCAAAAATATTCTGCTGAGTTGACTTTGTGTCTGCTGGTGGAACTCACGAAGTCTTTGATGGTTTAAAGACAGCTGTGGGAACATCTGGGCCTTCAGACCTCATGGAGATGACCATGCTCAATAGCAGGACACAAAAGTGATTCTCTGTACACCCTTCTATTACAAGAAGTATCCAACTAAAATTTTTCAGCTTACTCTGTAGCACATTCAATTGCAGACAGACTCTGAAAACACGTTTTTTATATTTATTTTAATAATCCCTTTCCTGCACTGCCCACTTTCCTGACAGGCTTCAAGAGCGCAGACTGAATGTTCCTTCTGAAAGAAAACAACTTATTGCCTTCACTAAAGATACAATACACAGGAAAATTAATGTCTAGGTATTATGAAGTGAGATGTTGACAGAATTTGTGCATCTCCAACAGCTTCAAGAGCCCCTTTAACTTTATTGTCTTTGACACTTTTTTCAGCAAAACTCCCTTGATACCTAAAGCCATTTCTTCATTTCACAGAACATCCATTGAACTCATGTACTGGGAAGGGCTCTTCTGAACCATGGGCCACTCTGATACCTGTGCACTAACTGGGAACAGCCTATCTAAAGCTAGTTCATAGAAACTAATCAAATAATCACTGAGCTGACAGAGCAAGGGGTATCTCTAGCTTATACACTTGACATTAAACAGTAATTGAAGTAGATTCAAATATTTAAAATTGAAAATTCAGACAATTCTATCAAACGAAATAGAAGCACATCAGCTGAAGGAGTTACCCACTCACAAGGTCATCAACACACATAATCCCTCTGCATTACATGCAAAACGCACCAATTTAAGCATCTGAAATAAAAAGCATACCAGATTAAACACCGATGGAAGACAAGGGATCTTCCACTTGGGTCATTTTTTTTGCTGACACAGGTGATAAGCAGTGACACTGCGGACGCCCTATCAACTTCAATAACACCTCACAACCTCAGTCTTATAAGTCATGGCCTGGCCTCTCCAGCACTCCACATAAGTGAAAGGTTGTAAAGGAAAATTGTTTCCTTTCCGGTAACAGTCACTTGTTACACTGACAAAATCTGAAAAAGCACTAAGGGATAACACTAAACTGATAGAAAATAGGTGTGTCAAATTGGGCCAGTATGTTCCTTCCTCCTTTTTCCATCTGACTCCCTGCTTAAAAGCTGAAAGCTCTTCCAAGAGTTTAGTGTGAGGCATACTTTATATAAAGATTAATATGTGCCTGCAATAAAAATAAAAACAAGAAAGCAGCAAAAGACACTTTAACTACCAGCATAATCAACTCCCTAGTAGATGTGAAGCAAGTGAAATGCGTCACAGCCTTCAGAGCCAAAACATGCTGACAGGTATTAAGGCAGAGAGAAGCACTGTGGTTCTTAATTAAACTAGCTGGATGTTTCAGATGGATTATTTCACCTGATAATTTTAATTGATTTCTGAACACACAAGTTGTTTTATCTACAATCTCTCCACTGAACGGCTTGTATGGATATTAAATAATTTCTATAGAAATTATACGGGGGAGTAATGAAACAACTACACAGCCTTACAGAATTTATCTACATTTTAGAAGTTTAGCTACGTTTTTATACAGTACTCTAAGCACTATGAAGCAGTTTACAAACCCTATGGAAAAGATCTTGCTGTTTGAACTGGTTTTCCCCCCTGCAAAGGACGGAACCTTGTGAGAAAGCCCGTCCCGGGGGGCCGTGCCAGACCACCTACCGGCCTCTTACCGCCTGCCAGGAGCTGCAGGAAGCCAAGTGGGCCAGTGGGTTTCTGTGCCCAGATGAACTGTTTGTGTCCCGGCAAGGGCGACGAGTTCAGCCCCGGGACAAAGGAGCATTTCATTTCTCCTGCTTTCCTGTTCCACTTCTGTGTCTGCCTGGGAGTCTCTGCTGTTAAAAGCAAATGATTAATTGGGCACTGGGGAGCTGTCAGTATTATTTTTTTTTTAACCAATGGACTTCTCTCAACTCAGACGCTAAGCATTTAAAGATTTTAACATTTTTGAGGGTTTTTCTCTAGACTTTGTTTCTAAGTGCGCGGTTTGTTATAGTGGTTTTGTTTTTTTGTTTTGTTTGTTTCTTTCTTTCTTTTTAAGGATTCATCAGAATTTGTACTTGACAAAACAAATGAAAAGACAGTGAGCCCTTGCAACATATTAACAAGAAGGCTACAGCCAAGTCCAGCTCCCTAATCCAAAATAATTATTTCCACCTTCTGTAGAGAAACTGCAAAACTAGGTACCTGCAGCACAAGTTACCGTAACAGCATTGCTGCTGCAATGTAAACTGGGCAGCTTACACCACCAAGGGGCTGGTTTAGCACTAAAAGAACCATCGAAATCTGTTTGAACATGGCCTGTCTTGGGGGACAGGGAGGCACAAGCTTCACCACAGATTCCTGGTTACCAAACCTCTGGATGCTGCTATTAATAAAAACTAATCAACACCCAGGTCAGCCCTGGTTGCTTTTTTTCCCCCCACAATGGCCTGGCATAAGGGAGCTTCAAACAGATTGAAGGACTAAGTATGCATTGCAGTGAAAAAAGTCTTTACTGTGCTCTCCTTCAAATCTGGCTTAAGCTACAAGCTCTCCAGGATAGAAACAGATGCTTCTTGTACACAAGGGCTGTGTTTAGAAGTGCCACTGGAATTCATCATCACTATGGGTAACAGAGCCTTTTCAAATGCCCCTTTAGCCCTAAGCCAGGAACAGTAAAGTACAACCAAAAGCACAGAAGTGAAGTTCTCTGCACACAGAAATCAATGAGAATTTTGTCTTTGACTTCACTGGAGCCAGGCTTGCATCCAATGGATTTGTACTTTAGGTTTGCCGTGGTGAATAAATAGAAAAGAAAAGCTGAAGTCCTGGCACCAGTGTTGTGAGTCAGACAATCAAGTATGTGCAGTATGCACTTGTTAGAAGAATCAGGCTTTTAGGGCATCGGTGTCTAGATATACAGCCATGTGAAATTGTTAAGCTAGACAACATGACTTCTTTAGCGGGAGCAACAACCTCCTGCATGTTTTGTTTTGTCGACAGGAAGCCAGCGGGGTTATCGGTCTCTAAGAAGTTTTGCAGATCCAGATCTGCTCTGGGAAGCACACAGAGCTGGTCGGTCTGCCAGGGAAAGAGGGCTATGAAAAGAACATTATCAAAGCCAAGACAACCCTCGTCAAAAGCTATGATGTTAACACAACAGTCCATGAAATGAGGTTTTGCTGTTTTATAACCCAAAGCAGTATTCGGTCCTAACTGAGAATTTTTCCCCATAACCCAGCTGAAAGATTCTGACCTCTCTCGGTACTCCCATCACTTTACTGAAAAGAGTAAAAGGTATTTCCACAGTAATTTTTCCAATTGTTAATAATTATCACGCTTCATAAACATGTTTGTCACATCAGAATTACTGTTCACATTCACTAACTCTGAGTTGTCTGGTGACATGTTGTAATTTTCCATTAGAAACATCTGACTCAAAAAAATATCAAAGACTAAATGAGGCTAATAGTAAAAAAAAAAAATCTCTTAAAACCTTTTATGGTGCTCTTTTTATTGTTTGGTCTGTCCTTTATCTGTTAACATATTGGAGAAGTTACAGCATTCCTATTATGTATAGAACATCTGTGGCTTTTTGCTTTCTGAAACACACCCATAGTATGTTTTTTTGTCTGTGTATACCTGCACATATATGCCAACCATTCCAGTTTTGGGTATCCAGAGTCACTGACCATTTTGGGAAAAAAAAATGGAGTAAGTGAAAAACCATAAACCAAGTGCAGAGCTTACACATTTCTAGGATCTGTAAAACCAGCAACATTCTTCTAATTGCCTTTCATAGCTTATAATCTTGTCATGGGCAAAATAACACCCATCTGCTTTGTAAGCAGGATAGAGAGATACCATTAAAACCAGGTTCTACTGACATACAGCAGTTGCAATGGCAGAGTTTTTTCTCTTTTCTCTCTCATATTCCCTTGTTGTGGTTTCTCAGGAGCATTCCTGAACCGTGAACTCGTTGATTCTTCCAGGCTGGAGCAGGGAAGCCAGTCCAGTGCCCAGCACTCCCCCCTCCATGTGGACAGACAAAGTTCAGCTGCTTTGCATGTGGAACCTGAACTCCAGAGAACAGCCAACGGGAGCAGCAGCTGCTGATACTATCACAGCAGGATGTTAGCTGCACATTTTCATGTAAAGACATCAGCACTTAAGAGCTCTCCGCTAACAACTCCAACAGCTGCTTTTCTGTCTTTGTTGATGCAGATACCCCAGAGTGAGGTATAGGGGTGCTTGTGCCCTTCTCCTTCCATCAGACTGCTTAAATATCCATTTAATCACGCTTACTGTTTTTTCTCTTTAATCCAAATGATGATTTCAAGCAGCTCAGTCAGCTGCATGCATGACTTTTTGAGGGAAAGCTATGCCTACACACAGTTAGGAAGATGTTCCCTGACCAGACTGGGGGCTGAGCACCCACTGAACAGTGTGGAGACCAGGGTGGCTCAGGGACTGATGACCCACTGACGGGCGACAAACTTCAGCTCTTAATTCACTCCATATACGCTGATGTGATGACCAGCAGACAGGTAGGAGTTTGTTCTACCTCTGTTCAGGTCCATACAGCCACAAACCCCTTTGAACCTCACATAGTATAGCTTCCGCAAGTACATACATTTGCCCAAGTTAATAAGGTCTGCAAAGATGTGGCATTTACTAGTTCAGGCACAGAGTTCTGTGTCTTTTGGTCAGTGCAGTGCATGCGGCAAACAAGCTCATGCTTGCCTACAAAAGACCGCGTAGGCATCATCTTAAATGCTCTCCAAAACTGCAACCCAGGCCCTCGTTTGCCTTAGGCTCTCCTGATAATTTTAAGTTACTATTGTTTGTTTTGAAATTGCTATGGTGATTACCTAGGCAGGTGTCCGATTCAGCTGATTTATTTTAAAACTATTAGCCCAAGGCAACATTATATTCCCATCCAGAATTAGTAAGTGTCTGTAAATTGCGCTTACCAAGCTATAAGGTGCCTCCTGCACTTCTCCCAGACCTCCCAGGCTCACAGGGAGATGCAGCGTCTGCCAAGGCCATGGGCAGTGGTGGCTGTTCTGATGGAGCTGCTGACGCTGAGGATTTGCTTCTTCCTGAAGAGATTTTGGTTAAATATTAGAAGACTAAGAAAACTCTCTGTCTTTAAAAGGGCAGGGAAAGAAAACAAGTTGGAAAAATTGTGGGCTGAGATAAAAAACAGGGAGATCACTTACTAACTACAGCCACAGGCAAAATAGATATTTTTTGAAGAGAAATTCAATATATTACTCGTTCACTGACCTGGGTGTTCACAGGGCTGTTTGCTCACACTTTTTTCCTCATCATCGCTGCCTGTGTGGTGTTTTTCCCCTTTTTAAAACACATTTTTCACAGGGGCGCTGTGCTTGCAGTGAGGCTGGAGCCATGTCCAGACAGGCAGCCCTGGCCTATCCACACAGGCCCCTGCAGCCTCCACACTACCAAGACCTTCCTTGCCACCTACACCCAGTACACACTTCTACAAACTTTAATAAAGATGTGAGGCTTTTTTCTTTTTTTTTTTTTTTAAAAAAAAACACAGATTAGTCTTCACCCCTGAAGCACACCTGTTCTGTACGAATGCAAATGCCCACAAAACTTCCTCATGAAAAAGGCGGGAGAACGTCCATGCTGCAAACCAGACACCCGAGCACAACATCCAAAGCCTGATCTAGTTTTCTGCTGAATTTGGCTTTTGCCAAAGTTTGTAGCCAGCATCCTCTCTTACACAGAAACACCAACTGTCTGCTCTGACGCAGAGGAAATCAGGACGTGCCGTTTCCTGCAAGAATCTATGGATACCTTACAACATCCCATCCCAAATGGCAATGAACGTGATGAATAACGCAGCGTTCATCTTCCACACCGAGCAAGCTGCGGCAGCCGGTGAGTCAGCAACCCGGGACGTCCCCAGCTGCCGTTCGAGCAGCACATGCTAACACGAGTTACGCTACTATTTAAGGTCATTTCTAGCTTCTGCGTGGCCCTCGGCCAAATCATGTTCGCAGGGATTTCGCCAACTCCTCCTCTGTGAAGTTTTCCCCTCAAATGCATCCGCAGTCTCTTCCTCTGCACATCCCCAGGCTGAGGTGGCTCCGTCCTCCTCTGCCACCTCCGCACAGGGATCCTGGGACAACACGGGACATCTTTCCATCACAAGTGCAGCTGGAGCTTCTCTTCCTGGGCTGTGAAGTCAGGGAAATCACTCACAACCGCAGCTGGGGCTCCAGTCAGACCATAAATGGGGAGCTTTGGGCCTTGTTATGAGGTCACGTTTAGCATTTAAACAATTGTTTTCATGTGATTGTGCATCCGGTAATAAGCTTGCGGCACATGCTTTTCAGAATAGCGCAATCTCTTGTGCCTCCATAAATCACACAGACTTTCTGAGTAATCCTGCCTGGGCGAATACACTAATTCTGACCCAGGGATACTGTCCGGATGCTCATGATCGAGGTTTCCCTCAAGATCAAATAAGAATACCTCACTGCATTGCGATGAAACATCTGAAGACATGGCAGGACATTTCCCATCCTTCTTTTACAAGGGTAGATGGAATTTTAACATCAGCCTTGGTCCCATCTCTCTTGCCGAGCACACTTTGTCAGCAGTTCAGTGTTACCTCATTTGCTGACAATATTACAGTGCAAAGCCAAACAAACAATAACTTGAAATACTTAAAAATGACTATAGAAACAGTGGAAAACTTTGGCTGAGAAAGACATGAACAGTACAGGATTCAGATTTGCTTAACCTTTATTTATTACTCTTCTCCCATATAGAAAGACTTCAGAAATGAAGAGGTTAGAGATTAAGATACTAGCTCCAAAAGTGTATTCAACATTTCTTGCACCCACCAGAAATCCTGTGTGATTTCAGGTGATGCTCGGTCCTTCCATGCCACTCCTCCTCCCCTGGAAAACCCCAGCATCAATCTTACCTTACATAGGTGTCACAAACCAAAATGTTCTCCAGATTAGGAGGTGCTGCTTTGAGATCATCAGACCCAGTACGATTTAAACCTTGATTTCGGAACATGAAAAGCAGGCAAGCTTCTAAGCAAGATGGAAAATGTCACTTTAAATGCCACTTATGTCTCATTTATACTTTTCAACTCTATTTACGTCAACACTTCATTTACCCCTAATCTATTCACCTCTCTAGCTGCAGCTGGGGTGAGAACCTTCGCATTTAGAGTAAAAATCTTCAAAGAACTAGGTAAATAAAGACGGGTTCTTGACCCTATGCCCAGCCATTTGAGATTACTGAGAAATGCAAACACTTCATTAGTTATCACAGTAACAAGGACGTCTCTCGTAAGGTTTTGCAGGGAGAATCCAGTATCTTGAACATCACTAAGATAGTAAAAAAGACTAGGAAAGAGGCAGAGCCTGAAGAAAAGGCAATGTTTAGTTCTGGACTGAAAGAAGATGCTTATCTACAGAACACTCTCCTAGAGAAACCAACACAGGTGAATCCCACCTGAGACAAAACCCAGAACAGGCAGCACTACCCTCTTCAACTCAAAGGCAATAGCCAAAGCCATTTAAGGTGAAGGAGACTTAGGACCAAGACCCAGCTTTGTTGGATCTGGAGCAAAGATGGGAACCCTTGAGTCAAAGCTCCCACAGCAGTCACTAATTACCAGCTGGCAGCCTCTCAGCTTCTCCTCATGAACTTACTCTGCTTTGTGTCACTAGCTAAATATTTCTTGGATCAAGGACAGGAAGCTGTTCCCATAATTTGTTTCATATCCCATATCAAGTGGAGCGTTTGGAATGGGAGAGCAACTCACCCCGGATGAGCTGCTGGAGGAGACTGCATCCAAGTCTTCAAGCCAGGCAGAACAACTTACTAGAGAGCTACCAGATAGAACAGGGACCACTTCTACCTCAAGTTTTTTCCCAACAGGTCAAAGCATCCTCCAAGTCCAGCTGCTAAATCAGACACACAAACCAGAGAAGGCAACATCTACACTGTGCAAATTAATAGAGCTTATCTGTGAAAGAGCTGCCAGCTTCATTAGTGTTGTCATGGATTAACATAATTTAACCATATCCAGATTCTAAGAAGTATGTGTCTAGTAGACATTTTTAGTTATTTCACGTGAGAATGCATGTGTGAAAAATGTGTCCTTGATGCCATCCAAGACACAGCAGATAAACAGGGAACAGAAAAGTTCTGCTATCATGAAGCCATATGGTAACACAAAAGAGTGTCACTCCTCATAACTAGAAAAGTATAGTGAACTTCTAAGGTTTTTGTCTGGGTGCCTCCTCAGAAGCAACAAAGCAACACTAAAAGCTGGTGTATATCAATACGCTAGCTGGATTTTTACAAAGTTTATTTCTTCGTAAGATGTTGATTCCTTTGTAAATTAAGAACATGGTTTGTTGTGCAATCTCCTTTTACAGGCCACTCAAACATCAAATGCAGAAAATGAAATAGTGGCTGGCTTACCAAGAAGTGGAGATCCTCTTTAATTTAGAAGAAAGTTGTTTTGTCTAAGGGTTAGGAGTTCTTGCTTTGTCCCAGCATACAAGTGTGCCAAGAATATACAAATAAAATACACACAATATGTACTTCAGAAAAACAAAAAGCCAAGATTTGATTTGAATTTAGGACAATTATAAAGTGATTATTTTTCAACTACTTATGTCACTCAAACTAGTCCCACACTTGCCAACCACAAATCCTACTAAAAAAAAAGTTGCACAGACTGATGTTTGCTTCCACAGAGAAAAAAACATGAATAACGACTAAAACCAGGCACTTTCCTTAGTGTCAGCCACCCATCCTTATTTAATTGATAAAACAGCATTGTGTGTCAAATATTCATAGCAATACTGACTTACTCAGAACCTGCTACTGTTTTTTTCTTTCTGTACCATGAAAGTTCATAATGAGGCATAAACAGCTAGCTGCCTTCAGCAGTTGGATGCAGTGGATCATGTCATTTATAATATAAAGCACAAGAATCTGCAAATTGTGTAACAGGGCTCAGCAAAACATCTTAAGAGACAGAGAAAACAAGTTGAGTTTCTTGTCAGCTTCTATTATAGTTGAACTGAAAGGCTGACATAAAGAAAAATCGGTGTATTCTGGAGAAAACGTTGGCTCTGCAAAACAGAACAAGTTACAAAACAAGCCTTATGGAAACCTCAGTGACACTGGAGGCAGCTTCTGGTTGGGAAAATGGATAGAACAGATCTGCGCAGCACTCACCACCTGCTCATGCTGCGACACTTGGTGTAATTAGTCAGAACAAGTTAATGGAGGAAATGGAGCAAAGACACGTAGGAAAACATGCATTTCAGGAAAAGACAAACTGACCTTTATCACTCATAAATTAAACTCTGAGCCCAAGTGGTACAGCAGCATGCACATTAAGCCAGATTTCTGTTCGCACAAAAATGGAAAAAAATAATTACTCGCAGCGAAGTTTTGCTTTAAAAGGGCTACTTATCAAAGTCACTTTGGGGAAGATTAAGCAAAAGCTGCCTCACCATGAGTTGCAGTGCAGCTTTTCAGCTGCCCAAGCTCTCTCTGGTGTTGGTTCATACCCATACGATGGCTCCATTCGAATTCAAAGAAGCAGAACTCATCTTATTCATTGCTGATACCATTCAACAGCTCACAGACCATTTACATTTATAGTGACTGTAATAACGCCTTTGTTTTGGTATGAAGGTGCCAAGCCTAAAACTTTTCTCAAATAAGGTTGGGTTTTTTTTGTTAAATCCACAGATTTTTAGAAGGGATTGCATTAGTCCATCTTTCCCCATATTGTCTCTTCTAGTTGCTAATCCTTCTCCAAATCTTGCTTTTACGCAAGAGTGAAAGCACAGGGATGGTCTGGTATGCCTACACACCACAGTCTCTTCTCCTAAATAGGAGGTTCTTGGTTAAAGCAAGAAAATTCTTGCCTTAATCATTTACCCCCATTTGCATAGTTAGTCATTTTTGTATGTGCAACTTTCCAGCAAGGGATACACAATCCATCCCAATTTTAATTGGATCCATATATTCAAAAAGAGCACCTTTCACCCCAAACCATGCTTCAGACCTGATTTTTTTTTTTTGACTTCTAGAAAAAATTCTGCTCCTTCTGAGTTTTCTTCTCCTTACAGCCTATTTTCCCCTTGTTTACTCACTTTTTTAAGCTTGCATTCTATAAGCAAAACTCTGAGCAGAAAACCTCAATTAATTTTGACAGAAACTGTGAGATACTTGTCAGTTTTTCCTGTTTCATAATAGTGGTGATAAACCCAACAATACTGTTGCAACACTCAAAAATTATTCTGCGAAATAGCTCAAAAGTTACAGCTATTTAAAAGTAATCAGCCCAATGTAGTTCTCCGAAATGTTCTGCTGATTTGTAGCACGGACTCTGGCCCATTCTTCCATATGAGGCAGGCAGAAATGATTTGCAGTGGCAATATACGTCACTGCAAATTTCTCAGAGTCCTACTCAGATCTAAAGTCCGGCCAACAAGAAGATGCTTAACAGATGAGAGCATCGGGGCTAAACCAAGTCAGTGTGGATCTGTGTAGGACAGCAGTGAGGACACGAATGTCACCCATGCCTGAACTCCTCTGGGAGCACAAGGGGGACGTTGGAAGGAGGGTAACCCATGTCTGCCACCCACTTTCAAACCAATAACACAGGGAAATCTCAATACAGATGAAAAAGCACTAGTCACAGTATTCATAATACCTCACATGTGGCTCTGTAGTGTGTTCTGGAACTTGCAGCAACATCAGAATATTTCATAACAAAAGCTGATAGAAAAAAAAGTCCGTTTTATAAAAAAGGTAAAGCCTCAAATGGATTTTTTTCATGCCATAACAGGATGAAATATAAACATTCTCATTCTATTCAAAAAATTAAATATAAACCCCAAGAAACAGCTAAGAAATCAGTGTCCATCGCACTCCCAAGAATTGTGCTAAAGCAGATTCAAGTTGCTGCTCAAAGCGCCACATCCCATGAAAGCACCTTAATCACCAACTTTGCTGTTGGAACTGCATCACTTTTAGAGAAGCAGCTGAACACAGGTTTTGATGGCCCGGTCACCTTCCTAAGCGGGACTGAGTTACCACAGTGAACCTCCGTAAAACGAGGACGATTTGAATGTGACTCCATCCACTTCGCAACAGGCACCCAAGACACTGCCCTTCCTCTGGCTTTAACCTAATCCACTCAGGGAACGAGAACTCTTCCAAGATAAGTTTAATCAAAACAGCTCCATTTCCAAGAACAGGTTTGGAAATCAACTGGCGCCAACGCTTGTTAAAATTCCCAGTCATCCACGCAGTCTTTTTCCGCTAAAAATGAAGCTGAGCACGCAGCTTGTTAGAGGAGCCCCAATAGTGTTTGCAGATTTATCATAGAACCTGAGCACGGGCGCTTCCCACAAACACCATCAGCCGGGGACGAGCGGGAATTTAAGATGTTGCTGCCAATAGGAAAAAAACGATCAAGCTAAACAAACCACTTGGAAAAATCCCGTTTCAGGAGGCCAAAAAAGAACTGTGGCCATTTTCACATCTGAAGATTAACAGAAGCCCTATTTTTTCTCATAAACTTTTGTTTGTTTTTTGGAGGTGGCTTGGTGTTGGGGGATTTTTTTTTTGCTTGTTTGGGGTCCGAACAAGGACATTACAACAGGGTTTGTGTTTGTTTTTAGTGTTTTTGTGTTTGTTTTGTTCTTCTTTAGTAAGAATCAAGAGCCAGCTGCTGGAATACAGTTGTTCTTTCCTCCGGGGGCCCTCACCGTGTGCCTGCACCAAGGGCAGCTGTCACACCAATAACGCAGATCAGAAATCTATTTGAGGACGCCAAAAAGTAATTGCTGCAAGCTTCACATCTGAAGACTATCAGGCTCCTTTTATTATGATTTCAGGTTTATTTTAATTTACTTTCTAAAAGAACTAAGCCTCGTTTGTTAAATAATAAATATATAAAATTGATTCAAGTCTTTGTGAAACAGTTCATTACCAAAACAATTAAAAAATAAGACATCAGCAAGCAATCAAAAGCCGTTTGTACAGCATCTTCCCCTGGGAATTTTGTGCTCCTAATTGCCATTTTATATTGATCATTGTTTTTCTTCACTAGCAGGAAAAGCAATTGAGAATCTCATCTTGTATTCAAGAGCAAAGTTGATCCAAATGTCTAAATCAACCACAAGCTCTGGCACAGAATGCAATGTGATTTGGCTTATTTTCTTAGTTTTCCACTAAAAGAGGTAACTTGAAATCACAATATTTTTCACTCACTGGATTGAGTGTCTCCCCAGGAGAGATTTGTAAACAAACAAGTTCAGACTGTAGTTGACTGCAGTATAGAAGAAATGGATGCTTCAAATGCATCGTCATCTGCCGCAAAACAAACTGCTGAAAATATAAACAGATCCATATTCACCCTTCGGGTTGCACCAGATAGAGCTCAGCACATTTCAGCTCTCTGCCATTAATACTCTGTCAGCAAACACTTGTGGGCAGACATTATTAGACAAGGTTCACGTTTTAGGCTTTGATCCTTATCACAACCAAACTAAGCCCTACGTAGGTGCCTTTACTAGATGACTTATCTAGAAGATCCACAGCTTCAGCATATTAAGTTGCAAAATATGCCGGCAGATGGTACAGCATTATCTCTTCCCAAATCTCACTCATCACTAGTGTTGCTTGTTCTCTCAAACTTCTTGTTAACAACCCGCAGTGACAATCACACGCACAATTTAGCTTGGCCAAGTGTGCACCACACTCACAGAGCCCCCACTGGGCAAACCACAGACTCCTTGCCTTTCTTAACAGGCCACAGCAGCTACTTTTTGCAGACTTGTGTGGAAGAGAGGCAAACTCCATCACCACAAAGTAGTTTTCTTATTTTTCAGCTATTTCCCCATTACAGTTAATCAAGGACTCCGGGGAACAGGCCCTGAGGCAGGTGATGTTGCAAGTGGCAACTGGTTTTGGGAGAACTGGCTGTACGTCTGGGTTTGGGTAGGGATGAACTGGAGGAACAGAGAACACAAGAACTCAGTGTTCAGCACAGCCTCCTCTGTAGCTGAACGCTTAGAATAAGAAAGCAGCAATCAACCCCAGCACGCAAAGGCCGCTTTCAAGGAAAGCGGCTCTTCCCCTACAGCTCACTTGCCCTCTGAGCAGACCGGCAAGAAACCACAACTTTCCTGCCAAACCCAAAAACCTAAGTGTTGCTAAATAGGAGAGATTTTTTTCCTGAGAAACTCAGAGGGTAATTAACTTCTTTTAAGAGTCTTCCACCTGCTCGCAACAGATGGTGAAACCTTGGAGTTGTCTGGTTTTTAGCTTGCTCCATAACCATGTTTGGTGACAAAGCGATGGGCAGGCAGCAGCTCCCCATTGGCCCTGTCCTGCCTGCTGTGCTTGGGTTAAAATAATCCAAAAAGAGCCAAGCAATCCGGTCAGGTAGACCAGGGTGTCACTGTCACCTGCTTTCCAGAGCAATGGCCTGAAACTCAGGGACCATCAGGTTTCTCTTCGGCTTTGCTGCGCCACACTGACTTTTTGCTACAATTACATTCCCTGCAAATACGGTCAGGTTTTTCTACAGGTTTTTCAGCAATTCCCCACCACTTCAGGAAACATTAGNGCAAATACGGTCAGGTTTTTCTACCTTTAGTCTTACCTGGATATTAAGCAATTCCCCTACGCAGGAGTTTCTGGAAGTACTCAGCATTATTATAACTGTAATTAATTTGTACACAACTCACAATTTCAGCCGTGAAGTTACTTTTCCAAGGAACACTCTGAGGTGTTTGCTTTAACAACACTAATCCCTGCAAAAGCGATCAACTATCTGCAGTGATCCTGTTCCCTCCTGAATTAGTTTTCTGTTAAAGACATTACTGTCTCGCAGGAAACCGTTACCTTCCAAGCATACACTACCTACCTCATACTTCTCAGTCACATTGGTATCAGAAGTGAAACTCAAATTTATGCCTAAACTGGGATGATCATAACCTGTTTGTATAGGCAAGATACCCTATTCATGGACTGACCACACAGAAACACCCCCCTTTGGCATAGGCTGGAAAAGGCAAACAGACTGCAGCTGCCTTGTTTCTTTTAAAAATAGCACTGAATAAAGGGCTCCTTCTTTTCAGGCAACTACTTAGGAAATCAGAGCATTTTGTGACCCACTCCTCCAGATTACCTGCTAACATCTCCATTTCATGCAGAAAGCTGCCTTGGGTTTGTGCAGTAAGGGATGAAATTCCCTCCTTCCCAGCAGGAAAAAGAAATAGTTAGTGGTATTCAAAGATTACCCAAAGTAAGCCACAAAGGAAGCCTGCAAGCACATACGGAGCCCTGAACGGCATCGCAGCCACGTGTTTCACGTACGTTCCCTGTGCAGCCGGTCGGTACCAACACAGATTGTTTTACTGCCCCTCCTTTTACCCACGTTGCTTTTTGGCAGGGGAGCATTGGAGAACATGTTCAGAGCAAGATGCAGCTCCACATCAATAACGGTATCACAGTCTGTAACCAACTCTATGTTTCCTACACAGCACAAGGCAGGAAAGATACTAAAAAACAGACTACGCTGCAGAAATGGATCAAAAAACTATGAATATTCATTCATCCAGATGTGTAAACATCGTTTATTTTGTCAAATGCCCTTGTCAGTATATGCCAACTTTATCATTTTTGTAAGAAATAAGATGGCAGATGACTCAGGGCTTTTTTGCTTTCACCTATTTTATGGATATACTGCAGAAATGGGAAGTACAGGTACATTATCGGCCTTACAATATACACAGAGCAAACCTCGTCTAAAAGTCCTGCCTTATAACTCAACTACATCATATCTACCTGGACTGAAGTGGTTTCTGACTCATATTCTGAGGGGATCAGACATGTAGCAACTGCTTTAGCAGAACACAGGTCACTCTGTGCTCTGTCGATGTGGATCTGAACTGGCTCACCGCAGGCTGGGCTGGAGCACACAAAGAGCAGCTCGAGTCTATCTGCACTGTTACTAAAACATGCTCTGGACTCCACACTGCTTGTAGACAATCTTTTAACTCTATGCTGTTTAGGCTGTGACACACTATTACCCCTTGGTAAAGGAGAAGCATTCTCAGGTGTAAGGAAGGCAAGACAAGAAGAGGAGGAGAAAGGAGGAGACCGGGGCAAAGACAGGGAAGAAATAAGAGACAAATTTTATAGAGAAGTAAAATACACAAGGAGACTGAGATCTGAGCCCAACGTAAGGCCCACTAAGAGCATGTATATTCTGAAAAGGTAACCAGAGAGCTTTTTCTAACAGGCCTGATGGTGGCAACTTAATGGACAGACTTGCAACTTGAAGGGACATCTAGCAGAGGCTCAGGTAACCAAGCAGACACAGGGGGCTTCTGGAGAGTCTCTTAGGGAAGAGAAAACTTTCTGGACCATAGATAGAAAGAGGAGAAATTGAGATGTGAGAGCCGAGGTGTTATAAAGAGACATTAGTAAGAGTGTAACAGAGTCTGAGGGGCAGAGTCACCATTGCTCACTGAAAACACAAGTTCAGGTATTCAAGAGGTGAGGCACAGAAACAGCACGAAGGCCAACAGCAAAGCTTTACTCTTAATCTGTTCTTCAGTAATCTACATGTGAAAAAGGCTCAAAGGAAAAAAGCAGTGCAACATGAAGTGGGATGCTGCTTTCACCTTTTAATGCGTGTTGGTAGGACTGGGCTTCTGGACAGCTGGTCCCCTTCACTGCAACTCCCAGCTCCATCTGTAGCTGCACCAGCACCTGGCAAGCAAACGTAAGCTTTGGTGGATAAATCACTTTGACGCCAACACAAGTAACTAACTTGTAATTTAAAACACTTCATCCCATCCACTGTAACGTAAGTCAGTCCGCGAGGTTGTGCCAGCTCTTGAAGACGTCGTGCTCCAGAGCAGTCTGAGGACAGATAAAGAGGATAAACCAGATTTTTAAAAGTCTACATTAGAGAAGCAACATTGCAAACAGCTGCCCCACCTTCATGAAGTACTGAAGATTGCTTCTGCCACCCTGCTGTCTCTGCAAATCTGTTTCACTAATAAAAACCCTTCCCAAAGCAGTGTCAGCCTCAGCTGATACATGTTCACCTATTTTTTCCCTAGCTATACACAATTAAGAAGTTAGAGAAGCAGCATCTAACTTCTCAGCTTAAGAAGGACAAGTCCCTTTTTCAATCTCCTCCACCAAGGAAAATTGATCTCTGGTAAAGAGAAAAACGGTACAGCTCATAAATCCCTGGCCCTACAGTTTCTAGGAGACAGAACAGGAACTGAAAATAAAGTGTCTTATAAAAAAATCACAGGTCAACAACATTAATTACTGTATTGCAACATCAATGGCTCATTGATTAAAAGAAACATTTATTCTTATGCAGAGCACATTTAACATCCTTGGTATCTATCATTGTGATAAATAGAAAAACGCCCCTAATGGTCAAACTCTCATTACCTCCCTGTTTTTAGTACTCCCTCCCCTCTCTCATGTTCATGCCATTTGTGGCTTCTTTCCATCTCCCCTATTTGCACCTTAGGGCCATCAACTAACTTCTGTCAGTTTTACAGCTTCAAGTCAGAAATTTGGATCCTCATGGGAATGAGCAGATGCATATCCAGTAATGACTGAGAGACACTGTGTTCAATAACAAAACGGTCAGAAGGCAGCCCTTCTTGTGAGAAGGATATAATTTATCTCATTTTGTGGAAACAGGGGCAGACGGGGTGGTTGGACAACTTGCCCAAGGCTTCAGTGAGACACCCTAAAGCCAGAGGTTGGACAGGGAGCCCCGAGCTCTTGCTCCTTTGCTCTAATCAATTAACCATTTTCCTTTTCAGGATTTATTTTCTCTTTCATAACTTATGACTCAGCTACTGTGTAAGGAGGACATGACATACCGCTTCACAACCAGGGGCTAATTACTCCTTGCCACATGCTGTTGGGTATAACACGACCCAGTGCTACTGAGATAATCAGTCCATTGTCTCAGCATGTTAATTGAGACAAATGGCCTAATGAGTCATGTTTAGGTGTCCGCTTCGATGTTTCCTCTTTGTTTTCCGCTCCTGAGATTAATGCCTGCATTCCTTGGAGGTGACCGCTGATGTTCCTCCTCTCTGAGCGCTACCGCTGGGATACTGTGTGTGTCTGTGCTATCTCATTTGCAAAATATTCTGCTTATTCACATTTGCTATTTTCAGACTCTTTAGAGAATTCTTTTTCTATGCCAACTGCTTTTGAGGTTAAAAGCAAACAAGAAGAACGGAATCAAAACAACAACTCCCCTTCTGCCTCCCTCCTTACACTTGAGTCTAAGACACAAACCCATCAGCTTTGCCGTTTGGGATTACGTTTAAATGATTTTATCAGCCAAATATTAGTCAGCTGTTAATCATAGACATTTCTGCTTGAGCTTTCTATATGGGAACGAGGGACCCTCGCATCACGGGGTGGAGGAACAAAGGGCAAACAGTGCCCAGTATCTTTACAGCAGAGGCTGGTATTGGGTATTTGCCATTCAGCATTGCTTCAGACAGATCTATTCCTCTGTTCCAAAATCTCACCAAGGGGGAGAAAGGAAATAACCCTTACTGACCCCTGCAATTTTTTTATATAAAGATTATACAACCCCACGTATCATTTGAGAGCATTCAGCAGACATGGCTGAATTCCACAATTGCACATTGTCCCTCAGCTTACCATCAGTGGTTAGAGACAAACAATCAGTTCTCTCAAACCAAAATATTTAGTGTTAACAGCAGAAGCTAAACATAATATTAAAGCTAGAGGATTTTTAACATAGTGAAAGGCTTTGCAAGAATGCCTCCTATTCAGTGGAAATTAAAATCTTCCCCAAGACACTCACTGTGAATTAAGCCAAAGTATGCACAGGGAAAAAAGAAAATCTCACAGAGCTGCACTGTAACCATCCATGGTCATCCTCAGCATCAGTAAATCACTGCATTTCGGGCACGGTCACAAGAGAGTTCAGCAAGAGTTCTCTAAGGATTTAACAAAAGGGCATGAGTCTGTCTACAGACAAAACTCAAAGCATGGCTAGCAAAGTCAATATGGTTGAATTTATTGCTAAAGGCGGCAGGAAAAATGGCAAAAAATTGGCTTTTTTTGACAGCTTCTAAAAAAAAAAAAAAAATTACCAGGCTGGCCTTTGCAAGATCACATCTCATCAGAAACATCCATGTCTCTACCAACCCATCTATAGCTGGGCTTCTCATGCTAATTAACCTTAACAAGGTGGCACTTCCCCTCCCTCCATGAGGCAGAATATACCAGATTTGGATAAGGACAGAAGCAGCCACTTGGGTGTCTCTGAGCTGGCTCCAAGCACACGGTTTCAGTTGTGCTCTTCATAACTGATTAAATTCCAGACTTGTTTGGATTTTGTTTTCAGCCTGAAAATACAACACAAATACAATCACATTCAAAACAAGTTCTGATGAAGAAGTTTGTTTCCTGGTAAGTAAAGTGCCACCAAAATATTTGGCTGCCACTAAAAAGAAAGGGGTTTCCCCTCTGGGCTCACTAAAATGGAAAGGTAGCTTTATGGGTTCTTCTAGATGTTTAAATAAGGATATGTCAGAAAGTTCAGTCTGAAACAACAAGAAAACCTTTTTTCCCCCCTCCATTGCAGCTTTCTGTAATTTCCATCTGCCTGTTCAACTGGTCCTCCCACAGGGACAAAAATACCCCAGGGAAGCTCTAAATAACCAGACATTACAAAGATATTTTATTTGAAAGAATACTATTCAGCTGGTGTTTTTGTATAGTAGACTAGAGAGACTAAACCAGACCATTATCTGCATAAACAACAGAAAAGCCAACATTAATGTAATTGAACTTCATAATCAGTTAAAAGTAATATCTACTATTTGACTCCTGGAGTTTAATCTGTGGGGACTAGGAAATAACCGAGCACCCTAATATACCCACTCCTTCCTCCAGCCACTCTGCCATGCTCAACAGGCTATAATACAGCCAAACAAGCAGAGCTTTGCTACGGCATATTTGAATTCAGTTCACAAATCCTTGAGGACAGACAGAAAACACATTCTTCCCATGTATACAAACACGCTTCTTTATGGCTTTTTGGCCAGGTATGCCCATTTAAGTATTTTCCTTCTTGCTGTCAAAACACAAAATTCCTGTTTATTATTTGATGAACAATCAAACTACATGTTTAATTTTCACTGAATTCATCCGACCCTGCATAATGGCTTTTTAAACAAATTATACTAAACCAAATTATACTAGAGGGTTCAAAGTGAAGAGATAAAACACAAGCTGGGCAGATGAAAGATGAATTTCAAAGCCAAGATCAACATTATTTTGAAAAATGCAGAACTTTAAGCTGTCTCCTCTTAACTGCTGCCCACCCCTCTCTTGCATCATCCCCTGCCCACCACAGGTCCTTCCTGTCACAGCCCCATGTCTGGTTATCAGACTTGAAAGTGCTGCAAAACCTCTGCAGGGACCACTTGACATCCCAACAGAGACCCAGAGCAACAAGAGAGAACTTGTTCTCTTGAAAGCCCTTTAGATGCCCTCCTCCGCCTCTTTTTTTCTTCATTTTCAATACAAAAGCAGGAATTAGTTTCCAAAAAACAAAAGGTCCAGTGAATGACTCAACAAATTCTGGATTAAGTAAAAACTGAACTGTGCCATACATTTAATTCAAACAGCTAGAAAACATTTATTATACATAATATATATATTTTTCAATATTGGAAATACACATTTATATATTCAATGGGCTCTCAGGACAAAGAGGTGAGGAAGGAAAAAAAAAAGGAGAAAAAGTGTTTTAAACACAGCAAAACTCTACTGCAGACTCCTAGAGAATCCATGGGGCATTGTGTTCCCTAGGGGAAGATGAATGAATGGGAACTGCACGCAAGTGAACGTGATGGTGTATGGTACGGGAAGTGGAAGAAAAGGCGTTGGGTAACAGTGACAGAAGGAGCTCTAGAAACACAGAAAGGAAAGCAAAGGGAAGGACAGATGACTCCTGTTGGAACCTGACCCTCAGCAGAGCTCTGCGGAGCAGATGCAGCAGTTCTCGTTGTGCAGACACAGGGTTGTGGTTTGTAACGGGAGGTTGCAGGGCGTTTGCACAGTGAGCTCTTTGTAGTGGGTTCTTTAACAGTCTTCTGTTCTGCCCTGCTTGTGGAGGCTGGAAGGGAGGCAGACAAAGATGGGAGAGACATTTCAGAGAGCTGAGACAGACAGAATAACAGCAAAACAGGGATTTCTCCATGGGCTGCAGTGGCAAAAACATGCAGTTTTGAGGGCTTGAAAAGCTGAAATGGAGGATTTAAATTCAAGTCAAGATAACATTTTCTTTAGGAGCTCAAACTGTTTACATTCCAGTTGTAGCTGTGAATGGACCCAGATAACCCCCTACCCTGAGCACCCCTCCATCTTTTCAGGCTGGCAGGCAGGACACCAAACTTCATTTATTTCCCAATCCACTGTTACCTCTGCTCTGAGAACAGCTGTAAGCAGGTAAATCACACTGGAACCTCTTCAAAGAAAATGCTTTATCTCTCCTAGCATTCAGAGCCCAGCTTCCCAAACACAACTGCACTTCTACACTTGTTCAATTCCTTTCATCTTTTTCAGATCTTATTTCAGTGAAATTGGACAATAGCAGAGGCCTAAAGGATCTATTGCATGTATTCACCTTCAAGGAGAACTTGATGGAAATGGATAATCCTGCTGCAGACTGCTGAGAGTTTGTTCAAGAAACCACACACATACATACACCCCCTTACTGGGTTTAGGTTTTACAGCTGTTCAGACCCCATTATTTTTATCCTTGATAAATTCTGTAATACATTTTGACAGTAACAGCTAAACTCTGTTTCTTGCTCCCTATAAAGCATCTGTGTTCTCTGATGCCTTCTCCCAGACTACCATCTCTAAAACAACATCCAGAACAGCTGAAGGAAGAAAATCTGGAAATGATCAGGTGCATTGAGCACCAGGCCAACAGCAAAGTTTCAAGTTCTGAAGTAGGGAGCCAGTCTGCTAGAATCAGAGTCCAATCCTTTCACGCCGAGTCCTGATTTCTTACATGAAGGCCTTCTTCAACCCCACCCTATTTGGATACAACGTGCCTTTAATTATTCTTCCCTTTCTGCAAGTATAAAATGGCAAGCCGCATTCCTAGTGAACATCAGATCTACCGAGGACTTCAGTCTTATGATCCCAAGATTTAATCAGCTTCACCAAATAGCACCAGCTGAGAGGAAAACACCACAAACATTCCTATGAACACAACAATGCATGTTTCCCTTTTTCATTTGTGCACACCCAGGGAAAGCAAACACACAAGGAAAGCAACTGGGATTCAATCCCCTTCTCTGTCCAGGTTACAGTGACCAACTTAAACATGGGCACTTGAAAGCACCCAAGAATGGCCCTAATATGCACATACTCAACCCATCTTCCAAGTTCCAGCAGGAAGAAACTGTGTCCTTCCACTTCAGCTTACGTTCTGATGATTAGAGTACCTGCTTGAACGCAGGAGGCACGGGTTTGATTCATTTCAGGAAAAAGAGAAAACTGAGCCAGAATCTTACAACCGACTTAACGCTCCAACCTATACTGTGCCTGAAGAAAAGGCAGGAACATCATGATTCTTGGCTTTTCTTGACTTACACACCAAGCACAACCAGTATTCACAGTAAAATAAGTTTATTAAGGGATGGTTTCATTTCAGGGTGGAAACAAAATATTAAAATATGATATAATAATTCAACTAGGTATCTAAGTCTGGCCCAAGAATAAATAGGCAAACAATTGCTCAGACATCGTTTAATCCATCCTGTTCCCGATTAAACTGCCCTGTTTTTTTTCTTTCGCTTCCAACCCAGTCTCTTTCTCCACACCCTTCTCCCAGTTCCCTCCTGATTTCCTCTCATTCTTTCAAGTTTCCTCCCCTGGGAGCTGTGCCAGGCCATGCCAGTGATGGGACATACCCCCAATTTGATGCAATTTGCTGCCCCATTAACAGCTCAGGTGCCCTCATGCATCTCCTGGACTCACACAATACCCTGACCTGCTGCTTCCCTCAAGCAATGAGAATTTAAACAGCAGAAGCCTCCTATTTCACTAGACATTGCAGTATTTCTTGAAAGGGACTGATGTCAGCTTGTACATGTGGCAATTGGAAAGACAATATTTGCAGTCTGGGAACAGCAAAAGCTGTTTCCTTTGCTTTGTAATTAGATCTTCAAGTTGGTCTAATCCATGTGCTGCATAAAAATGCTTATTCTTCTTAGCCCCAGTCACTCCAGTTAGAAAAAGAGACTGTCAACTTGCTCTAAAAACTGCATTTTCACTCATAGCTAGGGTCAAAGTCACTCTCAAGAAGTTAGATGGTTCTAATTCTTCTCATTACGCTTTGCATGTCCACCTGAGCTCCCTGTGCCCTCCAAGCCCCAGCTTCCCAGCAGCCTGTTAAGTGGAAACAGGAAAAATCAAGAGGCCTGTGGGTGTCTCAGTGTCTCCCACCTAAAGTGTGGATAGAGGTTCTGACCTCTTCTAAGAGCTACAGTGAAGAGTGCTGCACAAGGACACAGCTAACAGGAGATGAGGGCTTTCTAAAGTTTTGTCCCATATTTTACAGGAAAAATACATCTGTAAGCATTTGTTAGTTCCAAGTTTACTGTGAAATACAGAAAACAACATTGCACGAGCCAATTCTTCCATTTTGTAAAAATAAATCTCGGTATGAGATCCACATGGACTACATTTTCTCCTGGGCCATTTTTCCTCCCACTGGGAACTAAACCAGATTTCTACAGTTCTCCCAGCAGGAAACATTCTGTGATGTCTCTGCTCCACCACAGCACCATTGCATCAGAAACTGTACAGCCCTTATGCCTCATTTTGTTCTAACACAGTTTCTTCATGGGCCATCTTATTTTCATCAGCAGAAGGAAGTCCTTGAGAGCAATTCTGCATTCGGTTTCTTCAGTGGCAAATTTAGGTCGAGATAACCCACTCCCCACCTCAATAAAAAGTTTCTCATGTCCTGGGGTTTTTTACCTTCAGTTGTAGCAATGCAATTATTCATGAGACTGCACTTTAAACCAGGTCTGTGAAGTGATCTGCAATTAACTAATTTAATATATGTAGCAGTACATAAATCTATACCACTTTGCTTTCTAATTCCCTTCTGCCCCCAAAACATCCCCGCATTGTTTTGCTGACCTAATTTAGAAAACCTCTGCTCCAAAAAAAGTTACTCGGTACAAGTGAGGACAAATTTAGCAGGATGACAATGTGTGGAGCTGGGAACTCTTTTTATCATGAGGTTTCCTATGAGAGGAATCTTAACAGCACATCATTAATTTGATATTATCTTTAAGTTCTGAGTCACTTCGACAGGTTTTGTCTGGATGTATTATATCCTGGGTTGGGGGCACACAAAATAATTACTTATTCCTCATTAAGAAGGCACAGAAATAAGAATGAGTACTCATGCTTTGACTGTTTAGCAGAAACAGTTTGAAAACTGCAACAATGAACCCAACCTCAGAGTACAACATGTTCATAGTTTTCCCTAAAAATAACGTGTTTGCTTTTCTCAGAAAAGCTGAAACGTCAATTCGAGAGCTGAAAACTTTCAGCTGAAATCCTCAAGTTCTACTTCAAAATGTACAGGTTTTCCTAGAGGTATTTTCAAATGCTTTTCAATTATTTGAGAAAATAGTTTCAGTAGAAAAAAATCTGACTAATGCCAGTAATTACACAAGCTGTCATTAGAAAAAATGCCACATCTGCCGTCTGTAGCACCTTATGACCATGATCTTGTTTCTGCTTAGGAAAAAAGTCATTGTGACAGATGCAGTAGCAATGCATATAAAAAACAAACAAAAAAACCAAAACAACAACAAAAACACCACAAAAAAAAACAAAAGAAAAAAACAACCCACACCACCCACCCCCAAAAACCCCCACAGCACAGAAAACCAATACCATCATTAGATAGATCAAGAGATCTAACAGCAACACTTGCTGATATGCTGATGATGCACAGGAAGAAGTATCACTGAAGACCCTTTTTACCTTTATCAAGAGGTTTCTGTAGACAGCTCTTCATTATTGTCTACCTACACCATTCCATGAACAGATTTATTAGGGGTACATACTGAAAAAACAGCTTTTTACTTATTTCCTATTCAAAATTTTTAAAATGTATTACAAGAACTCAAGGGAGCACCTTCCAGCCAACCACATTATGGGCTTAAGACAGCACCTGATTTTACCTTTACCATTCACATCTTTAGTTTATTTCATGTGAAGTGAAACAAAGCTTAAAACACCCAAGCCTGTTGTCCTGTATCACAATCAATTGATACGCATTGTACAGCAACAGCTGAGTAACAAGTTTCAGATCAGAAGCCAGGAACCTTGCTCCAAAGAAACAGGCTAAACACAACTAATCAAACAGCAGGAGTTAAGCTTGGGGGTTTGTTTCGTTTTTAAAAATCATCATGCAACGATTTTGCTTGCTTCAGACCTGTGGAAAGGTGAGGCCAGTGAGCAGAACATCAAGTTCAGCACTGATTTCAGCCCATTTCCAGCAGCTGAGGGGTTAGTGAAGAACATTCCATCGTCCCCAACTTGTCCCACCAGCTCAGAACTGTGAGACCAGAGAGTGAAACCAAGCATTGCTGCAGAAACCAGCTCAAAGGCTCTAAGAACCAGAGCAAATTAGTGCAAACGAAGGGAGGAATGGCTGCCAAAGCAAATCTGTGCAGTTGTTCTCGTCCGGCTTGGGGTGCCAAGAGATCGGGGGGGTGTTGTGCCACAGCTTCACACCATGTCAAGGGAAAAGATTAGCTCATCTTTCAGTGACGGACAGGAGCTTGGCCTGGGTTTTTTCACCAGCATCACCTTTCCCAAGGGAGAGAGAATTTAAACCCTTGTCTGTCTCAAGCAATAAGTGTCAGTTATCAAATGCAAACCCACCACCTCCCAGTCAGCACTTCGCTGGAATGACAAGCAGCTGGAGGGAAACAGCACAATAACCCATTGAGCCCAAGCAAGAGAAAGCTGTTTGCCACAGGGCAGTGTGTTACAGGTCCTTCTGAAGCTTAAGGAAAGGTAATTAGAGGTCTTGTGTAATCTGTTCCCCTCACATCAGGGCTGTAAGGGAAAAAGGACCTCCACAGCTCTTCTAAGAAATGTGACATATTGCTAGAGAATCTCTTTAAATATACAGCATTTTCAGTGTAGTGCCTGGTCACGAATACTGTGTGAAATACTGACACTTCTGGATAACCTTTTCAGTACAGAGGCTTTGGAGCTTTTATATTTCAAATACACATTAGAGCTTACTCAATTTACTCAAGCCCTTTGCCATTAAAAAAGCTGAACGGCTTCCAACCAAGTGAAATTCAGGTAGAAGACAAGCGAAGAACATTTGCTTGTGCTTGCAATGGGGAATTAAGCTTCGCTAATGCAACCATGACTATTTTGGTGAAGATACTGACCGAAAAAAAAAAAAAGCCTGGTTCAGAATCTCAGTCTGGAGCTATTAGAGCAAGGCTCTAAAACAAAGTTGCAAATTGATGTAAAAACAGACAAAAGCTTGTACCACCTCGAAAATCTCTGCCATAATCAAAGTTCATGAAAATGGACATAAAAGTTGTCCCAGAACAGGAAGATGTCAATCACAGTAGGAAAGGCAGTTTTCCTATGAAAACACTAAAAAAAAGAAGAGGTGACAAACTGATGAATGCAGCAAAGCCAAGGAAATCCATTTTGGAGAAATGGGTTATGGCTGCTGAAATTGCTTGATACCTTGCAGGCGCAACAGGTTGGTGGAAAACAGATGATGTGTTTCCTTAAATACAAAGGCAAAACAAAGAGGTACAAAAGAAAATAATATTTTTTAAGACAAAACAAAGCTAGTGGCTTTCAGCATCTCCCGCAAAAGTACCATTGAAATGACAGATCCTTCTCAACAGCTTTTAAACACATTGAAGTGACCACTTCTCCCCAGGAACTCCAAGTCCAAGCAGACAAGGTAGGGAAAGGGTGGAATGGCAAATAATTATGCAAAATTTGTAGCTGGGGAACAAAGGGATTAAGTTACTTGGCACACAATTACTTCATGTTTCAAACAGCTGATCCCATAGCCTAAGCAATAAGACCACCCTTTCTCTCGACAGTGTATTTTTAATTGCACACAACCCAAAGGAAAGAAGGCTCTATCACTGAGAAGTATTAATCCTTCTAATTAAGTGGTGTACTTGGAAAGTGGTTAAGAAAACAAGTGAAAGGAAACCAGCTGAATAACATCAGAAATAAACACTAGACTTCTTGCTAAATATGACAGTTCCCTCAGTCGGAGGCCCCTGGGCAGTGCACTGCTGGAGACAGATGGGTGTTTCTTGAGGAACATTAAAAGCCTGAGAAGCATTTTAAGCAGTAAATACATAATAGCACCAGGGCACAGCAAGCAGGAGGTCTGAATCACATCCCTTCACTTCCCACTGCCTGAAGGAATTCCAGGCTATTTATTCGGCTCAGCATCTTCAGTAGAAATGATCAAATTTGAAAACTTCTCTTAAAATAAGCATCTCAACTGAAGACATTGAAAGTCAGTAACCATTTTGCAAATGCTTTGCTCTTTGCTTCTGCATCCCAGTCCATAAATTACAGGAATAGAAAGCATCATCTTCATAAAGTGGGCAGACATCACTGATGGCCTAAGCAGCAGTGGGATGCTGCCTTGTAATTAAAATACTTCTGAAGCCCCATTATTAAATGTACTTGCAGATCAGCAGCTGCATTAGCAAGTCACAGGCATGTTACACATCAGTACTAAGAAGATTTCCCCAACTTGAATTGGAATAAGTATTTTAAGAAGCATGCTCTATTGATAGCCTTTGCAACTCTTCCTCTGCAACTGCAAAGCACTTGGGATTTCCTCCTAGTAGTAAGTATTCATGATGCCGTAGCAACCATTTGGGTCTACTTCTCAATGTCAGGTTAAGTAAGTTCACATTTTGAGGTCATGTACTTGGACTTCCTTGCACAGCTTTTTGTTGCTGTATTTGGGTTTTTCTCCCCTCCCTCCTTTCTTTCAGGCTTGCTTGAACACTTACTTTTTCACATTTGTCCTTTTCCTGTTACACTTCTTGACCTCTATAGCAGCTTCTCCCCACTCCTTTTGGACTCCACACTTAAAGTCATTGAAGGTGGTTCTACCACTGCAAGTTATATTCCAGACTTATTTATTTTACTAGTTCCCTTTATCTCTCTCCCTCCTGTTTATGATGATACACACTCCTGATAGTTGTAACATTTTGACCATTAATAAATTCCCAAGCTCTTCCACAGCCGAGTCCTTGCGCTCCTCAGCCACACGATTTCACCCCCACTTCCCTCCGTGTGTCCATCTCTGTTCTTTCAAAACCAACTCAGACTTGCTTTTGCTTCTCACATTACATCCCAAACCACTGAGAAAACAAAATTGGTCAGAAACTTTTCTGCAGAAGGCACAAAAGCCTTTAAGTCCTCCATTCCCCAACTCAAACAACGGAATAAGAAAAGCCCTGTTGCTTCAAACACTGTAGGGGCAGCAATTCACAAAATTACAGCAGGGGATGAAGGTCAGTGAGGCAGCCAGTCCTCCTCAGCTGGAATTCCTGACACACAGAAGCAATTGTCCATCTGAAATAAGTAGGAGAGTTTCTGAGGATTTCTTCCTCTTTCTGAGTAAACAGGGTCAAAACACATCCAAGAAAACCCCCAAGTCAGCAAAACAAGAAGTAATTGTGTTCTGCCGGGTCAAATACGGCCATAGGGAAAGGAGGAAAAGGCCTTTTGACCATGCAAAGAGAGTTGTCAAAGACAACTTTTATTTTATTGTTATGCTACTTTAGCAGAACTGTATCCCCTGCATTTCTAGAGAGAGAAGAAATAGTAACGATAATTGCCAAAGAACTGAAGTTGAACAAACAAAATACCAATCAACTTCCTGAGAACCGGACTTCAGTAAACTTTTTATTTGATCCTCTGAACTTTTGGAGTGAGAAAAAAAAAGGGAAAAAAGTCTTCTCAACTGAAGCTTTCTTGAGGACAGACCTCCAGTCCAGCCAAAATGCAAAGAGCATTTTAAATCCAAATATTTCACTTAAACTCAGAGACTGTTTCATCAGCAACTTGTAAACTCCTTCAGAATGTGTAATTTTGTATTTGAAACTTTGATAATAAATGAAGTCTTAAAACGTTGTTTTGAAAGTAACAAGTGTTTTCTTTAACAGAAGTTACATTAATATCTTTGGCTCTCCCCATGTGAACAGATAAGCAGTGAAAGAAGATTCTGTGCTCAATACAGCTCAGCACTGAAATGAAGAGCCAAGATATTCAGAAAACGTTTTCCATACGCTAAAAAATTTTCTGTAGCTCAAAAACTGATTGAAATTCACTACTGAAAAAACCCGACAGCTTTCAATCACTGGTATTTGGTTTAGATTAAAAAACTTTTTACATGCTGTCACAAAATCTTGATCTTCGGGAGATGCAAGATTAATTTTTATTTTTCTTACAGAAAGTCAATTTAATCAGTGAGGCATAAAAGATCAAATTGTAGCACAGCATTCACAAAAATTTAAATAGCATCTTCCAGTATAATGCCATTTCAGAAAGTAGTACTGCTTTCCTCCCAGGGGGGCTGATATTTAAATATTTATAGAGTCAAATGCAAATGACAGAAGATTTGCTTGACCTTCTCTCCCTGCCAGAGGACACAACTCTACCATGGCTCTTCTAGTATTTTAACTGTATTTCCTTTTAAGGGACACAGTAATCAGGGATTTCTCCCATTTTGTCTTTTTTCGTTTGTGTTTGAGGCCAGCAGACCTATCAGCTTCATCAGATCATGGGCAGGGGCCTTATTAATAACCTTAGCGTACATTCCAATCCAAAACTGGAGGAGGTGCTATGCAGTAAAATAAATTAATGAAACAATAGTTTTCTAGTGGTTTATTATATCAGCTCTCCAACCACTCATCAGATCATGTTCTTACTGAAATCAGAAGGTGGATTCACAACATCCCAGCTAATCTTGCAACATCACGTCAGTTAAGCTGATTTTGGATTGATTTAACAACAACTAGATCTAAACACATTGGGAAAACAAGGATTGTTCGAACATCAAATGTAAGCCCAAAGCGGCTGTAGATACAGCAACCTCAAAATAAATTATTTCATTTTAAAGCACTGTAATACCAATTTAAACAAAATATAAGTTTTAGAAATTTATCTTCCAAACTTCCTTGGTACCCCTGAGAATAAAAATCTTATCCTAAAATCAAGACCAATTGAAACAAATTAAAACTGAAGTATTCAGCTGGCAAGACACAGAAGATGTTGAGCGAGCAATTCTTCTCTGCAGGAAAAGCTTTGGATTATCACTACAGGAAAGGAAATTTCACCACATAGGGGAGTTGTTGCTGCTTAAAGTAATTATCTCCAATGAACTGGCATGATTTGATGTCTTAGAGCATATTGAGTAAACAGCCCTTACAAAATGAAGCTTTGTCTACATATAATAGCTTAAATGATACAACCCCCCCTGTGTATCAATGTGTTAACCCTTTCCACACAGGAGAGACACACAATCAGCTTCCTGCTGATACTAGCACAAAAATAATTTACATAATCTGAGTTTCTTCCAAACACCTTTTGAGCATTCAAAGCAGCAAATTAAGCCCCTATGTCCCTTCAGGGCCCTGGACCTGCATTCAGAGAGTCCACTATTCCCTTTGGGTTAACTGGACTTTTTATGGTTCAAGTCACAGCTATATACAGAAAAGCTTCCTAATTTATTGTTCTTGAATAGCATAATCTTACAAGGCTGCTTCTCATTATAAGTGACATTTGAATTTCACGGGCAGCAGATGATGTTTTGTTTCCTGTTTTATTTTTATAATCATTTCCAATTAGCTGTCTGTTAAATTGATTTCTGTGTTTGATGTGTTCTGTATTTAAGCAGGACAGTATGTGTTGTAGCTTAGATGTCATTTCATGTAACACCTTCTGGAAGAAATTCACATATCCCCTCTCCACTCTTAATTCCAAACACAAGCAGAATACATTAATCAACACCAGAGGCAAAAGAACCCAACACAAACTAACTGCTGCATTATGGAACACCCTGCACATGGAGGATGAGCTTTTCTTTCCTGACAGACCTCAGAACTGGGTTTTCATCACGGCAGGCAGAACAGAGGGTTTCAAATAATTACAGAACAAATCACAACTTTCTCCCTCCTCCCAAAAAAGATTAATGTAAAGCACCTTGGGATTTATCTACATGAAAAGCTTCATATAAAACAATTGTTCTAAAAAATACTTGCCAGCATTTGTCAAATGCTGTCTTTTGAATAGCTGACATCTCTATTAAAACCTCTCTCAATTAGTATTCCATTCAGCATTAGCAAATGGCAAGTGTCAAGCAGTCACAATAGAGTCCCAGCTGATGCAACTAAAAAAGAATCTAATGCAAATTCCAGACTTCAGATGCAGTTTTAAAACACTTTCCTCAGAGCCTAACTTTTTATTTGCTGACGGATGCTTTTACAGACCCGCTAAATTCTGAAGCCAGCAAACAGTAATCACCCAGGCAGAGGTTGCATCAGCAGAATCAGCACAGCAGCGAGGAATAAGGCTCCGTATTTTGAATGAAACTGGAGCACATTTGCCAATATCCACAGATACCATACTATTGTTTCTTGGAGATTCATCTGCTTGTGTAAACTGTCCCAGTTCTCTCTGGCAAAAAGGAAAAGCTGCTTTCAAATTTCACCTACATCAGCACCAATGGGGAGTAACACCACAAAAAAAAGAATTAGTTCCAGTTTATATCAAGATTACTGAGGCTGAAGCCCTTGAAATTTCGATTTTCCAGTCAGTGAAATGAAGACAGTAAATAATACTTGCCTACCATAAGAGGGAATAGGGCTGACACGTTAACAGTTGCACAATGTTCCAAAAGTTCAAGCTTGAATAAATATATATTCTATATTTGCCTCAATTTCATTCTGTGCCCAATGCCAGTGATTTCAATCAGCTTACAGTGAAAGATGCTTGGTCAGCTTTTTATTTTTCCTCTTTCCTTGAGCACACTGCATTTGCCCACAGCAGCAGAAAACACACAGGTCTTCTCACCTGGCAGCAAATCCCCTGGCCAGGGCACCGCTCAGTGGCCCGAATGTATCTTCATATAGGGAAAACAAGAAACCACACAAAACCCAAGCTAAACTTAATTTCCCTTCCCACTCACCAGCCTCCAAAAGCAAAGAATTTTTGCTTCAGGCTTTTTAATTAAAGCTTCTCTTCGACAGCTAGACTGCGTTAGCACTGAGATATTACACATCTGTAGAGCCAAGAACTGCAGACACAAAATTGGTCAATGTGCCAAGCTAGAAAGGGCAAGAAAGATGGTTGCTGGTGAGACTTGGATCAAAGCAGACAAAAAAATTAGGTTGTATTCTCCAGCGTCAAAGCATTTCAGCACTATCAAGTCCCCTTCACCAGGGGAGGTTGAGGTTGGGTCTTGGGAACAATTCCTTCCCCAAAGGGCTGTGGGGCATTGGAACAGGCTGCCCAGGGCAGTGCTGGAGTCACCATCCCTGGAGGAGTAGGACAGACAGAGATGAGGTTCTCAGGTACACAGGTGAGTGCCAGGGGTGGGTTAATGGTTGGACTCAATCTTAAAGGTCTTTTCCAACCGAAATGATTCTATGAAATGCAGAAAGGAATGGAAATCCAGACATTTACATAGAAAAACTTAAACGAAACCCCTGTCACACAAAACCACATTCAAAATGTAATTTTCTTTGTAAGAGCTGTAGCATTGAATACTGCCATAGGCTGTTGCTGAAATTCCCCATCAATGCCTCAGTTTACCACTTCAAAATTCTAGATGTGCTTTAGCTTTACCTGCACTTCTGTGCATTACCAAAACATTCCAGTCTTGGTACTGAGTTGCTGACTGCCTGTGCTATGATGAGATCCCAGTTCCGTGTCACCCTCCTGTTTGAGCAGTTACAGTATTTTCAGAACTCAGTGTATGCTGTGCAGAGACGTTTTTATACTAACAGCCATAAGTATCTTTTTAAAAAAGCAGAGAAAAATGCCATGTTCCATCTTTTCACATACAGCTTCCTAACCTTTAGGAGGCAAACCAAAGAGCAATGCTCAGAAAGAGCTCTCAGCAAAGAGACATAACTACACAGTTATAGGCTATTCCTATACTTGTTAGGAGGTGTACTTCATTAGCTTACCTATAAGATTAAGAATGAAGAGATTTACAGATACTACAGTAACAGGGAACAGTCAACAGAAATGTATTTGTCCTTCAATAAGTTGAATGTTGAAACTAATAGTCGTGTTAAGTTTCTTTCCCAATCAAATGGGAAAACAACCCTATTACAATGTTTTTCTGTAATTTTATGAAAAGTGACATGTGTTGGGGATTAACATTAATGAAAAAGAACCAAAACCTCATAATTTTAGAACAGAGTGTCCCGGAATGCAAGAGAAAATTTAGACCTAAAATCCGGATTTATTTTCACAGCAAGTACTTCCATTTTCTGCCAAAGACTACAAAAAGAAAATAGATTTAATGAAAAATAAGCCAAAGCCCACCATTTCAGTACAAAAGAGGAACGTCAATGATACCTAAAAGCGACTTACAACCTTTTGGCTAAGTTGTTATGCCAAAGAGGCCACACGTGAAGCAACCACAGGAAAGCTGGGCCTGCAGCATTGCAGGCAGGGGATGCATCAAAAGGGCGAGACATGGAGGAAGGCTGGAACTTGTTATCAAGGCTAAAACACTGAACACCAACCTGCCCCTGCAGCTGGACCCAGTGAACTACAAAATGTAACAATATATGGTCCTGTGTGTGGTACCAGGCCCTTAATAAATTGGAAACCACATAAAGGTAATGAATTAGTGTAATTAACAGTTGTGACAGACTCTAGCTAACTGCCTTGCTTAATGAAGGGTACCGTTTCCTCAATCCTCAGACCTGTCTGCATTTCAACCCAGGTGCTCACAGTTTACTCAAGGCCACTGAGCAGTAGAGTTTTACCACAAAATGCTGCAAGGATTTACCTTGAGATCAAGCTGCAGTCCCTCCACCCTCAACCAAAGCAGTTTTACATATTCCAGTCCTCCTTTCCTACAAAAGTCCTTTTAAAGCAAAAGCTTTAAAGAAAGGGTTGGACTCATGGATACAAAGAATATTCAGAGCTATAATGAGGGGGTTTGCCATAGGGCCGGTATTTTTTTAAGCAGGGAGTTTCAATTTCTTATGGGCCAATTAAGAAATCAGCCAGTGAATACAGAGTTAGGAACAACCTTGAATTACTCCACAGCTGTCCACACACAATTCTTTGAAACTGCTGTAGTATCCTACTTTAATTCAACAGAGGACAAGCTCCGCATCGAATTATAAAATGTCCTGAGTTGAAACGACCCACAAGGATCAATGAGTCCAGCTCCTGTCCTTGCATATGACAACCCCAAAACTCACACCATGTGTCTGAGGGCATTGTCTGGTCTCTTCTTGAACACTGGCAGGCTTGGGGCTGTGACACCTCCCTGGGGACCCTGTTCCAGTGTCCGGCACCCTCTGAGTGAAGAACCTCTTCCTAATATCCAACCTAAACCTCTCCTAGTGCATCTTCCTGCCGTTCCCTTAGGTCATATCATTTGTCACCAGAGAGAAGAGATCAATGCCTGCCCCTCCTCACCTGTATACATGTCAGCACATGTATACGTTCACAGAATCACAGAGTGTCTGGGATTGGAAGGGACCTCAAAAGCTCATCCAGTCCAATCCCCCTGCCGGAGCAGGACCACCCAGACGAGGTTACACAGGAAGGTGTCCAGGCGGGTTTGAATGTCTCCGGAGAAGGAGACTCCACAAACCCCCTGGTTGGCCTGTTGCATGCTCTGTCGCCCTCACTGTGAAGAAGTATCTTCTCAAAATTAAGTGGAACCTCCTGTGTTCCAGTTTGTACCCATTGCCCTTTGTCTTACCATTGGTTGTCACCAAGAAGAGCCTGGCTCCATCCTCATGACACTCACCCTTTATATATTTAAAACATTAATGAGCCTCCTCCAAGCAAAAGAGCCCCAGCTCCCTCAGCCTTTCCTCATAAGGGAAATGCCCCACTCCCACATTAACCTTTTATTATTTATAAACTGCCCCCACAGGTTAACTTTCTTAAAACAAGATTTTTTTTTTTAATACCCTGAAGGATGCCTGGCCTTTCACCTACCTCCCTTTCCATAACTTGCACAAGACTCCAAAATAAATCTGTAACTCACAGTTCTCACATCTCTGCTCCCTGTGCAAAATTGCTGACAAGGACAACGCTTCACCAAGGAGGAGAAACAAGAGCCGGGTTTCACCAGCTGTTCAAGAGCTTCACACTGAGGCTGCAGCACCCACGGGTCTCTCCGGGAGCTCAGGACCAGCGGGACCTGCGCGGAGCAGAGGCCGCAGCAGGAGCCCCGCGGGCCCTGAGCCCTGCGCTGCCCGCGGGCGCTGTCCAACAGCGCGGTGCTGAAACCAGGAGCCACACGGGGCCGGGAGCAGCAGCCGGGAGACACCAACCCCTTCATGGGCAGTAGGGAGCGGTGGTTTCACCTGCACCACGCACTGACCTCCTGAGGTACTAGAGCCCGGTGTCCAGCTTATTCACAGAATGTCAGGGATTGGAAGGGACCTCGAAAGCTCATCCAGTCCAATCCCCCCGCCAGAGCAGGAACACCAAGATGAGGTTACACAGGAAGGTGTCCAGGCGGGATTGGATGGCTGCACAGGAGACTCCATAATCCCCCTGGTTGGCCTGTTGCATGCTCTGTCACCCTCACTGTGAAGAAGTTTCTTCTCAAATTTAAATGTAACCTCCTGTGCTCCAGTTTGTACCAATTGCCCCTCGTCCTACCATTGGTTGTCATCGAGAAGAGCCTGGCTCAATCCTCATGACACTCACCCTTTACATATTTATAAACATTAATGAGGTCACCCCTCAGTCTCACTAGGTCTAAAGATGCTGTAGTCCAAGCGTGTACTTTTCCACAAAGGAAGCTGCTGAGATGAGACAACATCCATGTTTTTTTCTGTCACATATAGAAAAGGATCCCCATGAATCATCACCAGAAGTAAACTGCACATTGGAAGCTGCATCTGTATCCTAAGTTATCTAGTGCATCTGAAAGTCCCATTTAGCCCCAGTGCTGCTTATTTTTTTGAGGGCAGAGAACAAATCACAACATCAGATGTACTTTCAGCATGAAAATCATGCATGTCAGCTTCAACAGGTGACACTTGAGATGAAGCTTTAAGGGCCATATGAGCATCAACAAAGGAATGGGACAGTCAACATGTCTTGTGAAATCCTCAACATAAAAAAAAGAAACCACCACAAAAAGCAAACTCCAATGAATCAGTCCATCTTAGACTACAGTTCATACTATAACACTAGTACTAGGAATTATGGATATGCTGCCCACACTACCCAATGTCCTAATGAATCTTATCACAAGCACCTGAAAACTGAAAACAAGCATTTTTATTCATTGGTCTAAAACCCTAAGTTGTTTTCATTCTAGGTTGGGAGAAGTATTTAAAGTTTAGTCCAACAGATGTTCCAACTACAGAGCAAAACTCAAACATAAAGGATGGAAAATATCACATCAAACAGGTATACTGTGCAGTTTTAAAATGTGCTTATATTCACTACAGTGAAAGAATCAAGAGGCTGATCAAGCACAAACACCTTGACACCACAGTAATTGTGGTTTAAGAAAAAGATCCACTAAAACTGTTCATGGAAAATCCACATCTGCTAACAGTGATAAAAATAGAAAGGCAAGAAACAGTTTGTTCTTAATTCTTTTACTACTTGCCAGCCAAACCCTCTGTAGTTCAAATAGCTTCTCTGAGCTTTGCTTTTCAGCTGGATCATATATATTCTTACATCACAAGGACTAAAAGCCTGTTTTCAATATGATTTAACTTAACCAGCTGACTAAATATACTAGCCTATGCACAACACCCGTAAGTTTCTCTTGCTTGTGGGCTCTTCTGCTGAGAAGAGCTTTAACCATGACGTCAATACACAGTCTCTTCGACTCAGCAGAACAGGATCCCCTTTGCTTTTTCCTGTTCTTTGTGGTTCCTTGGCACCACTTCTAGAAGCTTTAAACACAATGAGTAGATCTTGAAAGACAGAAACTCCTCGAGAGACTTAAGCCACTGAAATTAGAATCTCTGAAGAACCAGAATAAGGATTCTAATTTTTTTTTTTTTCCTCTACAAATAGAACAGAGCTTGATTTCCTGCTGTGGTAACCACATGCTAAGAACAGTGATGGAGACATTTGTTATCTGACAGACCACATTTGCACCTACTTTGATTATATTCTTCCTTAAGCAATTTTTGTCATTACTACCCAAACACTTGTCTACATATAATTAGTCTTCCCAATACCATAAAAAAAAAGGCAGTAACAAAACTCCCCAGCATCATGCAGAGCATTCCAAAAGCATTTAAAGGAAACAAAAATGCCAACGAAACAATCTTCTCCCTCTCCAACAATACTGTAAAGCAAAAGCTTGTCAGGCTTAAACCAGTATTTTGACCAGAAGGATAAAAGGCAAGTAACTACTGTGGCACATGTCTGACATGGTAGTGAAATCCTTAAATCTTAAGAATTCTTTTTTTTTTTATTTTTTTCATTTGAACCTTAGGACTAGCATCAGCAATTAGGAAGAAAGTTCTTGAGAGAAGGAATCAAATTCACTCCACCCTAAACAATCCCAGACACTTTGAATGGTTGAAAATTCTTGCAAACGATACAGAGAGCTGTATATAGTGTTAGACAACTTCTGTTCAGGTTTGGACATCAGAACTGCAGAGGCTTTTCAATACCCCTCACATGTTACCCTGTTCCTAAACACAAATATTTATCTAAATTATCAACCTCTTCATCTTCTTATTTCATTTTTTCCACAATACTGTAATTACTCAGCTAATTTGGCAAACATATTCCTAAACTATATCCTGGGTGTGTTACCCCACAGCAAGAGAGAAGCAGGAAAGCCAACAAGAACAATTGTTTTTCCACAGGAAAGATACCAACTGAAAACCAAGCCAATTATTTTCTGCTAAGCATCAGTAGCTTCTCACCCAGAAGTGAGGAGTTCTGTGGGGCTTTACCTACACTATGGCAAATCACTCAATTTACTTAATTCCAAATTAGTTTTCACTGAGAAAATTATTCTTTTAAAGATAACATTCATGGTCATAACCACACACTATAAGACCTCACACATATAAAGCTCTCATGGCTTCCTTTAAGTAAGCGTCCTCAGTCTAACTCCTTACTCTGGCAATACATATGCTACAAAAAAAGCTCCATTTGCCAAAAGGGCTATAAAATAGCCAATCAACATTGTCTGCTGAAAACTATGATCAGCTTGATACTATGTACTCTTTTACAGGTCTTCAAAGCTTAAGGAGATCTCAAGAGGTGGCCACATAAATAACCTGGTGGCAGCAAAAGCAATAAACAGGTATTACTGGGTTTGGGGTGAGGGTATGTTTACTTTTTTGTTACTGTTGTTGGTTTCCCTCAAGAAAAAGCCCTGTGGTATATAGGGCAANGGCAAACATATTCCTAAACTATATCCTGGGTGTGTTACCCCACAGCAAGAGAGAAGCAGGAAAGCCAACAAGAACAATTGTTTTTCCACAGGAAAGATACCAACTGAAAACCAAGCCAATTATTTTCTGCTAAGCATCAGTAGCTTCTCACCCAGAAGTGAGGAGTTCTGTGGGGCTTTACCTACACTATGGCAAATCACTCAATTTACTTAATTCCAAATTAGTTTTCACTGAAAAAATTATTCTTTTAAAGATAACATTCATGGTCATAACCACACACTATAAGACCTCACACATATAAAGCTCCAATGGCTTCCTTTAAGTAAGCGTCCTCAGTCTAACTCCTTACTCTGGCAATATATATGCTGCAAAAAAAGCTCCGTTTGCCGAAAGGGCTATGAAATAGCCAAACAACATTGTCTGCTAAAAACTACGATCAGCTTGATACTACATACTCTTTTACAGGTCTTCAAAGCTTAAGGAGATCTCAAGAGGTGGCCACATAAATAACCTGGTGGCAGCAAAAGCAATAAACAGGTATTACTGGGTTTGGGGTGAGGGTATGTTTACTTTTTTGTTACTGTTGTTGGTTTCCCTCAAGAAAAAGCCCTGTGGTATATAGGGCAAGACTCCATGGGACACCCACTGTGTCCCCTCCCAACCTCTTGTGCACCCACTTGACTCTGTGCAAGTGTTGCTCAGCAATGACTAAAACATCCCTCTGTTATCAACACTGTTTCCAGCACAAATCCAAAACAGAGCCCCATACCAGCTAGTATGAAGAAAATTAAGCCTACCCCAGCCAAAACCAGCACGGTGACCCTAATTATTTGTTCCACCTTTTGCTACAGTGAAATGGCTGTGGGCATATTTCCATGGCTGCAAATAGCTTCATACTCAGATGTAATCATTACGTTCAGTTCTAAAGCAAACTGACTTTTTCTTAAAAGAAAAATGGGATATACACAGAATTAGGAAAACACATTTGACTATTTTAACTCCTACTATTCTGACCTAAAGGACACTATTTTTACTAACAATAAAAAGTAATCTCATACACTTTTATACTGATTGACAGCTTTTAAATCTGTCCAGTAAATATTTGAACTATTTTCCAATAACACCAGTCCCATGCATGCAGCTTTAATGCTTAAATCTGGATGCACCAGGGAAGCGGAAACAGGTACATACCCTGAGAAGATTTGGCTCATCATACTCATTCTTACAACCAGTGCTCACTGAGAATCAAGTAATCAAACAACTTCTGTAAAGCAAGAAGGAAAACAAATACATCTGACTTCTAAATATCTAAAATCCTTAGCCATACAGTTGCTAGATAGTATATCTCTAGTGATTCACTAGTTTCAGTAGGCTATATCTATGTGATGATACCAAACAGGGCCAACACCTGGCCTATCAGGATTTATTACTATGACTGAAATGAAGTAGACAAGTATTGAAGAAATTTTTCTATTTTCAAGGTGAAACTCTAGCCCAAAGTCACAAGCAAAGATTCTGAATACAGCTCAGTAGAATTTAATCTTTTTCATCTCAACATCTTACAAAGGTATGAAAGATTTCTTTATAGCAATTCAACGTAATTCAATGTCATTTGCTCTACAGGGGAGAGAATCCCTTGGAGCACTAGCAGATGAAAATAGCTCGTACACACTGCTCCTCCATTCATGATTGTACAAAATGTATTAAAGTTTTTACTGCAAAGTCTGGTTAACTTTTAAACCCAGAGAAATCAGACATCAACCACTGGGTCCTACACATATCACCTTTTTGGCAATGTTCAGTAGAGAATACTGCTTCTCTAATGTGTTTTAGCATGGAAAAGGGAGCCAGTGAACTAGCTGAATGAAGTTCCATATGTTAAGTACATCTCCCAACAAAACATAGAGACTCCAAATGGCCTTGTAATGTATGCAATAAGAAATAAGAGGAGAGAACAACCACCAATACAAGGAGGCTTTCTCCTAAAAGATCGGGCACATCCAAAGCCTACTTAAATCTGTGAGTCCTTCCACCAACTTCAGGAGGCTTTGGGCCAGATACCCTATGAAAAGTCATACAGCTGGACTAAAATACAGAGACTATGGGAGAAATATTAAAACATTGCTTAAAAAACAGAAGTATGGCTCCTTCCCAGATGTCATTGAAATATCCTATGCAGTTTCCTGTATTAAAAAGGCCCTCAAATCAACGCTATGTGCCAAGAAATAAAATATAATGAACCATACTATATATTGCTCTGGAAACCCAGGCCAAGGTGAATTACCAATGGCCAAGTACTGCAAGTTCTCTTGAGGAATATCTATTAATAAACTGTTACCAAAACACATTGGGTCCCAAAGCCATCTGCACATTTCCTAATAGATATTATCAATATAATCAAACATGCAGCATAGACACCATCAGAACACATATACACTATAAGCAACCCACATATTTTATTTCAGTGCCCAACTCATCAGCATGTGCAAAAACAAGTAGCCCATTCCTTCAAGCTAAACTTTGCCAGCATGCAAATTTACACAGAAGTGAGAAGTTTCTGTATGAAAAGGTAAAAGATGAGAGTCCCAACTCAGCAATACTTACAAACATCTAATTTAAGTATGCATGTAATTCAACTGAAGGGCTGAAAGATGGGAATGTGCAAAGTGCTTCTTTACATCCAAAAAGTAGACCAGCACTGGCTGAGCAGTAAAATCAAAAGATTTTAACCAGTTAATTGCGTCAGCAAGAAGAATTTTGATCTGATGTTGTCATAATCTGCTGTGCAGTTTTGTTTTAAACAAGGCTTCTGGTTTACCTCTAACAGTGAGACAGATTTAAACTCTTCAAATTATGCAGTCTTCATCAATCTTAAGAATTTGTTTACACAAATGACCCCCCCATGCTAAAATGCCTTTTCAGCATTTGAGAGGTTCCTGAGTCCACTTACACTAAATATAGTTTAAATATATAAACAGGGTGATATAACCTTCTAGGTAGAACAAATACAAAGGACTTATTGTTGATTTCCCAGTCTAAAAACTTCAGTCTGCAGCCACATCAAGTTAGCTGACTAGTTCAATAAAAAGCAGCAACACAAGAATAAATGTGATTTTAGGGGAGAAATCAGGTGGTATCAGTTTATTCAAAGACATACTGACTTAGTCTCAAGAACAGATCATTTTGCTGCCTAGGAACAGTGTTAACCCGATATGAAATCAGCCATCCTAGAGGAAGTGTAAATCTTGAAGATGAAAGTGTAGACAATCTCTATTAATGAACTAAAATAAAGAATGACTTCGTGAATACAAGTTGTCTGTTACTGCTGTGGGACTACTGTAATTAGTAATACTATTCCTAATAATGCAATTAGGTCCCATAAAAAAGAAGGTTAATTAATTTTACCTTTTACCTTAAGTATATAGTAGCAAAAGCACACAGAAAGCTGTGCTTTCTACAGCACCAAAGGCAAGGTGAAAGTCCACAGCAATAAACCCCAGCACCAGGTCTGGGATTTTTAACTACATTGAAGTCGAGACATCACGGAATCCAGTTGGAGCCGTTCCAGCCTCTCTGCTCCATCACTCAGCCCCTAATCAGAGCCAGTCGAGGGGAACCTGACTGCACAGCTCTGACTCAGACCCTTGGCATGTACAGAACAAACAGAAAGCGGCAAATTATTGATTTAAAAAACAACCCTTCGGCAGAGGTGATACCTTAAAAAATACAAGGAGATTTCGGAAGGATGTATGTACATAAATTCCCCCGTTACTAAGGAAAAACAACATTATATATGCAGTATGGAAAACTTCCAGGGCTCAGCACACCTATTTCTTTCCCACCTTCCCCTCCCTCTTTCTTTCTACTAATTGTCTAACTACGTACGTCTGTGGCAAGAGTTTGTCACAGTTTTCCATGCAAGAAGCCAAGCTCAGTTGCAATACATATGAAATATCTGGAGTATTACAGCAAAACTTGCATGCAAGAACACAAAAACTCAGAAACTAAAACATTTGGACGTAGGCTTCACCTACCATACATCAAAAGAGGAGGTTTCTTCTAATTACATGCTCTTTCTTCTCCCCAGTCATATTTAATGCAGTATGCCCAAAGCTTAAGCTCAATAGTGAGCAGTCTGCAATTTTTTGCAGAATTTCTGCACACACAGCAGTGCATGAAATGCCTTTATTGCTCAAGTAACACTGACGGAAGGTGTTTTTCAAAATTGGCTGTCCTGACCTGCTCTGGGCTGGTAACAAAGCAAAGATGTACTTTGAAATCAAACCAGCTCCCTGATGGAAACAAAAAAGGAACAGCTTGGCACAGAATTCCTGCACCCTCTCTACCTCCAGCAGTGACTTTTATAGTAAATAAATCACATCAGAACAGACTTCGATCCAAACCGACTTTTGAACTCTGCTCCATTTTCCCACAACCCTCTCTATTGCTGGAAAATCATGTTTCCCCGAACACCTACGTGCTGCTCTGCTGTGTCCAGCAACTGCGGCTCTTTGTAGCAGCACATGTTCTTCTTTAGTGACCTGATGTTCCACCCTCCCCTTGGCAGGGCTTCCAAGGGACACCACACACTTACTTACACATGTGCATTAGCAGTGTTTATCCCCAATTAATGAGCTGATCCACACACAAACATCCAAGCATACGCTAATTTGGAATTATATACTCAGATTGGCAAAAGGAGAAGTCACTACATGCTCCTTATCCCCAAAGGAGGGAACCTGGCTCAAAAAAAAATATCATAAGACTGGAAGGAAAAATAAATTCTCACCATCTCACGTAATTATATGAAGCTAAATCCAAGGCTTCAGAAAAGGAAACCGAGTTTCCAGAACTGTGGGACTTAAAACTGAACCTTGAGAGCTGACAGTACTACTATCTCTGGTATTTCTTTGTCGCTATGGAGTACCGCACTTAATCTAGATGCCTGACATGGAAACCCTTAAGCCATTACAAATTCTGTTGCTATGGCAGACATACATACATAGGTATACACACGTATATCCTGCAAAGTATTTATTTGTCTGGCAGGCTGGAAAATACGGGACAATAGGGGAATCTTTGTGGATGAGTCACTACGGGAGCTGCTTAGAACCTTTCAGGGCGGTCTGGGTTTTCTTCTGGCTTTTAATGTATTTCAGTAAGGACTGTAGGGTTTGGTGTAATCTTAATGACTCCCTTTCCCTTGGCAGCCTTCCACCTTTGTGAGGTAAAGACTGAGGTCTGCAAAAGCAACAGGGAAGGAGGATTAGTAAGTTATTCTCAGTAACTCCCTAACCTCCTCCATTTCTCCCCTCCTGGCTCTCATAATTTCTTTCCCCACCATTCCTCAAAACGCACTGTAATTACTTCATCATTGCCAGACAGAACCGCAAAATCCCTGTTGACTAGTCTCCCACCATAAAAAACAAACACACATAAATACATACACACAGTCTATAATAACCCTTTCAAATCTAGAGCTTAGAGTGATTTAGGACACTCTAAATATAGTACAGGCTGTGGCTGAAAACCCATGAGTTTAATTTTTTCCAATCTAGGAAATAAAACTTTCATCAGGCTGAGACTCCAGTTCTAATAAACATGGGAGTGCCTTTCACTTGAGTTATCACTAATGCCTCAGGTGGTGCTGAGCAGTAAAGCTTCAGCAGAGACACAGGTGAAAACAGAGATCTACAGCTTGGTTAACATGAGGAGATCCGAAGGGTTTTGGGACTTCTGAAGACCAGTTAGCAAGATGCTGGTCTATTAACTGTAAAACAAGGACAAAGAGATCCCATTCAGCTGCCTTGAATGTCAAGACATCTCCACTCTCAGCTCTTAGGATAAGTTGTCTGGGTCTGAAAAGGTGGCAAAGCAGGAAAAAAAGGGATCTCAGCGGTAAATGGTCACATTAAATGCCGCCTTAGAGCAAGTAACACAAGGAAAACGGTGACAAGAGTTTCTGCAACCAACCCATGCAGGGCTTTCCAAGAGACAGCATCAATAAACCCAGGTTTATGTTCTTCCCCACACTCATATACTCCCACCCACAACTCTAACCTGAAGTATTAAAACTGCTTTAAGGCAAATTTGAATCCAGCTATTCTGTGCACACACACAAATTCTAGGCTTACATTTTCTGGAGTGATTACGTTTGGAAATACTTCCGATAACTTGGTTAGACTGGTGTACTAGGCCTCACCTGACAGACAGCGCAGGGCGCACCGATCTACATTTAAATGTCCAGTTGCAGCAAGAAAAGTGATACGGATGGAGACAAAGGAGCTCTGCGTAACAAAGTAATGCAAAGCAATTACCACCCAACAATCATGCAAGCATCATCAGTCCACAGCACCACATGAATATGGTCCAGTGATTATTACAACTTAGAGGAGCTCAAAAAAAGGCACAAAAAGGGAAGAAAAACATACCCAGGTGATTTGTGAGATTTACTGAGCAGCACAATGCCAAGGAAGTGCAATGTAGGTCAACTCATGATCACTACAAGGCCGCTTAAGACTCTTCTGTGCCTTTACAGTGCTGTTTCAGCACTTTCTTACAATATACTCAACTAGCTAGATCTCCCTTCTGCTTTAGCAGCACAAATTGTTTGTAATAAACACATATTGTCTTTGTAGATCAGCATTTCCCTGGTGCATGCGCATTGCTAAATTTGATATAACTTGAATATTCACCTCCTCAGCAAAACCACCAAGGCCAAAGCGCATCTTCATGCACACACAGCTGCCTACTATGAAGCAGAATACAGTACTGAAAAAAAGTTATTGCGTAACACCAGTGCTTCCATAAAAAGTCCACAATTTAAAGTACTATTGCTAAAACATAGTCATGACAGTAAACTGTAAAACACTTGGAAAAATAGACTCCATGCAACAATAACCTACTATGTAAAACCAGTAAGTGGAAAGTTTCAAGAGTACATTAAGACAAATATTTAGCCACGTCCCTTTAAATCATGACATGATCCACTTTGAATGCAGACCAAGTTCTGTTCCCCAGTTGTCAGGGTCGTAGCTGTTCAGCAGCCGTAGGTATTTTTCCGCAACAATTCAGAGTAGTAGGAAATAACCAAGCTCATTGGAACAAATTCTTCACCTATTCTGCTCATTTTTGGAAAAAAAAAATCTAGGACAGATGTATTCTTGCCATACCCTGTCCCTCCCAAGCTGACATGCACCAAATACAAAGACTCATGAGCTGAATTCAAAAGCAGAATTCTTGCTCCAATCCTCCCTTTGAAATAAACCTGTTCCCAATAGCATTGACTCTGCACTAGGGTCCTTCTAACTGCTGACTGCCACTACCTCAATGGAGAAAAGCTACCAGGTGTTAAATGGCTTAAGAACTGACAGCTAAGCTAAAAAAATATAGAAGTTTAGAAGGTGGCACAATTTCTTAGCATAAATGGTGAATAAACTTCAGAACCCAACAGCCAAACAAGTGTCAGGATCACTCAAGACTCAGCATCTCTCCATCAAGATCCAGAGATTAGGTGCCTTCAGAAGAAATGTTTTAATGAAAGAGGTTACGAGGTTTCACGCAGGAGTAGCACAGCAATGTACAGCCTACAACACGTATCATCTCTGACCTTGGACATCCAAGAACTCCCTGTAGCTTGAACTATGTGAAGTCTTTCTCCTATCTTCCTTTCAAGCTCAGGCATCCACTATTGGAAAGAAAAGCCTTGACAAGAACAGTTTGGAGTCAACTCAGTGTAGAATCATAGTTTTGCTGATTTGAACAAACATGAGTCTGGCCAAGAGAAGAACTACTCCTTGGTGCCCAGTGGCAATTTTGTTTTCCCTGAGGATTTGGTCAGCTTTGGAAGGCCAGACTGTGCATTAGTCCACCTCCTCAGGCTTTCCTAGCCAACTGATGCTTCTTAAATCATCACATCACATGGGCAGCTCCCAAAGCCACCCAGTCGTCTGAAGCCATTTCTCTTGCCAGCCATGACTATGACAGCCTTCTCGCCGGCACTTCCATTTCAACAGCAATCAGCAATTCTCGTATCTGCCTTGCTGGCCAGACATGCAGCTGTACAGTTCTGTACACTTGCTGCACATGGGTTTGGTTCACAAGTCCATAGCCACACACCATTTCCAGCACACCCACAACTGGCAAGTGTGTTTCCAGGGAAATGAGGACAGGAATAAAGCTCACTGCTCAGCTTTGAAGTTGAAGAGTAGCAATAAAGCTGAATTACAATAGTACAGTTTGTTCATTTATGTAGAATTCTTTTGTCTGGCCTCCTAAAATCCTATAACAAAAAAAATAACGGCTCCCTGGGCCAAATTTACATGTAAATAGAGACATGGATGCCTAGACATGACGTCAGAAGCTAAAACTATCTTGAATTGTTTTGTGTGAGCATCCTAGGGTAACAAAGAAACACCAGCTGTAGCCCTCTGGAACACAACATGGCTTTGGTACACAGCGGTTTTATCGTCACCAGTTCCAGAGCACCACACAAAGTACTTAAACCACCAGTCTCTCCATTACATGTCACTGCATGACAAACACAGGTCTAAGTTCTACTCACTCTGAGCTACCAAGAATTAAAAGGGACACCTGATTTTCCCTCTTGTAGCTTTGTTAATCCAGGATTTCTCACCATTTACAAAAGGCAGAACTTGTCAAGACAAGTTGAGTTACCTCCATATTCAATCTGCTTCAGAACAGGAGCTGCCATACTTGAACCCTGAGTAGCCAGACCATCCTAGTTACAGTTGTTCTATGTGCATTTTAAAGTTACTCAGCAGTTAATATTCACCTGCTTGATTGCTTTGTTCCTTCATTTTGTCCCTTACCACTTTCAGCCCACAGACAAGATATTACTTCTTCATTCACTCAAGGTGGGCAATGAGACCTGTTTTCTTTTCTCAGAACTGCACGGCTTTTACATTTCAGAACAGCACACACATTTGCGCTGTACCTGCTGTAAGAAAAAACAGAATTCCAGAGACAAGGGCTACCCTCTGTGGCTTAAACACATACTGCAGAACACAGCACAGCTGCAGAGACAGCTTCTGCAAGCTTGCTTGAAGCAATCTCAGATTTCTACATCAATTACACCAACACAAGATAAGAGCAGTTAATGAGCTGTCTCGTGAGGAAGTTATCTTGGACAGAGCTTCAGAGCCCAGCTGATTCCAGTACCTGGAGCTACTACACACCTACATTAGACCAGCTGTGTCCTTTATCATTGGTAGCTGCAGAGACCTCATTTGGCTGAGGGGAAACATCATCACAGAATAGAATCAAAGAATATCGAGTTGGAAGGGAACCATAAGGATCAAGTCCAGCTCCCTGCTGCCCATAAGACTACCCAGAACTAAACCATACAATTAAGACCAACATACAGACACTCCTTGAACTCTGTCAAGCTTAGTACTGCTGGCACACAGAAGAAATCTTAGATTGTTTTAATTTTTTAAGAATTACCCTCTTTCTTACTGTAGTTGACAAAATGGATTTTTCTTCAAAAACTATAGCCGAGTGTTCTAGGCCCACAGCACAGCAGCAAGATGCATGGAAGTAGCAGTACTGTGGAAATTCTTATTTAAAGAACAAATATGCCCAGAATCTATCAGAAACTTTGGGCAAGTGTTTCAAGCATGGGTGACTGAACATCAAGTCCCCCTGCCAGTGAAACTGCCTGGAGCAGAGTCCATCCTCAGGGGAGATGGTATTCTACCTTCAGCCTACAAACATTTGGGCAGGATAGAAACACCAAATGAGTACATTTCAGAAAAAAAAGTGTTGGGCCATCCAGAGAAGATGGACTTGAAAGTGTCCCCTGTCGAGCACAGAAGCAGCTGTTTGAGAAGTCAGATCATGAAGGCAAAGACAAAACTCAGTTCTCATCCAAACCTCTAAGTGTCTTTCACTGCCTACAGAGCCTGCTGTTTCAAATGCTTAGAAAAAATGCCTCTAAGAAACAGATCTTATCACCAATTCAAGTAAATTGAAATTCAACCTGCACCCAGTTTACATCGGATTGGACCCCATCCTGGATAAGCAAGTGGTCCAAACCTACACTTACGAATGAGCAGGTACAGGCTCAAGTTACATGGGTATAGTGTGTAGGGGAGTTAAGTGCCAAGTACGTTGCATCCATACATAAATGGGAACTTTAAAACCTTTAAGGAGCAGATTTTTTTTACCACATAGGTGTTAAGCTAAATTACAGCTAATGCATGGATTGTAAGAGAGCAAGGGTGAAGAATAGCTCTATATATGGGAAGCTCCTGTAATGCAGATAAGTAATTTTTCCAAAATAAGAGGGTGACTAGGTAGACAGCAGGAATTTTGGCAGAGGTCTTTTGTAGAAGGGCAGCCATATATCTCTATTCTCCTTCTACAGCTCCAGGAGGAGCAACAATCACTAAGATTTATAACTGGCCATAAATCTGCCGAGTACCATTACACTCCTAAACAGCCCAGAAGGGATCACACCACACACTCAGGATTTGAGACATCTCAAAGAAAACTTAGAAATCCATAAAAAAAGGCCCTTGCACACAACAGTTCAGACACACCTGAAAACTTGCTTAAACTAACTTGGTACCTCTGTGATAACACCCAGTTACCAACAGCTTTGTTTCAAAGCTTTTCAGAAGGGCTCTCTACCCCCCATCACTTTTAGCTTTCCTCCTTGGATAACCGCCAAGGTTTCAAGCACAGCACTGATGAAACAGTAACTCAAGTGAAAACAAATTGGAACTGAACAAAGGCACCCTCACATACTTACTGCCTTCCCCACTGGAGCCAGGACTTCTTATTTCCTTAGTGACTTGTGACTTCGGAAGCTTTCACTGTGTTAACCAGAACAACATTTCTTTCAACAGCACCAACTGCTTCTGCCAGCTTTGGCCATGTGAGCTCATCCAAGCCTTGTCTTACATCTCCCCCACTGACCAGTTTAATCTCTGGACCACACTGATTTTGATAATCTCAACTTTATTTTTTTCCAGCTTTAGGCTTGTGCAGTTCCTGGTTTCTGCTCCCATTTCAGGATTTCTGTGTTTCATGTCCAGCTGTCCATTGGCCAGCAAGTCCCATAACCAGTAAAAACACACAGCTATTCTCTGTTCTCCTTAGAAATAACAGTGGAAGGAACAAAGGGTAGATGACACAGCAAAGTGACTGAGACCCCTACTGAACCTGCTCAGAGAATGAGGCCATGGGCTCCCAGTCCTTCAGAAAGCCCAGAGAGAAGCAGCCAGCACGTGGTAGAAAATGATACCTCAAGGTGAATTAGGGAATGTAGGGAATTATTTCCTCCAGTAACATCGGCTGTTAGCACAGATTCTGCCCATCAGCCAAGCACACCCAGCTGCCAGTTGCAGGAAAGTTCAGCAGCATTTTGCAGGACCAGGCTTAAGGCTCAAAGACTTGACAGTTTCCACCAGAAGAACATATCCTTCCAGAGGACTGAAAGGAATAGGAAAATATGTCACTTATTAGACCAGTCCAGAGTGCATGCAGAGGAAAAACTGGAATCTGACATGTTACTTGCTTCCCATTTCTAAGAACCTCTAGGAAAAGGGTAAAAGCAGACAGAGGAGCAGTGATTACAGTTCAGTGCAGAGGTAAGTAGTCTTTGGCACCAGTCTCAAGTTTAGTATTAGAATTTTTGCATGGGCAAAATACAAATTGACAAAGCTTGATGGATCAGGACAAGGACACAGGAGAACAGCATGAATAGAGAGAAGCAGCTGACTGGACAAGGCCTCCACCATGGTCAAATAATGCTGTGCCACCAGTGGCAAATAAGTTGCCGAGAAAATGAAAGCCATGGAAGTTTTTCTTTTTGGCACTGACATTTACTTACATAATTCTATAAAAGTTAGTTTCAGGAAGTTTCACATCCATTTTTACCTCTTAAATTTTTTTTATACTCCTGCATATCCTCTCCCTCCCACCTTCTGTTTGCTTTCCCTCCTACATGTCTACAGTTTCTTCTCTGCTAGCAAAATAAACAAGAGAGTAGCTGACAAGTTTACCAAGCTTTCCAACACTCAAGTTTCATGACAGTGTAAAAAGAAAATCTTTTTCAATATAAAAACCCTGAGCTAAGCCCTTTCCCAAGTCCAGGATCAGCAGTTCTTAGGGTGCCAAGCACAGCAGCAGGCAGCACACAGCAGGTACTTCCCTCAGCCCCCCGTATTGTTGGCTCTGGGTCCAAAGAAGGGGATGCGACTTTTCCTCAACACACACAAGTCTCCCAGGGCAGAAAACTGAGCCAAGAGACCACATAAGTGGAAAGAACCAGACCTCAGAGAAGGTGACCAGCAGGGTTAGGCTCAAGAAGGAAATAAAGAATGAGATGTATGGACTCCTGATGTGCTTCACGAGCAGCAGCGACGTGTGTTTCCCATCCCTCAGGACGGACTGTACCGTGCTCTTCTCCACGCCACTCAGCACGTTATAGCAGAGGTTGCACAAGTATCCTGGAGACTTCTCATCGCTGGGGCGGGGTCGGGGGGGCGAGAGGACTTATGAATAGAACTATTCACCATATCCCACGGTGGGCATTCTTTTCAGCTTGAAACAGCAGCCAGGCTCTCCAATACTAACCACAGAGGGAGGCTCTGCCAAGAGAGATGCTGAGACAGGGGAAAAAAACCTCTTGGTTGATTTGTATTTAATCAAAGTAAGTTATTGCCAGGACTCACACCGTATAAGGACTTCAGATGCCTCTGTTTTACTGTTGATAACTAGAACTAGATTATTTTTTTTTTACCATGGAAAAAGAAAAGCAGCCCAAGCCAACCAGAACCATTTGTAAATTAATGCCAAGCTGCAGGAGTGTCCCTGGACAATTCTATTTTTTCTTCAAAGCATCAATCCATTCTACTTTTTTTGAGCGCTGAAGCCAAACAAGGCAGTACACTAAAGTCAGGTCGCCTAAAATTTAAAGAGCAATAATTCCAGAAGTATTTTTTAAAAGCCTGAGATGTTTATCAAGAACAGTTCGATCCCAGATGATTTTATTTCAGGAGTACACCATAAAACAGATTAAGTGATTTGCACAACTCAAACACTTCACCAAGGCACCAAGAGCCAAGAGAAAGCAGATTTAAGCACCCAGCTCCTTTACTTCTGTCATATCTGAGCAACATCCCTAAAAGATACCTTCCTCCTCTTGAGTGGTCTCTATTCTCTCCAGAAATTCTGCATTTCTCACAGAAGTCACATAAATCAGCTGCTAGTGTCATGCTAACAACTGTGCTGCTACGGACAAAAGCTCAGATGGACTTCATCAAAACCTTTGTGCATTGTAAGACATCATCTGCCTTGTGTAAGCTACTCTACCACAAGAATGAAACCTATAAATCATTCCCCTAGAATAACAGATTGATTAGGCTATTTCAAGGGGATATACAAACAGTGCCAAAATGCCAGACGCTGTTTCCTACATAGCTCATACGTAAAAGTCTACTGCAGACTGGGAACTACTGCCACAACCAGTGAGCATCTCAAGTGTAGCTGGCACACAAAGATCTTGCCCTAGAGTAGTATAATCATACTTCACAAAAAGTTCAGGCTCTTAAAAATGAAGATAAACTTTCTTTTGAAACATCTGTTTCGCTCAGGTTAGCATAGCTGGAGCGTAATTTCGCCAGCTTTACTTCTATCGCCTATTTATTGTCTTGCATTACAGCAAGTTCTTACCCGAAGCACACAAATCATATGTGCTGGCAATAAACAACCTAATCATTGAGATATGCCCTGTTGTCTGCACTCCAGAGTGGTCCGTACAAGAGTGTCTCAAGTTTATTTTCAGAAAACCATCCAGAGCCTCTGTTTGAGCATTCAGTACATACTTCATAGCATTCAGAGTAATTTTTGAAAGTCTAACCATTTGTGGGTTTATAACAAGCTGAGCAATTTTGACAAACCTCATCCTTGGATGCCAGGCCCTTTCAAGGGACTCCTGTTACCAATGAGGTTCTTTACAAGATTCTGAAGAGCTTAAGAGCAGATGTCAACACTGGAAACAACAAACTGATGCACCCTCAGCAACTCCATTATTCCTAGCTGTCTTGTACCCACTTCACTTCTGATCATGATTGAACAGAAAGCACAGAACCAGAGCTCCAGACAAGCAACTTGGAAAGCATAAGCATGTACTTAAGAAGCAGAAATCCTGCGCTACAGCCTATACTACATGCAATCAGGAGCCAGGGACACAGCATTTGAAGGAACTAGCCAAGATCTATAGGACTGGAAAACACAGTTGCCAGCCCTAGATGGAGGATTTATAACACAGGCTTCTGGCAAGGAACTAGAGACCATTATCTAACTTAACTGTTAAGAGAAAAAAGTCTTAAGAGAAAAATCTTCAAGGAGCTTTAACAGTGAGGATACTGGGATATAGGAAATTACCATACAGGCAGACACGTGCTCATACTCTGGAGGTTTGGCTGACACCGAACAGCACTCAGCACAGAAGCCAGAGGTTGTTCTGCAACCGGGTTCTGAGAAGCTGCTCTGTGCACTGACCTGATGCTTCTGTGCTCCAGGGCTGGCAGCTTTAATCAGCACAGCCCAGATGTACACAGGCCCCAGATTAGATGGTTCATGACCCAGAACAGAAACAGCTTTAACAAAGTACTAATTCCACTTCAAAAGGCAAGCCCTTTAATGAATTTATACAAGCCTTGAGGCTAGAATTACCATCCAAATATTACTGGTCTTAAAAAGGAGGAAACGAAGAAGGGAGGAGGTAGAAGTACGGACAAATTATAGCCAGAAGCACTGGCACCAGACATAGGCATTACCTGGCCTGGTGGTTGGGACAGTAACACAGAACTACTATAAAACATTGCTGCAGCTTCACAAGTGCAACCCTGCCATTCTTCAGGCAGACTGTAGCCTTCAAAAACAAAAGTGAGGCTTTGGAATGTTTTAAGACAAAATGATGCAGCTGAGAAAATGCCTTCACTGGGCCTTTAGCTCCCCAGCTGAAAGGCATAAGGAATTTGCAGGTGAAGTTCAGAGAGGAAGAGCCCAAGGCAGCACAGCTCACCAAGCTGACTAGCTTGGGCTCCATCCTACAAGTCTTTGCTGTTTTTGCAGCCAAAGTCAGATAAGCAGACATCTAGCTGGGGGGCAGCATGATCAACAACAGTTCAGCATTGATGGGAAAAGAGCAGAAACAGGGGAGAGCCTAGATATCCTCTCTTCCCTACTCTGCCACTGACCTGATATATGATATCAAGACAACTACTTAGCTTGTTTTATCTCAATATACTAACTCCTACAAATACTTATACCCAGCTAATGGAAGGGACCTCCTGCATAATTTTAAATAATATCCCTGGTTGCTGTTTGCCAACAACATGGCTCTGTCTTCAAGCTCAGTGAGCCGTTTTCCTCACAGCCAAACCCGCTCTGGTCTCAAACCCGTACAACTACCATCACGCAGCACTAAACCCGAGATAGCAAACCAGCAAACGGTGCCTCAGGTACATGCAGAGGAGTCAGCGAGTCCCAACAAACCAGGCAGGCAGAACAGGCAAGATGCCTCACAAAGATGATGAAAACTAAGAAGAATCTGTTACCCTGGGAACAGCAAGACCACCGCAGGGAGAGTGAAGGATTACAGAGAAGCAGACTTCGTCAAACGACTCCTGGGTCTACCAAGTAAGTAATATTAACATCAGCCTGCTTGGATATTTGAGCATGTCTCTTAGGTAGATGGCAGTTTTAGAGCTGATCGGTGCATAAAAACATCTCTCTCCAATACTGCTTAGCCCTGTTTGCCTTGTAAGGTAAAGAAAAGCAGAAGAAAACAGTCATTAAATGGAATAGATTAATGGTGCTCAGGAGTCTCTGAACTGTCTTTATGGAAACTCTAGCCTTGAGGAACAGCATGGGTAACAAGTCATTGAGAAGAGAGTTGGTGATGAGGCTGTTTTTACAGTGTTTTGCACACAGGAGAAAATACTCCCAAATTCTAGCCATATATAGAAGTAACTTCATTACCTACTCGTCTCCAAGACAGTCCTGAAGTGGGCTGCTGATAAATGCACCTTCTTTTCTACTCCCACCTTACTTTACTCCTACCTTGCTTTAAAGAAATCAGTTTGCTAGCTTAAATTCCTAGTCTATGACTGCCTGTCTTGCCTTCCTTTCTTGTGAGAGCCCTGAGAACCACAGCGTTGTGTCCACAGTATGTTCAATGATCCCTGGCAAGGCTGTCAATTAGCCCAACTATCACTCTTTCTCAGCAAGTTGCATCTCATGTATCAGCTTCGCTTTCTTACTACTAGACCTGAACCAAATTTGACCCAACAACACAGGGATTACCCGCTGTTCCATTTGTGTTAATCCTTTACACAGCCCTCACTAATGTTGGGCTTACAATGTACAGAATTTAATGTGTTGCAACTGTTAAATGCTCTTACCAGTTCCACCAGCAAAAAGCTGAGGCATAGAATAAACTGCATACCCACAATCTCCTGGGAAACACACATGACTCAAGTCATTTAAATCCCATGCAACAGTCACATTTTCTCCAAGTTCACATTACCATATTGAATCCTTTCAGACTGCTCAGGTGCCTAGAATCAGTCCTGGGCACAAAGTAAGTGGTTGATAGGAGACCGTCCAAACATTTCATACTCTTCATGTTCTTCAACAGTGCTGAACAACGTAAAAACTCCTGTTAATAAGGCACCAAGCAGCTTTTCCTGACAGTCCGGCCTTTCCCGTATCACAGCCCTGCTCTCAGTGTGGGTACTCGCATCCCACATGGAGCAGGATCGCCCAGGATGGACACTGCACCATTTTAGTCACTTGCATTCAATTACCAAATATCTGCAGGGGCCAGAAAAGAGCCAATTTTTTTTTTTTCCAAGACATTATCATGCTGTGCATCTGATCAACAAGCGAGCTACACGCCATGGCCTGAAATAACTTGTGAAGCAGGCCGACTAGAAAAATATGTTTCCTTAAAAAAAAAGAAAAACACAAAACCAAAACCCTATATAAAAACACATCATATGCCTTTGTCAAACTCTTACTGGTTGCAAGCCTCCATCTCCCAGGACTACTTCTCATGAAGACAAAAGCAAATATAATGCTGGCAAGAGTCCCACACAGCTTGTATCTGTTCAAATCATCAGCTATGTTTTTGATTTAGCTGCAGTTTAGACAGCCAGCTTGAACACACTGAACAAGGCAGAGTTGTTTTAAAGATGCTCTGAAAGTCAAGGGAGAGAAAGACAAACTATTCAGAAGCAAGGGCAGTGTGGTCAGGCAAAGCTCCTGGGATATCCATGGAAAAAAGAAAAAGTGATGCTTTCAGCACTCATAGATCCTAAACAACCCAGGAAGGTGGGGAAAAGAACAGAGGCTCTTCCTGTAGAGCTGGGGGATTTTATTTTGGAACAAAACCAGCATTTGTCTTAGTATTTGTCCTTGAAACTGTGCAGGACCTCTTTGATCGAAAGCATCCCTTTGTTTTTTCTTCATAAAATTTTGCTAATTTCTGCAAGAGCATACAAGGAGCTCACATGCCCCTAACAGCACAGGAGAAGAGGTGGCAGGAAATCTAAAATACTTGGAACAAGTAAGCCAGAGTGAGCAACGGAAGAAAAAGCAGGTGGGTGCTACATGTGGATGCACTCGATTCATCAAAATTCAGGTGTTACTTTCTGTGAAAAGGTTTGAAGTCCACATTACAACCATCACAGATTAATTAAACATTTTGATGGAACTCGAAAAAGCTTGTTCTGAACATACTGTACTTAGAGATTACACCAGTATATATAAACCACAGCAGAACAACTTATGTTGCATGCAGTTTATTGGTCTAGTATTAGTGTTGTTTGTGAAAGAATGGTAGCATTGTAGACTATAAAGGGAGGAACAGCATTAGCACTCACACAGGTAACAAAAACATTCCCAAAAGATAAAAGCCTGAAAAGTACCTCCAGCAGAAAGCCCAGGACAAGAGGGCAGCTCAGTCGTGCTCCAGAGCTGGGCTGCTCAACACCTCTGCATGGAGTTTGCTTAAAGCAATATGAACAAGCAGACAACAGTCCTTAGTCACTGAAAAACACTTTTTTTTTTGTATTCAGAAGAAACCTGGGACACAAGGTGACCAGGGTATTACCAGGAACTGGAGTTCAACAGTTTGATATACTCTTTTCTATTGTATAATTTTCTCTGCTTCCCTGCCAGCCATCCCTGACCAAGCTACTGAACTGTGAGCTCCTGAAGCACAGATCGCTCAACAACGGCAAGAGATGCACAGATAAGCAATGACACCTCTTCAACTACCCAGGCTCCAAGGAGGACTTTCCAACACTCATGACAAAATGACAAATATTAAAATACTTGTTGCAGATTCTCTGAAGGCATTAGGGTCTAGCCATGTAATGGAACACAAACATTTCTAGATTTTAATCTCACTGCTTTCTCTTCAGCGATCAGTTTTAGCTTACAGCACAGAAGTAACCTAAAATGCACCAACAACTGAATTAAATTTAGGATCTGAAGAAGAGTTTCAGCCGTTCTAAAAAAGCTTTTAGCAAGGAAGATATTATTTCTAAGAAAAGCTTCTTGAGCTGGTCTTAATATTCATCGTGTTTTAGTAACAGCAGTAGGAAAAGAAACAAGAGGAATGATTTTAAAACAGAACATCAAGCAGAGCTGGAGTCTGGAAATGCTCTGTGCAATTCAAATCCTTTGTGAAGTTCCTATTAAAAAAAAAAAAAAAAAGAAAAACAACCAACACCACAAAGACAAAACATTTGAGAGCACACTGAAAACAAAGAAAAAAGCGCCTGATGAGACAGGCTCCTTTCCCAGTCAGAGTTCTGGGCCATGTGCTGAAATGAAGCACCGGTACATCTGACACTGTCACCCATGCCAGACCTGTACCCAGGGCCAGGTCCTGCTTTGCATCCCCCAGCACCCGCCCCACAGCACTGGGCTCCATTTCAGCTCACTGGGCTCCATTTCAGCTCAACCACAGAGCACAAATGAGACCAACTTTACAGAAAGTCAAAGATTTGATATCTCTGCAGCTGCATTAGTCGCATTGACCTATAACAAGCTGATACTCCTCAGGTGTACATCACTCAAAACACACATACAAGCACAGTCCAGCCCTTCCCCAGCACCCTCTGCTCACAGCCCTGGCTCCAACACCTCCTTGTGTTTCCTTATTTCAAGGAAAAACGGTATTTAGTGTTAGGGTACACACTCATTTACTGTCTTCATCTAGATTTTTCTCACTCCTAGGTATCATTCCCCTTGAACAGCTGTGATAACAGCTGCCTAACAGAAGCAACAGCCTCAGGGAATTCTTAAATCTACCAGCCAGCGCAGCCCAAAACACTGGCAACAACCTATTCAAGCATGTTATTTGCTCTATGAAAACTTCACATCATTCTCCCAAATTCAAACTGTTTTCACCTCCAGGAATTCCCCAAGTCTGATGTTGTTGTTATACCCTGAGCCAGCTGCACAGCCTGGTCTCTATCCCCATACCTAATCCAGCTGTTGAATCTCCACTTCACACTGGTGCTGGATTAGAGTGACTTCTGGTCTGGAAACAGGTTGTTTAGAAACGGAATAATCTTTGCAAACATTTTGATTTCAGACCTATTTTTCATCTCACTCCCACAGCGTCTCAGATTCCAGCAATGATGTATGTTCACATTAAATTCTACCCCTCCTAGGAGGTTATTACCTTTAATACCATGACTTGCACACTTTAAAGAGGATTCTTTTCTGAGATTTTCTAGCTAAAACTGAACTAAGTAAGACTAAGCAGCTTGTTTCTCCCTTTAATTTGTTTGCTTTCTGTTGGTGCACACACATCAGTATTTCCTTAAATCACTCAGTGCAGTATGAAGCATTACTGATCCAGACTACACAAGGAGTCATGCATTTCTTATTCATACTAAGGCACATACGTCACTCATTTTCAGTTCTTGGGGAAAAAAAAAAGGAATCAAAAAAGGTCCATTGACTAAACAAACTGTCCAGTAGCATAAACACTTGGCCTCAAGTGCTTAAAAATGTTCAATTGTGAGATAAGAGGCAGCTGTTACTGCCTTCCACAGCCTTCACTAGAATAAGAGACATGGTTTTGCAAACCTGGTGTTGTTCCTTCCACAGCCTAGAGATGTTCCACTTGCTCAGAGGACGAGTCCCTGTCGCTTCCCTACCCAGAAATCACCAGCCACACGAGTCCACAGGCACAGAAAATGCACCTTTTTAAGTGTGCCCACACAGAGGCACGCCAGGTTCTCTGATCCATAAGGATCAGCTTCTGAATTACTTTATTACAGGAATAAGTTTGCCTTCATTAAGCCAAGTAAATAAGGTTTAACTAAAGAGAAGGGTAACATGCAAGTTTCACAACTGGCACAAGATTTAAGGGCAATAAGGAAAATTGGGGATAACAGATACCTTGCACAGCACCCACTATCCCAAAAAGGTGATACAGCCCAGGGAAGAGCAGGACAACTCCTCTAAAAAACAGCACATTTCTCATAAAGACAAATTATACAGTTTTTCTGCTTTCTCAGAATCAATTTATCACCAAGAAGATAAAGACTTAAAAGAAGCCTTGCTCATTTTAGTGCATCTCTTCTGATCAGTAGTGTATGATGAGCAAAAAAGTAAATCAGGATTCCACAAAACCAGACAGATCTTAGTAAGGTCTGTCAGAAAAGCCATCAGCTATCTGCTCCCCATAAGAGCCACACAATTTAGTCTGTGTATGTGCTAGCCAAGACCTTTGAGCTTTATCTGTTCATTTCGACTAGACATTTTAAGCGCATAGTTCATTTTGCTTGAAGACACAATTTTTATTAAGGATGCATCTAGAAAGTGCGAACTAGCGTGGGGCATTTAGGTCACAGCAGCAGTCACATGCAGCGGCAAATAACCAATAAACTAATTCTTGGGTGCCAATCCTGCCTCTTTAGACCGCGCAGCAGCACCCTGGGCAATCTGCTCATCACCAGTTCAGGAGATCTGACCATTGTCAATCAAGTTTTCCAGTAAGGTCTCTCTGCTTATTTTTGCCACAGACTTCAAATGCAACTAAAAACAAGTGGTAACTTTTTAGTTTTGGCTTGCATCAATCCATTCCCCTTTTCCTTGTTTTTAGCTCAAATATGTATTTCAAATACACACCAAACGTTTTCTGAAATATCAGTACTTGCCATTAACACCACACCTTGGCTTAATCACCCATGTATACAGCTCACCAAAACACACACCTATGTCTTTGTTGGTCAAGGCTCCTCATGTCGACAAATCAAGGAACATGACAGAATTTGGGAATCTGATGGGTTTTTTTCCACAGTTGTTTACCAATAAACATGGAAGTTACCAATTGGATAGCTGGAGAACACAGGCAAGAAACTTCATCCAACTAGGCAAGGTACCAACTGCTCCCTGGATACTGGACTGCATCCCTGTTCCTCCTGGTTGGTGTTCTCCAAGCCAACTGCACTTGTTGAGGACATACCATGCATAGAAGATTCCTACCTGAGGGTGAGAAATCAAGTTCTTCATTCTTCATACGATTGGCTGAGAACTGGCAATATTGAGGATTTCACATGAAGTACTTTATTAATATGAAGTAATGAGTGAGTAAATCTTGATCCAGATGGGAGGAAGAGAGGCTGACTGCACATGTATAGCTCATATGAAAACCAAGCTCATTAATGCTTAGAACTGCAGACAACTCAAATTCAGAGCTTCATTTTGGACTCACGCCTGTTTTTAGTGTAATAGCTTGCATCATTTTAAGTTATCCTAAGATCAGATTCCATGGATATATACTCCTTTGACACAACTAATCACTTAGAATACCCAAGTGCCAGATCTCAAGCTTATTTAGTATTTTGGCTCCCTTTAACCCACCCGAGGTTTGCATTGCATTACTTCCTAGTCAGTAGCTCCAGATTGCAACAAGAGGGATGCAACCAAACTTTCTGCCTCAGATCTGGGAACAACCACTTGAGTTATGTCAGTTGTCCCCAGATTCAGGTGCTGCTGCTGAAGCACCTCTGTAGGGACAGGTACTGTCACCCCTAAAAAACATTAGTCATGAAGAATCTCTGGATGGTTCTTCAGAAGCCTGAGAAACACAGTAAGACTTTATCAGTTATAATACAGTTAAAGTTGTCCTATTCACATTCGACTTCGTCTCTAGTGCCATGTCCTTCGGAAATTAAAGGACTTGGGTCACACGCTAACAATATCACCAGTTCTCAGCCAAGCCCATTCACACACCACCGTCAACATCCTTGACTATTCAGAAGGGTGAGAAACACAGATTTCCAGACATCCTTTCATGCTGTTACAGCTCTTCCCACTTTCCCCTCAGCAAGATGATGGGGATGAATTATTTGCTACAGCAAAGGAACTCCAATTCCTTACACTGTGTGCTCTGGGGTCAGAGCACTGGGATGTTTTAACAGTCCTACTAAGAGTTCCTGAAAGCCGTAACAGCAGTTAATGGATCTGCCAGACATGGCTTCTTAAAAATATCATCAAGTTTGCTAATGGAAACTCCAGTCCTCCTCTCCCTGATGTTCCATACATATATTAAAAGTGTCATTTCACTCATGCTAAGCATAAAAAACACTGTCCCTCCACTCACATTTGATTCAGTGCCAGATCTCCAGTGCTATTCCTAGGGCAATAAATTAAGCATCAATCAACTGATGTTTACATTACCTCCTAAGGAAACGTGGGTGTGAAAAACCAATGACAAAATACAGAATCTGGTGTCCTAAAGCAGAGTTATACCTCCCCTCAGTCTGGGACGATCTACATAAAGCATTGCTTTGGGTATTATTCCACTAGCTGTAGGATAAGCTTGTTGTTATTATGCCTAACTACACCAATTTGAAACACTTGAGTCTTCTCCTAAAAACTCAAGCCGGTTCTCCTGTTACTGAAATGCAGATATTCCCTCCATCCATTCCGGGCTGGGACTAGAAATGCTGAAACACCAAAAGCCCATTTCTCTGTGATGCTCACTGGAACCGCAGTTACACAGTTGATGTAATAAAACGGAAAAACAGCCTGCCTGAAAAAAGCTGCCCTCCCATTCCCCTCACAACAAATCCCTGCTCCAAAAAGTTTTTCAGTCCTCATTTTATAGATTCATATCAAAGTTGGCCGAAAGATCAAAACAACGAAAAAGTCCCCGAATCCACCAATGACCTGACAGTGGCAAAGCCTGCTCCAGTAGCTATCATCTCCAACACACACCAAGAAGTTAATTTATTGGTACTTCTCAGTTAAAATTTTCCATTAGAGACCTCAAATTTCAAACAGATGCACTACCAGCATAACTCAAGTTCCCAATATGGCTACGTCAATCACGAAAACTTGCAATCCAGGCTCCAGATTCTCATGTGTTTTTTCAGGATCAGATCATTTCATTTAAATGTGTTGCTTCAGATTTTTACTTGAGATGCACAAAAGACAGCCTTTCTCTGATTATCCCCTTCTCAATTTTGCTTACCATTTGGCTGAAACATTACAGCTAAACTAAGAACTGTCACTCAACAGAACCCTAACAAACAGCTCTTAAAGCATCAGCATTGAGTCCAATAAACTTGAAGTCTGCCACTGACTCAATCCCAAATCTCAGTTTAGATCTCAATTTTGTACTGAATGAATCTAATATAAACTTGGGAACATTTACCTGTAGGGAGTCTGGAAAACTTCAAGGGCTCTACTGGCTGCAAAAAATAAGCCAGCCTAGGGTAGATAACACCTTCACTGAAGGACAGTTTCTCCATCCTGAGGTGGGAAGAAGCATCAGCTGAACAGACAAAAACAGAGAAAGAGATCTTTCAGAAATGAGACACATCCAGGAACTCTGACATACTTTGTGATGACCGCTCATCTGAAAATCCTGGCAGGTTAGATACACGGAAAAAAACAAGTCTTTCAACACTCACTAATCCAGAGTTTACAGTTCCAATCTCTAATTACCTGCCATGGGTGGAGGCAATTACTACAGTATCTGAAAGGTAAGCAGTAGCAGCTGTTGGCACATTTGCAGATGAGTACAAGCATGACAGCAGATGGAAATTACCTCATCCATCCTAGTAAAAACTGAAGACTCAGCATGCGATAGGGTGCTTTATTCCAGCACCAGAACCTTCTTTCCAAACAAAGGCAGTACACACGAATGCTGCTGACTCGAAAACCAAGTCAAGGGGAGGCCCAGATGGCCGTGACATTCCACAAGTATTCTGTGTGTCTGTGGGACCGCACCACGGTTGTAAAACACCAGGCGACACGGACACCAAACTGAAATGACTCTTTAAATTACTACATAAAGCCAGGCAGATCTAAGAACAGTAGCATAATCCTTTTCACAGGAAAATCTGAATTCATATCATCAACCTTGTGCTTGCCAAGAGCACAAGGCAAGGATGGAGAGCAGCCCTCTCCTTCACTAGATGGCACATTCTGACACTCATTTTTCTAAAGCTCTCTTTACCCCTGTCACGGAGGCACTCAAAAGTTTCAGCGAACAACAAGGTCCAAAACTAACTTTATTCTGGCCAGGAAAGTACCGCTGATAAACTGATTAAAAACGGGGTTTATACAATTAACTAGCACTCCAATAACATAAGATTTAGGTTCGGGTATCAGGTTAGGAGATTATTTGGGATACAGCGAAATAAAAATAATGGAGATCCACAGTGTACATACACACACTCACAAGAAAATAAAACCGGAGCCCTCTCTGGCTGTTTACCCACAAGGAAGAAACGGTAACCTATTGTGGCCAGGACTTACTCCTGACTGCCTGGCAAGGAACTTACACCTTGCCTATCTCAGGCAAGGAATTATTAAGATATATATTCAGTAATTTATTACTTACCACCCACAGACGTGAGGCTCTCCCAATCCGGGGAATTACCTTAGATAGCTGCTCTATCTAAGGGGAGTGACTCCGGCAGCATGGCAGACCCGCAGCTCCGAGAAGACCACACAAAGGGGTTTTTGGCGGGAACGCCGTTTATAGTCCGCTCAGATCTGGCTGTGGGCATTCCAGAAGCTTCTCTGTGCTGCGGGCAGGCTCGGCCCCTCCTCTGCTGACGACCCTGCCCACCGGCTGTGGGTCTGCACAAAGAGAGCCATTAACGGCCCATTGAAGGCCCAGTTCTGAGAGGGGGATGTGCAACTGCCACACCAGTTTCAGGGTGTGGGGAGGGAAAGTGTAACTGCCACAACCCCCTGCACAATCTCACCAGATATCCTCAGCTTTTTGCTGAAATTCATCTGTCGGAGCATGGGAGAGAGAGTGCACAGACCTTGGCTGATGCTCTATCAAGAGCTGACCTTTTGGCAGGATATTCTACAGTAATTACAGGAAACCAAACATGCACTCCTCAATTCAGCAAAAAACCCTCTGAGGCCAGAAATATCATTTATATAGCCTTAACCTTGCACAACAACAAAACACTTGAGTTTTCTAAATATTCACAGAGATGTTATTGGCTTCTGAACTATAATTGATTCTAGCCTGAAAAAAAACAGTAATTGAGCATCTTAAGGCAGAGTTTAACTAGAACCTTAGAGGCCAGACTGAATTACAAAAGGAAGATCTCTATCAGCTGTTACTGAAGAGGTACCCAGTAACACAGGAATCCTCACACTAAGGACAGCTGCTTTTCCATCAAAAATTCAAATCTGCTAAAGCCAAATCAGTTTTATTAAGCTGACCAAAGCCCTGATCATAATAATTTTTCCCCTGTGAAATAATAGAGATGTGCCATGGGGAAATGACACAAAGCAGAGGAAGAAAAAATTAAGAAAATTTGTCAAGCTAGAGGGCTGGGACACACAGTGATTAGACATGGCGATTTTTCTGGAATAAACCTGAAAAGATTCTCTGAACTTCCTTCAGAGTTGAGAAGTTTCTCCAATTCTTCCGTGTCAGCAAATTATTAAAGTTTCTCTCACATTAGAGTCCTGTATATTTGCAAGACTTCTCCACAAATCCAGTGACTGATCATCAACCTGCCACCTCCTGCCAGTTTGGCTTTTTGTTTTAGCGGGATGCAGCTTGTTATTAGTGCACCCATAACAAACTGAGTGGATTTCTGCCAGCATTAGCCTTTCAGCTGCTGTTAAATACATAAATAAGCCTCAAAGCAGAAATCTTCAGATGGAGGAGCAGCTTAGGCTTTTCCTTGCTCCATGCACATGTGCAAACCCTCTCACCTGCAGTGACTCCACATGTATCCCCAATTCTGTAGCAGCAGGAACCTCTCAACAGGGAGAGGTGACAATAAACCTCTCCCCAGCACCTCCCAGGCAGGGAGGGCAGCATGTGGCTGAACCCTCCTGCATTCCAGTGTCCTGGAGCATTCATTCCTCTGCGGACAGCACGGGCAAGCACTGCACTTGGTTGAAGATGAGAAACCACAGCCTGAAAAACAATCATTTCCACCTTCTCATGTTTATATTAAAAAAAAAAATTCAGTTGCACATGGATTTTGTTGTGCCAAAATTGCCACCAACATAATGAAAGAAACCAAGTAAATATCATTCAAAATAACTGGCTTCCAACACACTGTATTAGAAAGACAGGTCCCAAAAGAACACACTGTGCTCCTCCTGGAAAGAGATATAAAACACAAACACGCCTCTTTGTAATAAAAATCAGGGTTTTTCAAGGCTCACAAGTGAGCTGTGCACACCAATTTGTACACGATTCTATAGCCAGTCTAGCTGCTTATCAAACCTGTGGCACTACTTTACATCATACTCTGCTTAATAAGTTCATTTTAAATCAATGTATCAAAGCTGTAGTTTCTGCTACTGCTGCGTGGTTAAAATACCTTTGCTCCTGCTGCCACCTCCCCATCCCTCCCAGATAACAAGAACAGTTTATGTTCAAAACCAAGAAAGCCCATCTAGCCACTGCAACAATAGTTGGATAAAATGTGCTGAAGATTTTGTCAGCTCTGATACTTCAAATCTACCTGTTAACATAAGGAAATGAGGACATGTCAAAACAGCCTGCTTTTTCAAATTTAAACAAATGAATCTAAATGGTAATGATAGTAAAAACAAACAAAAAAACCTTGTAAATACACGGCATTGTGCAAATGTTACAGTGGGCAAAATATCACAATACTAGAAACTACAAAGTCAAGAAGTCCAGAGCTAAGAAATGCTGGAATTTAAGACAGTTTTTGCAGACTTTGTGAAAACCAGGCATTGCTTGTGACCTCCTTTGAACTCTGACAAAGCAATTAAAGCTCAACGAGAGCAGGTTTGATAAAGCAAAAACCATAACACAGAAACACCAACACAACAAAGAAAAAAACAATCAAGCACAGACACGAGGCCTTTTCCTCTGTTAACGTCGTTTTGTGAAAACAGTTAAGTAGCCTGCTGACCCAGGTGGGTCTGGCTGGGGCCGTTCAGAGCTGGGCCTGGAGCCGCCCTGGGCCTGGAGCCGCCCTGGCTGGCTGAGGCCCCTGTCTGTTGGCCGGGGTCCTGCCCCTCCTGCACCCCAACCGAAGGGTGTCCAGGGCTGGAGTCACCATGCCCAGGGGGACAGGGCAGTGGGGGCAAAAGGGGATAAAGAGTTGCTGACTGCCCTGTTAAAGCTCTGGACCTCACTGGGGGGGCTGCAACTGCCACGCAGTTTTTAAAATACACACTCACCATCCTAGTTTGGTTATAAACAACACCCAGATACACCTGGAAAAGTATCAGAATGAGAGCTCATCAGGATCGTAATTCCAGAAAGAGTAACAGCTAATCAATGCTCCAAACTCATTTTATCCAAGACGATCAAACATATGAAGTAGCAGGCACAGAAAGCATAAATGAGCAAAATTTTCACTGCACATTCCCCAAAGCAGATAGAATGATGATCGTAAACAGTCCTAACGTGAGGAAAAAGGGAGATTCGCTTTGGGGAAAGCAGAATGCAAAAACTTACACTAATGTTATCACCTAGACATAACTGGTTAATCCAGTCTTATCTGGTAAAAGAAAAATACTTATCCATGTGACATCTTTCAGTACATGCTATTTAAGTGTTCGCAAGCAATTTAGACATAGCGTTGCCTCCCTTTAATGGTATTCTCTGATCACCAAGGGCAGAGAATGGACAGAAATGCTCAATTTATAATGTTAACTGGAAAGATTTTTTTTAACAACTCTGACAGATGGGTAATAAATCATTATTATCTGGCTGTATATTCCCACCTACTGTCTCACGTAATGTGGAAAGAATTAAAAAGGAGAATACAGACAGAAAGGAGCGGCATATAAAAGCAGCTTCCTCAAGTTTCTAGAGAAGGAAAATAAAATACCATAAGAATTGTTTTGCATAAGCAGTAACCATGTTAAACGCATCATTACATCACCATGATAGACACTGTAAAGCTTATATAGCTTCAAAATGCAGAAAAACTAGGTATTCCACCTCAGACAAGAAGTTCCTGAACACATCTACAAAGCACACATTTCATTTACCTTGTCAAGGAGTTTCAAGGGTCAGTTACTCCACAGAACACAGCCAAGTACAAAAGGAAATAGGGTCAGAGGCACAGCTGAAACCAAGGCAACAACGTAGACACAAAGTCCATGCAAGACATAGAAACAAAAACAACTAGAGACAAACTACAGACCTACAAACAAAGAGCCCTATCAGGAGATGATCAACCTACCTCTATGTGTCTAAAGTCTATTGAGGAGATAGGACCAAAAGAAAAGCTAAAGACACATACACATGATGTAGCTCTATAAGGTGAGAAGGTCCAGGCCTGAGCTTAAATGAGTTTTCTGTGCCCTGGGCAGGATGTTGGGACCAGGTGAGGCTGGTCAGGCCTATCAAGACCTAGTGGTGGACTCAGGGCCCTGACATACTCATCACAGCTCAGCCAGTATTTTTGCTCCTCTAGATTTTGTTTCTGAACACCTTGAAGACATATACAGACAGTATGGTTTAACTCAAATACAGGTGTTTTGAATACACATAAGTAAAGTAATTTAAGATATCTCTGATTTCAACCTTTAATCTTCAGGTATGAGACTGCTCATCATTAACCCCCCCCACCAGATCACAGCAGCCCAGAGTTAATATCATTATGCTACTTGACACTCCTGTTTCCTTTTAATCCTTTCTCTCCTCCTAAAAAGGCACAAAAAGTCAGTGTTGTGACAGCACAACTGCTTCTGCAGGAGGATGCAGCCAGGGCTGGTCTCAGTACCCCTCACTGAAGCAGAAAAACTTATTTTCTTGTAGCCTATCCCCTCAGCCAGCAGTACTTTCTAGACTGATGGCCATTCCACACTTCCAGGCTGCTAAAAACACAGCACAGAACATCAGAACGTGCTTCTATTATACGAGGTATAGGGCTAAAACAAGCCACAGTCAACTGCAGCTATCCAGATTCACAATCACCATTTTAGCCTACATGGAGGGGGTGCCAAAATATAGTTTTTCTTGGACTTTGGCACTAAGTTGTCTTACCGCAAACCACCAGCCAGCTCTCCTACTCACTTTTAAGCAAAACTTTGTCCTCTACTAGCAAACCAAAAAGGCAAAACCTTAACATGTGCCTTTGATATCATTGACTTGGGCAGATTAGCCTTCTGTTGAGCTTGTTAACCCTTTCCTCACTTGCACAGGGTTTATCTAGCAGAAGAGGCAAAGCGCTTGGAGTACCTAGAAAGAATCAAGACTTTAGATCTTCACCTGTGAACATGCCATATCCTCTGTTAACTTAGTGTGGGGTCTGATGGTTGCAAGGCTTTTCAGGGAAAACTGTCTTACGCTACTGTGCTGCTTTCGGCTGGGATCTTCACACTAGCTGGTATGGGGCTGTGTTTTGGAATTCTGCTGGAAACTGCTGATAACACAGGGCTGTTTTAGCTCTTGATGAGCAACACTCACACAGAGTCAAGGCCTTTTCTGCTGCTCACACCAACCCACCAGGGAGTGGGCTGGTGGTGCAGAAGAAGTTGGGAGGGGACACAGCAGGGACAGATGAGCCCAACTGACACAAGGGACATTCCATACCGTATGATGTGCTCAGCATATAAAGCTGGGGAAAAAGCAGGAAGGGGAGGACGTTCAGAGTTACGGTGTTTGTCTTCCCAAGTGACTATTATGTGTGATGGAGCCTGGCTTTCCTGACGATGCTGAACACCTGCCTGCGATGGGAAGCAGTGAATGAATCTCTTGTTTTGCTTTACTTGCATGTGCAGCTTTTGCTTTACCTATTAAACTGTCTTCATCTCAACTCACAAGTTTTATCACTTTTACTCTTCTGATTCTCTCCCTCATCTCACTGCGGGGGTGGAGTGAGTGGCTGCATGAGGCTTAGTTGCTGACTGGGGTTAAATCACAATAATGAGGTGTTGTATGGATATCTAAGAAGGGAACTTTGTTAACGTATTGCAAACAAATGTAAAGTAAAATATAAACAGCAAGCCAGACTATAAGCAAAATAAAACTTAACAAATAAACGCTGTGCAACAGCCTCGTGAACAAAATCGAAGCAAAAGATCAAACCAATGTTTCTCATCTCCTACATGAGTGGGAAAGGGGAGGGTTGTAATTTTGTATACTGAAAACCTGCCTAGCCCACAACTTATACATAAATGGAATCACAGACATGCAAACATAATGCACCTATTTTTTTAGATCCCCAGTGTCAGTGCCTGTCACCTACTGCAGCACAGTGTTTCAGATACTGGAATATCACAAAAGAAAAAAAAACAAAAGGGGGAAAAAAATGTCAGTGAATTTAACATACTGCAAACATTGCCAGTCTGAAGTTTCCAAAAGTCGTAAGTGTTTTTAAAACAAAAGGCTGCTTACTTTCTCTTTTGGTAGTGCTGTCTTTCAGATGCATTTAGACAAGACATTTGATTTTTCTTCTGGATGCACACAGGCTGGGGAAGTGCAGGTTCGTGCCAACAGTGGGTGAAGTTCTGATGCCACTTGTCAGGTCTGGGAGCTGGGGCACTATGAAAAACTCCAAATGCTGTAGAAGTTCACACGCATCTCACAGCTGTTGGAAGAGAAACCCTTGTCAGGGCCAGGAGAGCACTAACAACCCTAACTGGCCCCACCTGGGCACAGCCATGGCAGGGCTGTATTTAAGCCCAGGTGGTGTTAATCAGCCCCTTTTGGGCTGTGAGTGGATTTTCCTCAGGCGTTGGGGTTGTGTTGGACTGTGTGCTGTTTTGCTCCTGGAGATTTTTTTTTCTGTAAACCTGCCTGGATGGACCCTGGACCTGCTTTTTGACCATGAGCTTCTTCAACATTGTGGGATCTTGGCTGCTCTCCCTGGACTGGGCCTGCTGCCTTGCTCAGGTATGGTGGGGTAGGTCCTGTCTGCTGAGGTCCCTGTCCTGTTGGCCGTGTTGTCCTGCTCAGTTCCTCTCCAACAAGCTCAAACCACCTGGAGCCCTGAGCTGGACCCACTGGGGCCATGTCCCAACTGTTCCCCAGAGGGACCAGCTTGACCCTGGGCACCCACCCTGTGCCCACCCCTGGGTTCTTGAGAGCACCCATGGGTGGCTGGATCCCCTGCTCTGTGCCAGATGTCGCTGTCCTGGATCTGTCCCTGAGGTAGCCCCTAATACCCTGCAGCCATCTAGCTGCTCTAGGGCCCAGACGTTTGTATGGTTTGGTGCCCATCTTGGTGTGGAGGCCCCTGAGAGGCACCACTGGGTGTTAAAATTTGACCAGTCACCCTGGGCCTCCCATTCACAGTGAGAAATAATGGGACTCTAATGCTTTTAAACTACTATGTCCTAAACATGCGCTTTCCAGAAGAGAGCATAAATCATGGTGGAATAAGCAGAGGTATAAAAGACAGGGTTGAATGATTTCTAGGTTGAGTATAACTGAAGAAAGGAGAGAAGAAAAGTCTTTCTTTTTTTTCTGATTGAAGCTCAAAGGGAGAGAAAGATAAGCAAAATAAACAACGTTTTGTGTTCTCTTCCCACCAGCTCAGGAAAACTCACTGTTCTTGTAGACTTGAATCTCTTTGTTTCTTTCAGTTATCTAATCTTTTGAATGCAAAAAAAAGAGTTAAAATACTGCTTTTGAGTCAATATATATTCATTTTTGAACCAGCACATACAGAAAATGTAATTTAGAAAAGAAAGCAAATCAGGGTGAAAAGATCATATGACAGCATTTTGCTCTTTTCAAAGGCTTTTCCCTAATGGTTTTGGCCAAAACTACTCATGCAATTTAAGGTGCATTGGCAAAGATCTTAATCATCCCCTGAAAATCCCTTTGTTTTATTTTTTTTACTCTGCATCTACTCATTCAACTAACTTTGAAGAGCAAATCCTTATTCCAGCTGAACCACTGCAAATTGAAGTTTTAAACCTTCTCAAAGCATTTTCTTCATAAATCATGAATTAGCAGGAAAGGCAGTAAAAAGAGAAATTATTGAATTTATGGCTAGCAAAAGATAGCAAGAAAGAAGTTTCCTTGTTATCTGAAAAAGCATTTATCTGAATGATTATGAGGATGTCATGGGTACTGGAAGCCTTTCCACACTGCAACTGTGTCAATATAATTATTGCTGCATTTTTTCCCTTGCTAGTTGAGGGACCGTTTCTGGTGTTGCCAAGTGTCCTTGTCCTAGCCAGATAGAAACCCTGCACTGTTTTTCTTGCAGAAGGATTTCCTGTAATTTTTCCCTCTGTCCTTCATAGGTTTTAAGTATGTGGCGGAACGGGTGTGATGGGTTGTTACTAAACCACTAAATAAGCAGTGAAACTTCTGGACGTGTGGCATGAACAGCCTTCTAAAGCTCATCATTTAACTCACTACTTCTTCTACCAACTGAATTCATCTAAGTTCCCAGCTCTCATGATTTATCACAGATTGAGTTTTACCTTACAGCTTCAACTGTTGGAGTAGGGTATTTGAACATGAACATCTTTTTCTTCCTTGGTTTTAGGCATCATAGCTGTAGAGAAAATCTTGAACATGTGAATCCTAAACTTTCAAAAGCCAAGAAAAGTCTGGTGACTTAAGGCAGTCTTGTGATTAATTTTTTTTTTTTTTAAATGCTTGGGCAAAGCAACACTGACTCACTGTAGCCATGTCTAATATCCCCAAACACCCCTGACAAGGCTATTGCCTGGCCAAGATCTGTGCTTAAAAGTTCCAGCTGTTTATGAGGTATTTGTGTGGGGGAAGTATGTGGCAATAATTGTGTTTCTTCTAACTGAAAAATGGTTGGAGGGATTTTCCTACAAATTCCTCAAAATAAGTGAGCAAAACCAACTGTGGGCAGGAACTAAACAAGACCAATTTGCAACAAAAATAATGTTTCAGACCAAAATCTTCCTGCACCTTGAGTTTTGCATATAGCTGCCTTGTGTATTCCGGGGGTATCCTGAGGAAATGGGGTGGTATTGGGTTTTCAGCACAAAGCTGCTCTTGTGGACCATCTATGAAATCCACTGTTCTGTAATTGTAGACTAGCAACATTTTGCAGAGTTTTCGTTTATGCTTTACTCAGAACACTAAGACCAAAGGTAAAACACCTAAAAAATAGAATTCTTTGAAGTGTGGGTTTTATTTTTTTTCAGATTTGGGGTGCCCCACTTTAATGCTATTTACATACCACTTTTGGCCAGGTCTAGGCAAGGCATCTATGCAAACTGAACTGCCTGTGACTTAAACTGGCCCCAGATTATCTCTTGCATTGGATTCTGTGGAAAACCCTTTGGAATCAGTGGTTGGACTTTAAAAGATGAAGCCTACAAGTAGTTCCTAAATCCTGTCTCATTTTATTCCACCTGATCCATCCCGGTTCTTAAAACCCATCTGTCTGTCTACATGGATATCTAGGTACCCACTGGGGAAAATCAGGAGGAGGAGCTGTAAAATGGGTTCTCTAATTGAATTTTAGGTGGTCCAAATGCCTCTGTTTCCTTCTTTTTCAGGTTGGGATTAGATTTTAGCTTGTTCTTCTGATAAAGTCACGTATAGCATACAGAAAGGCAGAGAAAGTAAGATAAACACAGTCATTGTAATAATAAAAAAATTGTTGCATCTTCACAATTTTAATTCCCCAAGTGTACATGGGGTTTTTTTTACAAAATTTGGTGAGATATCTTTTGAATTAGTTCCAGGTTTGCTCATTCATGCATTTGCATGTCCGTTTGGTCTACACTAGCTGTGTATCTTGCGCAAGCTGTGCATCTCGCCTCAGCCCAAAATAGCTCTGAACTGTAGATATTTGGCACACAAGTTAGGATTAACCTCAGTTTGCTGTCTAAATTTAAGTATTTAGTCTAAGTGGAATGTCTGGCTTATATTACAGTTGGTGAAGAAAGAAGCGCTTTGAGAGTGATCTATTATATCAAACTCAAAACTACTTCGGGTAGGCAGTGAGGATCAGAGAGGGTGTTCAGATAACCACGGTGTGAATCCAAAACTGGATTTCTGCCGTAACTTATCTAAAAATAATGAGGTGGAGAGTGGTGTGTGTGTGTGCAATGGTTTAATTTGTCCTCTTCAAATGTATAGAGATAAACCTCTCTTTAAGGATCACTGATACCATAGAGATCCACGGTTCACCCTGTGAAGACTGTCAGATGTGCATCTTTACTGTACATCTGTGTTTAAGAATCCCAGTGTGCAAATAAAGCAGCTTGGCTCGAGAGACTAGCAGGCAGAAAGCCCACAGCATGTTTATAGAAACAATTTTTTGACTCGTATTTATCTGAAGGGTCCCACTTCTGGTTTAATGACATTCTGTATAAATCATATGCAAAGTTATATTTAAAACTGGAGAGTTCTCCTAATGTGGAATGTTTTCAAGGGTGCTGCAGTTTGTAAAGAAGGAGCATCAACCAGCCAGGGCAGACTGAGAAAAACAAAAACCGGAGCAATAACCCAGACCTATGAGCAGACAAAACTCCTGTTGGCTGCACAAAAGGCCCAGGATCAAATGTTGTGGAGTTTCCCAAGGAAATGTAAATGCTCATTAAGTCTGCAAGTTCTGGAGTTGCATTTCTTGCCCGTAGGATGTGATGTCCTAGGAACTCTAGCAGCTTTTTCGCAGCTGAAGTGATTTTAGGACCAGTGGGAGCTGCAGACACTCTTACCTAAGGCTGTCTTATCTCTGCATGGGATTTCTCTGTCAGAAATGTGCATGCGTATGCAGATGGCCTGCATATGTCCTATAAATTTTGTATTTCAGGGGCATACTCAAATTACTATGCATGTGTTAAAGATCTGATATACGGCAGACTGCTGAGAGAAATAAAGAGATTCCTCAAATTATTGGGCTTTGGAAGATGAAAGCCACAATACAGGGGTAGTAGTTTGGGGGATGTCCAGTGGGGTGTCCTCACAGGGCTTGCTCTCCTTAGAGCTCCCACCTCTGCGTTCACATCACAGGCTCCACTTGGCTCCATGACTTCAAATACCTTAATACATGAATCCATGTGGCTCTTTCTTCCCCGAATGGTACATCTGAAGGGGCCTATTTTTACCCACCTCTTCCAAAATTCCTTTCTCATTTCCTAACTACTCCAAGCTTTGAGGCTGACCTGGGTAAATCCTTATCCCTAGGGCTTTCCCTGGGTACACAGCACTTTATTGTCCCTACATGAAAAGTCTATCTGTGTTTCTCTGGGAGGAGGAAAGAGCAGCGCAGGCTCCCCTGGGTGGGGTGCAGGGCGAGTTTTCCATGTGTTTTTGCACAGTGAATCATTCCAAGCACAATCGTACAGTAAGACATGTTTTTCTTGCACCTGAGTTTCAACAGCACAGTGTAATAGAGCTTGCTCCGCATCTCTGCACAGCTAAAAGTAATAAATGGTAACGATAATCCTGTAGGAGAAAGGAGGATGTGAAAGCTGTTCCATTCTGGTGGGAATTACTGCTGCTTTCGTTTTCGTTTAAATGGCATCTCATTTGGAATTGATGAATCCCCTCATATTTCCATCAAATATTTTGTAGTAGACAGTTCTCTTTATTACTGTGATTGTTCAGCATTTCATCATTGACAAATTTTTCTAATGTACGTGTTATAAATATGCATTGAAATAACACATAATTACCTTCATTTTCTGCTGCCTGGTACCCATTTACTTTTTCCTTTGCAAAAGAGTGCAAATGGATGTGAAACATTACTGCATAAGTCTCTGTAAGATCTCATGAGATAATCCACATGCAAATGAATCTAATCTCTCCTTGCACAATACAACTGTATGTCGACTGTCTCTAATATAAAATGTAAATCCCTGGGATGTGTGGAAGTCAGGGAAGGCGCTATACAAAACCACTGCCTGCCAAGCTCAGGCGCAGCGCTAGCAAATCCTGACTTTTTCCCTGACCTATCTTTCAGCTAGCTTAGAAAAAGCTGAAATGCAACATGTCATTTTGAAAAGCTGAAGGGAAAAAAAAAACCACCAACAGCCTATTGCTAAACTAGGCTTTTGTTCAGCAGCTTAAGCAAACGGAGGCGCAAGGAGAAAAAGCAGAGTGCTTTGGGTGACCTAGCCCTGGCTTGAGGTTGTGAACAGGAGCCCAGTAAAACTGGCATTAAGCATGCTTGGGAGGTGGAGGCCCCTGGCTTTTTGTTTCTTCTCTGAAATCTAGCGATATTGTCATAGATATATGTATAGTGATATTTTTGCCCTTGTAGCATTTCTGGATTGCCTGAATCTCATTAAGTGAGTAAAAAACCCAGATGATCACATCGCTTGTTCCATGTTCCTTTCTATTTGGGTCTCATATCTTTGTCACTCTCATCCAACTTGCTTTTAAATTCTGAAGCTGTGTTGTGCATCATTTCTTGTTTCCCCTTACCTCTTGCCCCCATTGCAGAGAAGAAAATCTGTGATGCCTGTTCTCACCATTTACATTTTTAAGGATAGAGAAATTGGGAAAGACTAATGGTATTGTTAAACCAGCGAAAGTGGAGAGGAAGGGAAGTGATAGTTGGACAGATTTGCTTCCACAAGTAACAGTTTGAGGTAGTCAGGCCTCATCTACTGTTGACTTCAAAGAATTGAAACTCACAGAGCTGGACTCTGGCTAAAGAAGCTTTGACTCAATGCTAAGAATGAGCAAACATATTCAGATAAGATAAGCACCCTGAGGTTTTACTTCATAATCCTGAGTGTTTGAAGTTGAACTAGAATAAGAAGTACTGTGAGCAAATATTGTCCTCATATTACAGTTTTGTTCCGAGGTTTTATTTGTCCCATTGCTCCCTGTCTTCAAATCTTTTCTATCCTGGGCTGCTTCCTTCCTGGTGGTCAGGACTTCACAAATAGCAAAACACTTGAGGAAAGGTGAAGAGCATTTGGAGGAACATTGGAGAAGAAAAATAAGAATGATCAAAGGTTTAAAAACAACCGTGACCTTTAGCGTATGACTGAAAGGGGTTTATTAAATGTGGAGAGAAGAACTGAAAGAGACATAATGTTCTTTAAATACATAAAATTTAGCTGCAAAAGATTAAACTGTTTACTGTGTGCAGTATAAATAAGAATAGTAGTGAAAGACTTCAAATCACAGGAAAGGAAATTTTAGAGAATATGTAATAAAAGATGTTCTAAGGAGACTGAGGCACTGAATCGCCTAGGGGCGTGTGGAATTGCTATCTTTGGAGAATTTTAAGAACATGAGTCCAACATTTCTTGGAAATGAGGTTAATTAATGCCAGTACCCAATCTGTAGGGAAGAAAATCAGTGGGATATGATGAAGAACATCCTTGTGTTGGTTTCCTTTCCAACATCCCCCTCTTAAACAGAAGAATTTACTTATAATAGAAACATTTTTAACAGCAAAAAGCCCTTTAAAATACTGACATACTATATCCCATTTTTTGCAAAGACAGTGTTTTGTGTTTTCAGCTTTTGGTGAAAACTGAATTGCTTTTTTTTTTTTTTTTCCTGAAATAGGTGATGGTCTTATACACGAATGGGAAGTGCATGAGTATTTTCTTGTTTTCCTCATGCTTAGAGCAGCATTAGAATCTAAACAAGTACTGTGTGTTTTTTTCATGCTGGTGTATAAAAACCAGTGCTTCGCTGAAAAGGCACAAACTAGAGCTTTGATCCTACCATGTGCTGTTCATCAGGGGCAAATCCAGCCTCAGGCCTTAAGGGGACTTTGCCTATATGTACAGCTCCAATGGCTGAAGTTTTGGTCTTGCAGGATGAGCTACTGACAAAGTCCCAGCAAAATACCAGGTGGCTTGGGATAATCTGAAGCTTTCCAGGATAGAAAAGGAAAAATAACTCCTTTTTGTTCCTCCATGCCTAAATGGCTATTGACCTGACAGTGATGTTTGATAAAAACACCAATGACAGGCTTGGGAAGAACAGACTGGGAGTGCTGTGGACTGGGCTACAGTGAACTCAGCCCCATCTATGCCTGATCCACCTGAAATGTGTGGAAGGGGAAATGCCCACCCTGGCCTGCAGAAGTGCTCGGGCTGTAAATCCCTAAGGCTGGTGGTTTTATGGCTGAGCGTTTGACCAGCAAGCACTGAGAATGGGCTCAGGCCCAAACTGCAAGTCTATTATAGTGTGGGGAGAGCTGTTAAGCGTTCTGGGTTATAAAAAAGGATTATGGTCATGGCTGGTTGATGCCTTTTATGCAAAACACATCTCTGTATCTTTTGATTGATTGCTTTGCAGTCATTCTGAGCTGAGGCTTACTGATATGTTTGAAACAGTCATCTGGCAGCTCTCTGCCACAGGAGCTGCTTGCTGTAGGGACGTTACTTGCTCATGTTTGCAAAATTCAAGACCAAGTTGTTCTCGTAAGCTTTTCTAAAAGCAAAGGAGAATTTTGTAAAGTACTTGTCATGAACAAGGCTGGAGCAAGCTCAGTTGTGCAGCACTAGGAGTATAGAAAAAAATAGCATGAGCCCCAGGAGGTGTCTTCCTTTAATGTCCACTCTGTTTCAGAATCCTTGTCCTTAAGACTGTTTTTGGGTACACCCCATTTTTGTGATGGGAAAAGTGAGCGTGTTTTTTATTCTTCCCCAAGGCAACAGCTCGGCAAAGGAGAAATTTTCTCCCATCAAGGGTAAGGCTGGTGAGCAGCTGGCAGGATATGTTGTACCTCTGCTTTGAGCTGGCTCCCATCTATCTCTGAAAGCCCAGATGCAGTTTACTTTACTTGTTGCATGTCATTCTGTGGTAGAAGGTCTGGCTACTGGCTTAGCCACAACGTAAATAAATGATATATGCCTGACCAGTGTTTGTGTCATGAAGTATTAACCACAAGGCCCTGCTAGGAGCTGAAATCTGGTGCTCTCTGTTAAATCTTTGATGAGACCAGAGGAGAAAACCATCAAATATTTAGAATCTACCCAACTAAGAGAAAACAAATCCTCTGCCTGATCCTGGTGAAGACAATCTAGAAAAGCAAGGCTTGTTTATGCATGGTCTGAGGCACTTAGCTTCCACTAAATTCCTTCTGGGGAATGCTGGAGCCCAAAGGGGTATATAGATCCAAATTTTACAAAACATCCTAGTTTCTGGGATGGGCAGGAGCAAAGCAGTAAAACTAAACATTTCTGACCTTTGCAGAAAGAGGCAATTGAAATATAGCTGTGGAAACAGTGCAACATCTGAAACTCGGCCCTTCCTTTCAGTGAAACCTTTCCAAAGTGTTACTGGAGTTGGTTTTATTGAAGATTTCAGACGAAGCAGCACTGGCTGCTGGATGATAGACCTTTAGATATTGCAGTCCAAACATGAAAGAAAGGCTGGTGCATTTCCTGTAAAAATGCTTTTGTTTTTTATTCATCTGGTGAATATGAAGTTGCTTCAGTGTGGCAGTTGCACTTTCCCCCCCAGGCCCTGAGATCCGCTGTGGCAGTTGCACATCCCCCTCTCAGAACTGGGCCCTCAATGGGCAGTTAATGGCTCTTTGTGCAGACCCAGAGCCGGTGGGCAGGGTCGTCAGCAGAGGAGGGGCCGAGCCTGCCCGCAGCACAGAGAAGCTGAGAAGCTTCTCTAATGCCCACAGTCGTGGGGGGGCGTGCAGAGAAGCCGAGAAGCTTCTGGAATGCCCACAGCCAGATCTGAGCAGACTATAAATGGGGTTCCCGCCGAAGACCCCCTTTGTGTGGTCTTCTCGGAGCTGCGGGTCTGCCATGCTGCCGGAGCCACTCCCCTTAGACGGAGAAGCCGTCTAAGGTAACTTCCCGGGATGGGGAACGCCTCACCTCTGCATGTAGGTGAGTGATAAATTACTGAATATATGCTTTAATAAGTCCTCGCCTGGTAGGCGAGTGTAAAGTCCTCGTCTGGGACAGACGAGTGTAAATTCCTTGCCTGGTAGGCAAGTGTAAGTCCTGGCCGCAGTAGGCTAGTGTTTCTCCTTTAAGGGTAAAACGGAGCAGAGAGGGCTCTGGTTTGTTTTCTTGTGAGTGCATATATGCACGCTGTGGATCTCCATTCTTATTTCACCGCACCCCAAATAATCTCCTAACCTAATATCCGAACCTGTATGTTATGTTATTGGAGTGCTAACTAATTGTATAAACCCCGTTTTCCAATCGGTTTATCGGCGGTACTTTTCTGGCCGGAATAAAGTTTGTTTTGGACCTTGTTGTCCGCCTAAACTTATTTTTGGGGTGCATCCGTGACATTCAGTCTGGGGAGCTGGGAAGAACAAAGTGCAGCCCTGTGCTAAAGTGAATGTAGACATTGACTGATGCTGTTAGAGAAACTAGGAAAAGAGGCTGGAAAGGACTTCAACGTTGTGTCCAGTCTCTGGTTCTGAGGCTTTTCCATATCATGGCATTCAGCTCTGATTGTCTGATTGTCAAAATCCTGCTTATTTCCAATTATTTCCAACCTTAGCATATTACTGCCCAGCTTATGGCCATTTATTAATGAAAGCTCTAAGCAAGGCTGCTGAACTTCATTTCATCAAGTTATTGTGCCAACAGCCTTTTTTCACCAAGCTCTCTCTCTTCCTAACATTCATGCTCACGAATGCCACTCCAAATATTATATGTTATATTGCCAAACAACATGCTATGCTAAAGAATTAGATTAATACAAAGACAAACTGCTTCTCCCTGCATTTTCACCTGAAACAGGTTTTTTAACCTTCTCCTAATATTTCCTGCAATTGAACGTTTTTTTCTTCCTCGTTTACTTTATTCATGTTTTCCTCATCTGTTTGTGGTCTGGTCCAGTCCATTCTTTCTGGACCACGAAGCATCGCTATCACATCCATTTAGCTCTTGCTTTTCCAGACCAAACTACCCCCTGATGCCAACTCGCTTATTTGCACCCTTTTCTGGATTTGCATTCAGGAGCCCTCTGAGATGGGTAAATGCCTTTTCACCGTAAAATGGTCTCCTGCTCAGTAAAGATTGTTTTGGACTGTCAATATTGCTAGAAGGGACAATTTTTTTCAAGGCATATTTTACTAAATCTACCAGATTTTTCCAAGCTGCGTGTTTCATTAACTGGAATATGCATTTGGCATCAAAGGTAGGATTTTGTGGTGTTCTATGCCAGCATCTTGCCTCTTGGGAAATTCTAGATTTTCCCTGCCACGGATTTACTTCTAGAGCCCTTTCTCTCTGTTAAAGCAAGTTGGAGTAGTTTACGTTCCTCTAGGCCAAGTCTAGCTGGAATCCTGGTACTGCTGATGCATCCTGGTATCACTGTTGCTGTATAGTGTGTGCACCAGAGTCACAGGGCTCAGGGTTCGAAATATCCCTTAAGGGTTCAAAATATCCCATAAGGATCAATCAACCTTGGGAGCCCCTCGACTGCTGGCTAAACAGCGCGTTCTCATTCGTGTAAGATTCAAGGACATACTGTCTTACTTGTTCTGACGCTGGCCTGGGTTTGTTTGTGCAAATATTAATGTTGGCTTTTCCCTTTCTCTGCCTGCCTCCTCATATGGTAGGAGAACCACATGTATGAATAATGCGACAAGTATTTCTTTTGGTGGGGTTGGAAAATGCAACTTTCCTAGAGTTAGATCCGGAATTGGCAAGAGTCGCTGCTGCCACTCAGTTCTTGGACTCAGCAGAAGCAGCAGCAGCAACTCCTTTTCATTAGCGGGCAGATAAAAGGCCTCCTGAAGTCAACGGGCACCAGAGAATTGCGTTTGAGAATATTTACTTCAAAGTAAAGGGTTGCTCCTTGGAGATGGCTCAATGGTGTGGTTAACTGGGAGGAAGGACATAAACTGGAGCCCTCTGCTAAGCTGGGATCTAAAATTTGTTTGTGGATATAATCCTGACAAGAGAGGATTACCTTGGCCATGCCTGTTTAAAAAACTTTGCTGGTAAAATGGAAATATGCTTGATTAATAAGAAAAAAAGGTCGAAAAAAGCATATGAGAATTGTACTTAGGATTATGGAACAAATTTTGACATAACCTACATCTAATTGCAGTCTCCTTTTTACAAGCTGGTTATAGTTTATTGAAAATAAAATTAAAGCAGCTTCAGTTTTGGCCCAAACATAAAGCTGAAATAACATGAAAAGACATTTTTCTTATGGTAATTTCTGGCCACATAAAAATAAGGAAGTGCTACAAATCTTTCAAGAAATCCTGACTTTATGATATTTCCAGCATCATTTCCAGATTAAACAGATTTTGCTCAATGTTCAAGCTGCTTTAGGCTCATCCGAACCAAACACATTTTCTCAGATTTATGTCAGTCTGGGCTTTACTCCTTAAACGAGTCTTAGTGCAGATTTTTGAAAGCTAGATTTACAGGTTTATTTAGGGGAACTGTGCAAATAACTCGGCCTGAATCTCAAAAGCCTGGGTTCTGCTTTTAGCAGCAAACTTGGTTTCACTGACCAGGTCAGTAAGAGTCTAACAAACTCTGGATGAAGTTCTGTGGGGAGGGAGTCCAGGCTGGATTTTAATGTTGAGTTCACTCAGTTTAGAGAAGAGGGAATATTGAGGAATGAGAGTGCTGCTATATGATTTCTTGCTGTCCCAAAGGCTGTGTCACTTCTAAAAGCTATTTAGGTATCCAGTTGCTGTTGATTTTAGTCAGAGGTAAGGAAAACCTAGTGAGGGTTAGCTCATCACTTTCTGAGCTGATGTCAGTCGTGATTTCATCATAATGCCTGAGCTAAAGCTCAGTCTCACAGAGTGTAGCTGCTGAGCCTGCTGGGACCATCCTACAAGAGTGTCTGCAGTCTGCATTATTGCTTCTCTGGCTTATTTCAGATTCCAGCTGGTCAAAAAGGTTGTGGGCAAGGAATAAGGTGAAGGGAACTCAAGCCCAAGTATGAATCACCTCTCAGACTCAGCTCTGCATGCAGCAGGGATGGTATCTCACTTTGGTGGGCCAGAGTAGTCTTAAAGACTGTGAAGTGCTTCCTTACTACTAGGATTAGTAGGACCATTTAAGAATTTTTGCATTGTTTTGAAGGAAAAGCTATTGAATTAATGGCAGCTGTTACAGGGAGATTTTTTTTTTTCCATTTATTTCAATGTCAGCAATATGCAGGATCAGAATCAGGCTTATATCTAGAAAACCAAAACAGTATTTATTTTGATGCTCTGATTGCTTTCATGCATCTAAGTTCCCTCCCCATTTGGATATAAATGCACTGAGGTCACACTATGTAAAGGCTGCATTTCATTCCCTAAATGCCGTGTTCATCCATTTTGCTATTAGAGCAACTTTTTGACTGTATTGAAGGAGATGAAAACACTAGGTTTTCTGAATACTGGAACTTTCTTTGCTTTCTTTTATGCTACTCTTTACGAGAGCCAGATGAAGCTGGACAGTACATGTTTTGTTCGTTTTGTTGGAAAAAAAGATAAAATAAATAGAAGCCTAACTATTTAAAGTAGCAAATCCTTGCAAAAATGAAATTGTTCTAATTTGGGGGGAAAAAAGGCTTTCGCCATAGTGCCCATCTTTCTGAAAACAATGTTTTCCAGATTGGTGTATTTGGCTTTTGTTTAATATAAAAAAGAAAATAAGGTTTATAAAGGAGATTTGGCAAAGATGTTACCCATAACAAAATCTAATCACTTTAGGTATTTTTAGTATAATGAGGTCCATGCTCCTTAAAAAAGATATTTGAATTCCCAATGGGGAGGATGTTTACAGCTCTGGACCTTCAGGATTTTAACTTGATTATTTGCAGGCTATGTAGTCTGCCTACTTATATAACAGAACAATAGTTGTGTAATCACCACTGTTAAGTGCAAAGTCACATCATTTGAGTTTTGTTTCAACTCAGCTGGTTCTTGTTCCCTAATGGTTGCTGTTCTCTTGTACGCACCCTCAAGGAGAGTGAATTTGATAATTCGAAACAGCGCCTCATCTTCATCTCTTCATGCTTTGTAACTTTGTTATGACTTTCAAAACCTCCTAAACTGCTGGGGAAATAGCTTCCAGTATTAGTTATCCAGACAAATTACACAGTTCCATGTGGAACTGGTCTGGCGTTAATGGTTCAACAGGAGTTTTCCTAGTGAGCATGTTTATCCTTATGCATGAACCACTGCCCACATATCAGTTTTGCAGATTTTAGCTTCAAGGGGCCACAGAGACTTGGAGCGCTCTGGATAACATGGTGGATGTAACACAGGACTGGAAGGATGGAGGGTCAGAGGCAGAAGTTGCAGACACATGTATGTGTGTGTATGACAGAAAATATATTTTCTGGATTAAAAAAATCCGAATGATGTTTCTTAGTTATTGGGAATACAATAATTCACACACTGGGACCGGAGGATTTGAACTGAGCGCATGGCCAAGCATTCAGATCTTGCAGGATTTTAATGCCCATCTTTTGTGCCACATCAGTTCCCATATTCTATAAGCTGCTCTTTCAAACTGCAGGTCTTATGGGAATTAAAAAGCCAGGAAAATAACATCTGATTTGGCCTGGATAAGAAATGGGAAAAATATAAAGTAACTAGATTTCGTGTAGTGTTCCATTTGATGACTCTTTGTAGCTGTGATAAAAGCCATTCTTTGGCAGAAAATTTGAGAGTGGCAGTAAACACAAAAAGGTGAATGAAATACATGGGTTGTGGCTCATTTGTTGGAAGGATAAAACACAAGAGGTTTCGTGTTTGGAATCTGGGAGTATTTGCATTATCTGTCCTGTGTCTCCTCTTTCCTTTCTCTCCTGGATCTAAGGTTCTCTTTTTCATTCTGTCATCATCCTCTTTTTTTTACCCTTGTCACACACCCCATCTCCCTTGTTCAAGCACTAGTAAGTCCTCTGGTTTTATTTCTGCTCAGTCTTGTACTTTTAGTGGCCTTTCTGACAGATCTGTTAGAAAATCTTTAAGTTTTGTTTTTTCTTCAAGAGGGCAACTAAGTGTGGAAAACTGTCTTAATGTGGCTGTCGCACTGCAGTAGTTGCCCTGGGATGTCTGTTAATAGTAAATAGAGAGTACAGATGATCTACTCATACAGGCTTTGTCTCCTGTAAGATACAATTATCTACTTGAAGAGTTTGGACCTTCTGAGCCTGGGTCCCTTCCTAGAGATAGGTTTAGCCTGGGAAGGCTGAGGGACATGGCTCAGCATGGTAGGAGTCCTGCAGCCCACAAACAGATCCTCCCCTTTGCTACAAGACTAGATCTGCAAATACTTTTCCATAGTTACTCTGCCATTCTCCATGTGGCTGTTGCGTTTTGTTGAGTGATGACGACAGGTTTGTGCATGAGCAAGATGTCTATTCTTTAACCTCTGCTACGAGCTGGTTTTGATTTTCCTTAATGTAGAGCAAGCAGAGGGCAATGAATCATTGTGCCTGATTAAATTTTCTGAGCAAATGGCTTCATGTCCCCTTTGCTAGGGTTACTTTGCTATAACCACAAGCGAAAGCTGAATCAGCCAGCGGGTTGAGCCACAGGTAGTGTCTGAATCCAGCTGCTGATGAGAGAGGTGTTTTGTTCCCCTCTTCCCAAGTCGTCTTCTGTAGCACAGTGTCCACGGGGATGGCTCTGGAGGCAGTATTACACTGCAAGGACATGGGTCTCATTCTCTGACAGTCTTCCATGGCTTCATAATTTATAGCATAACAAAGTGAAAACCATACCCTGGAGGCAGGACATCAGATCTGATTTCAGAAGCCATTTTGAAAAGAGAGGATTAATGAGCATTGTTTATATGGAAAAAAAGCAAGTCACTCTCAAAATGAGGAAAAACAACCTATAAGTGCAAAAATGCTGAAATTGAATCTCTATATGGTGTGTGTGTGTTTGAGAGGGACTTGATCCCTTTATTCTTTGTGTCTAATGTCTGAGGAATGGTGTCTAATGGAACAGGGCAGACAGGGTCAAGCTGAGCCGTGGATTTAATTCCTTACCTCTATAAACAAAAACATATTTCTAGCTGCACTTTGCATGATGAGAGGGAATAGGTGGGGACAGAAACTTAAGCATTACGCTCTGTTTACAGAAAAGAGAAGGAAAATGTTCACAGAGGTGATACTAGTTGCAGGCACTTCTGCCTTTGCCTGGGCACTAGTGTGACTCGTGTGTATTTGCGCTATGACACTTTGCTCATAGCAGATGTGCATCCACACAGACGCAGCGTGGAGGGGATTATCCAGGGATCCAACAGCTTCCCCTGGGATGTGGCCAAACTGCCAGTCACAAGGTGGATGCTGTAAAACACAGTAGCACGTGCAGAAGTGGGAGGTGACGGGGATCTGCTCTGGAGGCATGGGATGAGAGCATGGGTGGAAGGACCAGCATCTGGTTGAAGGCAGTGGAGACACAAGGGGTGGTATTTGGATGCTTTGGAAGCTGGAAATCGGATGAGATTTTTGGATTTGTCACTCCGATTGCTCTTGGTAAACAGACTGACGGACCTGGAAATAAAGGGGCAAAAAATCAGTGACGTCAAGACTCGAGAGGAGCTGATATTTGGTGTTTGAATGTTTGTAGACCTGTTGGATCCTCTTGTTCCACCAGCCTTGGCTTTCATTGTCCTGCATAGCTTCTGCAGCCCAGGGGCACTGGAGATGCTGCAGCGCTTTGGTGCACCTGGGTTTGTATTACTTACCAGCATTCTGCTCTACAGACTTTTGCTACATGACAGCTTATATTCTGATGTGCATTTTCATGCATAGATCTGTGCTAAACATTCCAGTACACTGGTACTGGGGAGCAAATGTTAGAAAACTCTTTGTTGTAGGACAGGACCAGTACCTTAGATTACACTTGGTGACTGGGAAACAAGGTGTTCAGATTTGATCAGTGCAGGTATGTGTTCTATATCTTAACCATGCTCTTGTCATCTCTTTTTATCCTAGTAGGGGAATAGAAAATAGCTGTATTTTATTGTTGAATAGTCTGTAATGGTAGCCATTCTGCACCAAGGTAATTCTTTTTAACCCTTGACCAACCCCAGAATACAGACTCATTTCACATCACACTTCAGGAAGTTAGAAGGGCTTCCTGAGAACTGCAGAGTTTGAGCCGCCTCAAGATTTCTCCAGTGTAGGGAGCTTTCCATTACCGAGCTTGCTTGGCTGCTCTGTTCTCTACAGATATATTCCAGCTGCTTCCCATGTCTCAGCTGATGCAGGCGCTTGATACTTTCTTAGGTAAAATAAGCCAGTGAATCTTTATCCCTTTTACCTCCCCTTTCCTCATACACACACACGACTGACAGGAAAATAAGCATTAATATGTCATCTTTAAAATAAGGGGGGGGGGACGTGGTTTCCCTATGAAGTAGTGGAAACACTGACATCACATTTGGAACAGCTGTTTTCCCCTTTCCCCTTCTAATTGCTCTGAGTTTTTAAAGCCAGGGAATAAAACCTTCCCCTCTGGAGTGGGAGAAGTTTCCCCATATGCTGCCGTTTGTCTGGGCTTGGTATGACTCACGCTGCTCCTTTTGCAGTTCATTGACAAATTACTAGAAGCAGGAGCTGGGAACTTCAGTGGCAAAGGGAGAAAGCAAGGAGTGCAAGTCAATCAGTGAAAGAAAATGAGGAGGAAACATTATTTATGGAAAGTTCACTGACTGGTTCCTTATTGCTGTATTATATTCTTTTTCTTTCCACTTTAAAGGAAACGGCTCCTATAGCAAGAATGACTCACTCATCAGATGTTGCCAGAGATGTGGGTTTGTTGGTTAGTTATTATGTCAACCTTTTATCACAGCGTGATGCAAGTGCACAGTTCCAGATAAGACCACAGACGTGAAGGCAGAGGAGGAAAACAGCAGGGGGTGGAAAACCCATCATTCATGGTCAAACACGAGTCCTGTGTGTCTGCAGCTCTTTGGCTGTTTGAGCTGACCTGAAAGAGCATTGAGAAGTTTGTTCTCTGTAGCACTGCAGCCACACACCACCACGTGCTGATTTCCATCAGTTTTGGAGCTCTCTATCTTGACAAAGCTGAGGAAACTCCACCAGGCACAGTGACTGTCAGCTACAACATTATGCCAGTTCTCTCTGCTAAATGATTTTCTTGCTCTAACACAGCCTGGTTGTGGTGGTATCTGCTTCCCAGCTCTGCAGAGATCCCCAGAGGGTCCCTGACTCTTCACTGGGGAGAACTTGTCCTTGTGCTAACACAGGGAAGGGGACAGACCAGGAGATGCGGGGAACATCTGCTGTGAGGAATGTGAGGAAGAGATCTTTCTGGTTTCCTGGCTTTCTCCCACTACCCTCCTCCCAGTTGATATAAAATTAGGTACAAAAAGGAGCAGATAAATGCAGCAAGGTATTGCATATGGTCATTCAGTCTACGGAGGAAGTGCAAAAGTTGCGAAAGGAGTCTGAGCTCAGCAAATAAAGAAAATAGGACACAACTGTCTGCAGGAGACAACTTTAAAGCCAGCTGATTTTGCTTCCTGTCGGTGTTGTCTGTTTTGAAATACTTGCTTTAGCCTTACTTAGAGACTTGTACCGTAACCAGAAAGGAGAGTAAGGGCAGTGCCATGACTGTAGTTATATATTGTGCAGAAAACCACCCTTGATAAACTTTTCTCAGCTTCTCTAGTCCCGTACAGTGGTACTTTATAGCTTAGATGTTACACATCAGGAACATGAGAACCAAGCCCTTTGTTTTAGACAAAACAACTAGGACATGTATAAGCAGTACACAGTTTTAATCCATGTGTCCAATATATCCAAAGTTAGGGGTTGTTTTTCTTTGAGTTGATTAAATGGAAATTTGAATGTCACTTTGACAGTGCCATAGGAAAGTCTAAAGTGAGGGACTGTAAATAGAGTTTGAGCTGATATTTCAGTTTGGAAGCTAGGGGAAGGAATGAAGTGAAGCAGCCAGGACGAATGTTCTCTTGAATCTTGAGGGAAAACTTAAGATTTAAGAGACTTCTACTGATACTGTAATTTGTAAAGCCACATCTGAAAGCCATTTGGTTTTGTACTCATGATATAAATTCAAAACACACTCTTATTTAACATGAAAATACTTGCCATCCTCTTTTCTTACCCCATCTCTCCATTCCCTCCTTGTCTTTGAATTCTCTGCAGTGATTCCTGAATACAGGTTGGAAACGAATCTGTTTACCAGCCTCAAAAGATGAAAAGACTCAGTAACAAAGACTGACATGCCAAACTTGGTGTCTGCAGTTGGGAGCATTCCTTGTCGCTGTCTTGTGTGCTAGCCTGGAGTTTTTAATTAAATCTGATCTAGTGGCCGCTCACAGCAGCCCTGTTCTGCTTGGCAGTATCACATATCCAGAAGCGGCATGGGTTCTTGCTCTGTTTTTTAGGGCAGGCTCCTGCACAGCCTCTGCAGAAGATGTTTTTTTTAATAAGAACCTGTAAAGCAAAGCACTCTGAGGTGAATGAGACTCAGTGTGTGTGTCTGAGGAAATTCCCTAGGACTGGAAATTGGGAGAGTTGCCCACAGATCTTTTCCTTTGCATTCTCTTTTGCTGTAGTGTTATAAACAATACTTAATATTTTCAGGCTTGTGGTAGTTCTGGGAGATATTATCCTCATTTTGTGCATAAGGTCTTGGATGACCCATCTGTCCTGAGAGGTGCTGTTTTATGCTGGGAAACATTTGATCAAGCCAGGCTAGCAAAGAAGTATCTTTGGGAAGTTAGTAAAGCTGGCAGTCAAATAAAAGGCAACGTTTCATCATGTGTCTTTAGAAAATCACCCTGCTTTTCTGGCCTTTGTGCTCCTGCAGCTTTGTGTTCCAGAGCCCTGCTTAGCGCTTGCTTGGGATTGCTATGACAAACTTACTCTGTGCTCTTGCTTGTTTACTACATTCCTGTTCAGTTCTTTTCTTCTTTTAATTCCTGTTCTAATAAGCCCATTTTCAATGGAAAGACACATTTTTATGGCCAAAGCTTTACAAGCCCGTTCTGCTCCTGTAGTCATGAAGCCAGCGTAATTTTGGTTGTATAACATGGCAGCTGGGAGATTCAGCTGCAGCACAAACAGACAAATGTAATTAACCTAGCTGTAATCCAATTAGCTAGCGGTATCCAAGCTAAAAAGCTGTAGCAGTGACAGCCATAACATCCTACCTGGTCCCTGGATTTATATTCAACAGCTGAAATTTATTTCACTCTGAGTTTTACTTATAGTATGTCTGTGCTGTTTTCATGTGTGGTAGATATACCCCCCTGGAACAGCCTGTGCCTCTTTTCGAAACAGCATCTTGAGCAGCCTCTGAAGATGAATCTTATTGTGGTCTGGGTGGCAACACCTTCAAGTCCCAAAGGATCTGTTACCTGCTTAACCAATGCATAAAATATTGTGCTTGTTAGCTCTATTCTAACACATTCTCTCCAAGCTTGTCTATCAAAGCTATGATGGAAGCAGATGATTTTTATCTGGCTATAGGATGCTCAGATCATGCATTCTGCTGCCAGTTTTCCCTTCTAATTGGTGAATGCAAATACAAGAACATGTTAAGTGAAATTCTGTATCTAAGGAAAAAGAAAGGTAAAAAATTCTATTGATATGAGCGAAGCCAGGATTTCAAGTGTTTTGACCTAATTTTTTATTATTGAACCCAAGTAGTATGTGAGGAGCTGTGCTCATTTATGCTTGAAAGCAACCAATTCACATTTGCTGCTAGTTAAAACCCTCTATAAAGTTTATGTCAAGATATTTAATATTGGTGACCTTAAAAGTCTTGTCCAACCTAAAAAATTCTATGATTCTATTATTTCCCTACAGGTGTCCACCCCCTCATGCTGCCTCCTTCTCATGCCATTTCTTATCCAACACTTTATCGACAAATTTTCTCATTTGACTTTTTCCCCAGTAAGTTTAAAGCAGGCTTCATTCTCACGCCTTCATTGCGCTTCCCATAACTTTTGGCCTTGCAAGACAAGGCTTTTTAGCCTTCATTATACACTTGACATTTTTTATCAATGAAGATTTGGATAGACTCAATGTATTATGTGGCTTCTAAAAAATGCTGTGATATAATTCCATATATGAATGTTTTTTGGCATATGTACCTTTATTTCAGGTGATTCTAGACTGTAAGATGACAAATGGTTCTCGCTCAGGATGTTGTTATGCAAAGGACTGATACACTCCACAGTGGCTTCCTCTTCAATTTTAATGATGTGCTATTTGTAAGTCTTTCAGTATCAGGGAGTTCAGTGCTCCTTCTAGCAGCTCATCTATCATAGATCTGTGAATTCCATGAGGGGTTTGATCTAGCTTACTTCAGCAAACAAAAATGCTATTATATCTTCCATGAAATGGAAACGTACTGAGCACTCTCAGCCCAGTCCATAATAACTTCACTCCTGCTCTAAGTATTTTAGTGTAAAGTAAAACATGTTCCACCTTTTTTGTATGTGTGTTTTGGAGCTGGGTGAATAGGTTTATTTTTTTACACTCCTGGGACAATTTTCTGGACATGTCCTCTTTCCTCATCCTGACCCTCAAGCCACCACAAAGATGATGAGTTTGACTTCTGAAGTTAAACCCTCAGGATTCTCCCACTGTTGCACACTTTCGAGAAGACAGACCATAAAAATTAAAAAAAGAAAAACTTCTGCAGCATATTGAGAAGTCTCTACAGATGCATCTGCACTGGATAGTGCAGAGTGTAGGCAACTGAGCTTAGTGGGAACCAGCAGCAGATTGGCCAAGGCTTCTTCCCAGCCCATTACGCCAGTTCAATACAACAATGCAGGTCCCAGTACATGGCACGCTTGGGTGAGTGCAATGTACGGTTTGTTGTGTTGGTTGCCTTCATCACAATATTCATAAATGATGACTTAATCTTCACAACTCTGTGACTTTAATATGGTTGATGGGCTTAACTGTACACATGGTACCCCAGAAAAATTGAATCTGATGAAACTTGAGGCTAAGAGAACAGAGTTGAGTTCTCACAGCACAAAAAGAGATTGTAGGAGATTGACAGCTACCTGCCAGGGATAAATTAATAAGACTTTAGTATTCAAAAAACATGCAGGCACTTACATAAAGAAACTGTCCATCCTCCAAAATTGGGTTCTGTGTACTTCTGAAAAAAACAAACACATGGGGGAAAAAAAAGGCATCAGCTGCTTATTCAAGCTAACCAAGTGGAAAAAGTTTCGAGTTTGGCCTATAAAAAGCCCAAACCTGGCTGGATTCTTTCCGCACAAGAGAAAACGGGATGCGTGCTAATGGGTCGTAAGAACACTTGCTCTGTGACCTGACTTGCCCTCTGCACACTACAGGGTGTTTTGAAGTGCCATAAATATAAGAAATAGCTGATACAAAAGTCCTGTATGTAAAATAATGCAAATCCGGGATGCTGGCTAGTTCAAAAGGGATATATGTAAATTCTCAGGTATTGGTGGAGACCTATGACTGTATTTATTTGGTGTACTCTACTGGGAAATTCTGAGGATCTTGACAAAATTTTTTGAATTTAAAAGTACTTTTTAGAAACTTCAGCCTCACGCGTCTCACCACAGCTGACTATGGTTTGTGTATTCTCTCGTATGGAAATAATTATCTTTCCAGAATCCAAAAGATTACCAACTTGTAATCAAGTTATATCAACAGTGAGTCTCATTCTGCTTGTTTGCCCTGGGGAGAATTCAAAAGCTAATGAACTTAGGCTGGAGGTTATAAACTTGCCTGTATCATACTTGTAGATATAGTATCCGAGCACACTAACCAGCTTGACCAACGTCTGCTGTGTGGTGTTCTCTCATGTTTTTCTCTCCTTTCCAAAGTAAATTTTCTCAATTTTTCAGAGAACAAAGCTCAAGTTGTAGGCCTTTTAGTAGATTTTGCTTTAAATAACTGTTTTGTAGAATGAAAGCACAATAACAACAAAACAGCAATGGCCAAAGCACAGATCCTCTTCTCTATCTTTTCCTGTTAAATACTTCCTTTTATTCCAGTTCATGCACAGAGTAACAAAACTTAGTTAAAACATTCTTCCTTCTCTATCCACAGCTGCTTATGGAGCTGTGCTGGGAACCAGAGCAGGGGACTGATCACGTTGAATCAGAGTTATTCTGAAATGTCCAAGGGGTGAAGGAGGAACAATAATCGGTATTGCCACTGGCCTCTCTCTCTCTCTTTAAAATATTTTCTTATTTAGGATCATGAGAAAAATGCTTTTGTAGTATCCCATATAGAGGAACAGACTTCTGCCTACACCTTGTGATTAGTGTGTGCTTGCAGCACAAAGTCATTGTCCTCGTGCTGTGCAAGTTCTGCACATTCAGAATTGCATGGATTTCATGCTGGCCACATGCCCGTGAAAACTCTTCACTGCTAGCACAGGCAAATTTGCATTTAAGGGCTGACTTTCTGCCTCAAATACAAGGATTTTAAGCCCTTCTCTTACCAGCTGTTTGCTGAAGTATCAATGATCTGAGGGCTTTAACACGAGTTACATATTTGTATCTGAAGGAAGTGTCTGCAACAGTGTCTGCTGTGGGTCAGGTCTAATTTCATTCATGGAATAGCCTGACTAAATTCAAGTCATACCAGAAATACACTTCTTGGTTTTGACTTTTGTAAATGAATGAGCAGATCAAAGGAATGTGGATGTTAATGTCACATAAGCTTTGTGCACATGAGCCTTTATGCCCTGCCAGATCCCCTCTGATCACTCTTAACATCTCTCAGTGCTTCAGATGACAGGATAGCTCGGATCTGTGTAGGTACCAGTAACTATTATCACCACAGGCCAGCTTGCAGCAGAATAATCTACAATTATCTTCCATTTGTCCCCATTTAGCAAGAACAACAGAGATTCCGGCATCAGAGCTGGTGTGCACAGCTCCGTGCTTTGCCCAGACATACACAGTTTGTGGATCCCCCGAGTGTTTCCCGTATGGTCAGGCTGCAGCTGTTGGAGCTGATGCTCATCACACTGGGGGCTGCAGCGTGGGGGTCTCTGCAGGGTCTGAGTCACTGTCTGCACACAATCCGTGGTTCGGTAACTGTATCTCGTTGCCGCCTGCCTTTCTGGCTGAAGCTGGTCTGGGAGTCCTTGCAGCATGTTCACGTGTCCTTTAGGGAAGATCTTCTTTAATATTAAAATAAACAGATGTCTTGGTGGTTTCTGATGTCATAAGTATTCTTTCCTGTGAACTAATACTGCTATTATTAGTGGGTTCGTATATATTCAAAGAGTTCTTTTATTCCCCTCTCCTTTTTTTCATCATGTGCTGGTTTGCTAGCATCTATTTTACATGTGTAAAGAATATTGTCCTTTCTGTGGTTTTTGTCAAGGCATTAAGCTGATCCTGATGGGATTTCAGGTCATCATCTGAATCTGGGATGTGTCTACTTGGGGATGTGGTAGTCATATGTCTGTATTAAGAATTCTTTTGACAGCTATAGGCTATTGGATATTCTGAGTTCACTTTTAGACATAAATGCATGCGACCAGTGTAAATATCAGGTTAGATTCTGAGTTTCCATGAGACAGAGGTATCAGAAACTGTTCCGTTCAGGCACTGCAGGCAAGAAACTTGCTGGTGGGCAGAATCCTTCCTTCTGGGCAGTTGTTTAAATGGAGGAAGAAATTAAGGATGGGGTGAGAATAGAGAGAACAACTAGGAATGATCTGTGATGATGCTCTTCCAGAATTCACACAATTGCAGCTGAAAACTGAATGAGGCTCCATTTTTTTTCTGTGATGAGAATACTGTTTGAAAAAGCCCTTCCAGAAATCACCATGGGATTGTGACACACGGGCTGGACACACAGGATCTTCTCTATTGATTTGGGGTCCTGAGTACCTTGCTGTACTACCAGACCATAGATTCAGGATAGAGCCTGTATGAACGTAAGCTCCTGGATTTTGGGCCTGTTTTTCCTTGCTAAAAAAATCATGGGCAGCTCGCTCATCCAGATGCCAAACACCACAGGCTGGCTACATTCACACAGTGCAGCTGGGTTTTCTCTTATGTGCATGTGACTCTTAACACGTAGTTATTAGGTTTTGCATGTCTTTTTTTTTGTTTGTTTTTCAGTTCGAGATGCTGGAAGCAGTGAACTATGTTGTAGCCCATCAAAACGGTGTTTTCATTGTGTGAATGTGAAGATGCTGCATGTCTTGGGATGTGCCATGAACACATGCTGGGAATTCCTGAGGATGCAAAGTCTCCTGGAGCAGGGCAAGGTAAGGAAACCAGCTTGATGTGTTCTTGCCTAAATTACCTAATGAGCCCTGGAATTTGCTTTTCCTAGAACTGAGTCTGGATGTTGCCCTGAAGACTGCTAGTTGGCACAGAGCACAACTGTGCATGGGGGACAGCACTTATTGTATCGACAGTTGCATAGTATTGACTGTGATTGACTGTAACCACCAGTGCTTGAGCCCCTGAACTTGCCCTGTTATACATATATATATATATATCTATCTATGTATAACAGCAGTTATAACCACCACCTGTGTGACCGCTGGGTAATTCCCTGGGGCTGGAGGCACCTTGTGCATTGGGGTACACTTGAGGTTTATGAGCTAAAGACAGATGCTGGCTATATAAATGGCATAGTACAGTGGCATGCAAAGATACTAGTCCTGAGTTTAGCAAGAGATTACCACGCTAGTGTATCATTCCACTTGTGTTCCTTTCCTTCACCTGTGACTGACACAGCTGTACTAAGCCAGCCAGTGTGTTTGGCTTGAGGAGGATGCGTAGCATTGCATAGAAAAATCCATTTGTTATCCAGCACTGCGCTAAGTTCTTTCTCTTATCCAAACTTTCTGAAAACTGCTCTTTAGTACTTCTCTGCCACCTTTCTCTAGCAGGTCACCTTATTGCTGTTTCTTTCCAGCCATGTTTTTCTGTAGATTGTTCTGCTTTCTGGTATGTGCTTCACCATTTTCTCAAATTTGCCAGCCCTGATCTCTGCTCGCAGCCAGCCCACCCCCTTACAAACGCAGGTACCTGCCACCCCCACCGGGCCGCTTCCTTGCAGACAGACAGTTCTCTGGGGAGCATCACTGAGCCTCTAGAAGTGTTGGGAGGAATATCAGGTTCTCATGCTCTCTGTTACGAAATAGCCTCCTACCAGAAGGAGAAACAAACACTTCTCTTACAGGCAATGTGTTCATTACTTGTGCCTTCTAGGGGTTCCTTCTACTGATACCTGCCTCTGGGACACATAAACCGTTAGTTTAACTTGATATTTGTATTTCCTAGTCTTCTGTTTTCAGGGCAGTGACCATGTTGGCATTTATCCAGTCAACCTTCCCCTAACAGTACAGTTATTTTGTTACAGCTCTCTTGAATGCAGTATCTGTACATTTGTTCACATCTTAGGTTATAGTAACATTAAAAATATTCCTTTAACCTTGTTTCAGTCGGGACTCAAAATAATAGTCTGATTTATCTACTTCATGGGTGGTATTTCAGGCAGTTAATTAACAAAAACATAAACTACATTATTTTACCTTGACTGTCTCTTTGTGTCTGCCAATAACTTTCAATGTTTCAAATTAAAATTGGCCTGAGAAACGGAAGAATGTGCTCAGTGGCTTATTATCCTCTACTAGGACATTCCTTTGGTTCACAAATTCATATTGCTCCTGATTCTCCATCTTCTCGCACTACTTTTAAGCCAGAGGAGTAACCTGCTGTGTGTCACAGAACCAGAGAGGACCAAAAGCTTCCCCAATGGTACCCCAGGTCAGAGCAGGGAGGCTGCACATCCCTGGGCAGGGGAATGTTGCCAGGTTTGTACTTTAATAGAAAATTCTTTTCCAGTCCTAAACCTGACAATCCTGGACACGTGATCAACGTTACAGCTAATATATTAGGTAGTAAAGACATGGTACCAGCATTGACAATTATTCTACTCCGACAGCTGGAACTAGCTAGAAATAGAGCATCTGTGATTTAGGAGAAGGAAACAAGACAAGCAAAATTGTGTGAATTTCTCCCCACATTTTCGCTTGAACCAGCATTAGGGAAAGTAGCAGTTCTGTAAGCAGGCAGTACCTTTTCCTTACAGTGAAGTGCAAGATAAGTATTTGTGAGAGAGTCTTTCTTTACATGGTCATAAAGTGAAGTTGAGAATTACTGATGTAATGGGAACTGAACTGAGCTGGAACTCCGATCTGTAAGTATCAAAGTTTCCTTTAAAATTCATCTTGTGAAAGAGTCCCCATGACTCTCATTCAGATTTAACCCTTTGGAATAAAGCTGGAGTATGCAGATTCCTTCCTGTGTGACTTGATGCTGTAAATCCAAGTTGCTAGGTGTCTGCTTCTTGTTGTTTAGTCTTGGAGTGGGACTGCGAAGTTGCCTTCCTTTAAAAGTTTCCCTTGATTCAGTGGTCTTGTGCAGCTAAGGAGCCCTCGTTCTTCTGAAGAGTTTGGTTCCCATCTTTAGAAAAGGCAGCTTTGCCAGCATAGCTTTCAGAAGTTCCAGTGATCAGTAATGAAGTTTTAACATGGATAATAAAAAGGTCAAACTCCATTTCTTTTAATCCCTAAGATTTGACTTCTTAGAAATGAATATGGGATATTCCATTTCACAAGAACAAAGCAAACAGCTGAAGTGGATGGATGTTAGACTGCAGCTCAAAAACACAGCGTTAAATTCCTGGTTCAGATTGTGACATCTTGTGGGATGCTGGCTAAACAGCTTTAGAACAGGAAAATCCTTTGTCATTATCTGCCAAGAGGGTTAAAGTTCTGTCTTCAACAAAAGTGCTTTGGGAAGAGAAAGATGATGTCTTAGGGGTAAGTGAACCATCTTTTGCTCCTGGAATCCAGGGGTGAAATAGAAATTCTGTATTCAAAATAACTGTAAAAAGCAGTGAAGTTTGTTGTGGAAAGGAAAAGTTTTGTTGTAACAATAGCAACATTCTCGTGAGAGGCAGTACGCCAATGTGGTCAGAAAGGCATCGTATTGTATCTAGATAGTACAGTAAGCATCCTTCAGTCCACTTCCGAGGAACCTTCAAAAAAACTTCTAGTTTGATTTGATATGTTGAGCGTGGCCCCAAACCCAATGCTGACTTCATTATTTGGCATCTTCCTGGTGTCTGACTGCAGAGGTCAGTCCCCTAGAAGAAGTAAACTGGGTGCCTTGGCTCGTGCTCATTTCCATCCATGAGACTGCTCTCTCTCTCACAGTATGTTCAAGAGGAGGGGAGAGTTAAAGAGGGACAGTGCAGGGGAGAGGAAATCCATTTCAGTTTAGAAACCATCTGAGCAACACAAATTCTGTAAGAAAAATATGCAAAGTAAGATCCAGGAGAAAGGGAATCTTCACACTTAAATAAACAGTTGAATATCCATTTGGAGTATGTCACTTAAACCGAAGAGGTTTTCGGATTGTTCTGCTATTCAAGCTTGCCAAGACCATGGGTGAAAGGTCAGCTTGGGAAAAAGATTGAGTTTGCTTGCTAATGGCCCTTCAGAAATAATGGGTTGTGAATGAGGCATAATGTTTGACAAGGCCTGTGGACCATCCATCATCGGATGTGCAGAGTCTATATGTGTGCAAGGTCAGGTTTAACACAGAGCCAAGATGAAGTTGTAAAAGTGCTGAATGTGCCATAGTGTCCCTAAAAAGCTTCTTTGGGTTAACTGAGTGAACTAAGAGCTCTTTTGAGGGCACCTAGAAGTCTGACTGGAACTTAAGTCATAACAAAAGAACTGGCCTGGAGTAGGAGTGCTTCTAAACCACCATGTGTTATCAAGTACTGAAGAATAAATTTTCATGGAGTTTGTGGACAAAAGTCAGCTTTGAAACAGCAGAAAACCACCCCACTCCCCAAATATTTAAAGTATAGTAGTTCGCTATGGGATTTTTTTAAAATCCTCTTTTCTAGGCTTTCAAATAGGAATCCAACATATTAAATGAATCCAGAACAGCACTTGACATTTAAAAAAGTTAACTGACCTGACACACTGGGGCTTTTTCAGCCTGCAAGTTCAAAAAATAAATTAGCATTTGTACATTTCACTCTGATTTTCAAGAGTGCTGTGGGCTACCACAGCTGCAAAGAAAAAGAATAGAAGCAGAGAAGTCAAGAGGAAGAAATATGTGTGTGAATTGTGTGTGAGAGCCCTGAGGACACTAATTGCAATAACAGCCCTGACCAGCCTCACCTGAGGCCTCCATCCCACCCATGGGCTCGGGAGCTGATTTAAGCTCAGTCCTAGGTCTTCGCTCCCAGTTCAAGCTATGCTGTAGGATGGCTGGTCTCTAGCTCAGCCGTGCTGAGCCACGGGCCTTATGGATCTGAACCATGATTTATGAATCGACTTCTTGGATTTGCATCAAATATGTGTTGTCACTATGGACCTCTCTGTGGTCACTGGGCTTTATCAGACCCTGTTTGCTGTCACTGAACCTGTGACACCACTATGGATTTGTCTGGTGACTGGGACTCTTGGTTGAACCTGCCACCACCCGCTGGCCTATCCTGCTCTCCTTGCCCAGGGGCTGGTGAGGCTCCTGCTCTGCTGGCCCCACCATCACTCCTGGCTCCCCGTCCATTTGGAAGCAGTTAACACTACTGTGCCCTGGCAGAGGAGACTCTGAAAGCATTTCGGTATCTGTGCCAGCATGCCCATGAGCTTGTTGGACACAAACAGAAGTTTCCATTAGAAGTTTGCTTGCAGTACCAGGAAACCAGCCTTGATGGACCCAGGTGATTCCGCCCAGTTGCATGCTGCTAAAAGTCATGTGAACGGGATGCAGATCTATTGAAGGTAAATTCTGAATGACCTGGAATATCCTAAAGAAATGCCTGCTGAAATGAGGGGATTAACTATATTGCGCTTACCACTGAGAAGTACGTGCTTAAAAGTGTGCGTTTGATAAATTCTTCTTGTGAGATTATGGGGTATTTGGGAAGAACTGTTCTGGTTTGCTTAGAAAGCAAAAACTACGGAGAGCGGATTGGTAGGAGCTGTTTTTACTGTTAGCCCTATTCAGGTTCCTAAGCTGATTAAATGAGGCTTTGGATAATGTGTGTCATGTCTCAACACTGTGAGGATGAAGTGTTTCACGAGCTTCAGGAGCCAGAGCAGACTTTTAGTCACATTGTAAGAACTCTGGTTACACTTTAAAGACAGCTTACCTCTACCTCTTGGTAGGTGTTTCTGCCAGCTGTGTCCTCTTAAGTCATTTCTGGTGGTAGGTACCATGACCCAAGTTGAAGAAAGGGCTGGAGAATGCAGAATTAAGTGCTGCTTTTCTTTGTGTACACTGCGTGGAAAGGTGTCAGACCTGAGAAGGTGGAAAAAACCTCTGAGCAGGGAGCTGTCACTTCCAATAAGCCAGGAAACACTGGGGACAGGCTGTTTTGCATCTCATTCCCTTGAAAGGGGGTGTTTTCCAGTGAAAGTGAGCTGTAATTCTTTTTGTGTCTTGTTTTCTTCTTAAATGAAATTGTCCTCAGACTAGACAGTGCAATCAAGATCTGATTTCTTTCTGTAGCCACAAGGCTCATACTCGCCCCCTCATTTGTGTAATCGAAGAACTGTAAATGTTGTCTGTGAAGTGGAATACCCTCAAGCAGAAGGAAAGTAAAAGCTCCTTGCTCTTCCACTGTGAAGTTTCTCCTGTTTCAGGCACTGTCCCAAGGAGTGGGAGCTCTGATTTTCAGACTGCTGAAGTGGAAACAAGAAATTTGGGAACAGAAGTGCCGTTAAAATTGCTGAGTTTTCTCCTTTCAGCACAGAATAGATTAAGTCTCTTGTTGTTTAGCATGCAGGAAGGAATGAGACAAACAACAGATTAGAAACTAAAAAATATGTTGTCTTTTCCCCAAAAAATAATGATTATTTTAGATAATGCACTTGGCAGAAAGATCGTGCATGGTCTAGTCTAGGAAGCATGTCATTATTTAGCCTCAGTTATCTCCTGAATACTGGTTTAAAATTCCAGTTGCTTAGTAAATTAGGACTAAAGACCAGTTAGCCCAGTGCTGAGGGTCACTTAGTGATACGCAGTTGGCCTGTGTGAGAGTCACAGGATTTTCTGTGAAAGAAATCCATTTCTGCTAAACAGATTTTTATACAGAATGGATTGTTTTTGCCAAACCGGACTGGTTTTCAAAATCACAACCAAAATGAAAAGAAAAATCCTGGAATTACGGGCCTATGCCCGTTTCTGTATGACTATTTTGCATGTTCTTATGTGGACATTTATCTGCTTAGAAAATGAGGTGAAACCAACAGCTGCTTTCAAATAAGCCACCAAAGAACTGTTGGCACACTTCAATGTTCATGTGTTGTTTGCCTGTAACAAAATCACTAAGAAAATGCCTTGTTTTGGAAATATTTCTGGTTTAATGTGTGTGCAGAGCTCTTTAGTTGGACAGGATGATTCTTTTAAGGCCAAATTAAGATAATTCCTCTTTTTTTAGTGAAAATGTTGGGGCCTGATTTTTCTGCATGTTAATTCCTTGCAGTGAAAAGAGACTTTCATCCTCCTCCGATCCAATGTGACAGGAAAGGCAAATTCAATACTCACTACTGGTTTCTGAGACCTGTTTCTCTGCTTAAACTGGTTTAAGTTGATGATTTCACTAGGATTATTCCTGATTTATCCTCTTATTTTTGAGGGGAGAATCAAGATGGTTGACACTTAGCTAGCTAAATAGAGACATATGGAGAGAGAAGAAAGAGGCATGAATATACACTTACAGAAATGTGGAAGCCAATACTCTGTTATATACTTGTGAACAGACCACATTGCACTTACCTCACCTGTCAGTGCGTCGAAACCACCATCAGTCAGCACAAATAATCCTAAAATGAGATAATAATGCCCTCCTATTTTTGAAATCTTTTATCCAAGAAATGCAAAGATGAAGGAATTCTTGCTGGAAGACTCATAATCCCTAGAGTGGTTTGCATTGTGTGTATTTCCCCAAAATCATTTTCATATGAGTATTGGAATGCTTTGCAAAATCCCTCTGTTTGCCTTTGGGGATGTTCCAAAACTCTTCCAGAAAGTCTAAAGTTTCTGGGATTTTCTGGGATTATTTGACTTCAAGTGGAACGTGCCTCACTTTACTCCAGACAGAAGAGAAATAAAGTCAACGTGTTTCTCCGGAAGCTGAATATTTATGTATAAACACAGGCCTTCCAGTGGTAACTCTTCGTTGTAGTAGACTGTAGGTTTGATTTTGTGAACAAGAGAGGCCACTTTGTCACCCAGGCTAGCAGATCATTATCATGATATGGAAACATTAATAAAGCACAAGGAAACAAGGTTATGCGGCGAAGGATTTTTTGCCTAAAGGGAGGCAGTTCACTGGCCAGTTGTTTTCCTGCAAACAAAAACGTCCTTGTCAGAGTTGGGTTACAAAGTGGAAAAAAAAGTGGAAAAGGAAAAAATGTGTGGGAGGACTAGTAATAGAGAATTTCGAAGATCATGAAGTCCAGGACTATGTATGTGACAGTTATGGAAAACATGTCCTTGACTGCCAAGAGCCAGCTGGGAAACATACTTCCATGGGAGATGACGTGAATCCAGCGTCTTTAAGCAATGTGTCAAAATCATTGTTTTACGAAACTGCTCCTCTATAACAAGGTGATGTCAGCAATGAGGCCCAATCAATGAGCAGGAAGAAGGGGATGTGTTTCCACGTAATGGAATGTTCTAGAAGAGGAGTTTTTGTTTGAGGAAGATGCCTCAGCAAAGGATGTAAATATCTATCTAAAGAGGGTTTTTTTCAGCTGTGACCTGCCAAAATGTTCATTAAATATTTACTCAGAAGTTCTTAACATCTTTCATTTAAAAATGAATACTCTTCAAGATGAAAGCAGCTGAAATTCTTTTAAAAAGTATCTTATTTCTCCACTGAAAAATTGTAAGCAACCCTGCATACAAAATTGGCACTTATTTCTTCACTGCACCTGGAATTGAGTTATCAAGCAGACATTAAAACTCAGTAAGTGACCAAAACAAGCGGAGAAATACCAAAGTTAACTATTAGCTCCCCACTTCAAATGTATGTGGCTTTATTTAGTTCACTAAAGAGCTCGCTAATGTTGTGCAGTTTGTTTGAACAGTGCAGTGGGAACCATCTTAAAAATCCTTAGAGGAGTAGCTAGGACAAATTATAAAAGCTTAATAAAAATTATTTTCAGTCATGTATTAAAAAATTGCAGCTGAAACCTTGTGAAAGATATAGAAATCTCTTTTAAAAATCTTGCTGCTGCAGGATTGCCTGCTCTCAGGAAAAATGGAGAGAGGAAATACAGATAGGAAGAAAAAAAATCTCTTTCTTCAGCAATGGATTATGTTCCAAGATAAATTTTGCAGCTTTTTCATATTTCACCTGAATGGCTGAAGTTTTCACCTCTAATCCTAAAATAAGTGTAAAAGCATTTCCAATCTTCAGTACTTCCGTCTCAGCTGTACCTACTTTTTTTCTTTTATCATACAATAAACTACCCAGTAAGCTTCTTTCTAGCTTTGGTTGTTATAAGGGTCATTGAAAAGATATCTATTGCAATTTTGCTGTCATCTGGAAATCTAAGCATGTCAGATTTTTGTGGTTGCTTGGTATGCATGCAGTAAGTGTGCAAATCAAGTGTTTCCTTCTCCCAGATTATTACGTGGGGGACTTGCAGATACAGTAAGACCTTAAGGATTTGAGAATTGCCTTAGTGCTGTACCGCATTCTTCCGGTGTTCACCTATATGGGGGTTTAGCTACCACAAGCTGCATCATGCATTCTTTAAGGTTCTTTGTTGTATTTAAAACTTGGAAAAATCTTCGCTATCAGAAAGCAGTAAACTCAAAGGAGTTCCTGATATTATAGCTATTCATTTGGCAGCCCAGTTGTAAACAAACAGTGAGGAACTATTGTCCAAGTGTAGTGGTTTGGTTATTTGTTTCAAGAGAACAAAAGGGACCTTTGATCTTTTGGCATTTGGCAGATTACACACCAAGTGGCTGATATGAGGAATGGCTTTAATATCATCCGAAGTCAATGCCCATTGCCTAATGCACAGCTGGAGCTCAGCTGTATGTCAGTTTACAAAGTCGGTATGGAAGAGGAGTCCACTGCAAACCCATATGAAAGATGGCATTGAAGAAAACCTGAAATGGGATTAAGAAGGACTCATTTGGAAATATTTCACTGAATTATAGGTCCTGATCAGCAGACCCTTGATTCCACTCACAAGGACAACATTTTCTGGTCTAGATAGTTTAGATAAAGCAGCAATAGCCCAGCCTGCAGAAGAGGCTATGGGACAGGTAATCTCTAAGAGCCAAATATTAATCTTTGTCAGCAGCAGCACTCCAAGTGACATTAATGGTAACTGCACATTGGAGTATGGATAGAGAACCTGCTTGGTACAGAAACCTTCACCTGCAGCCTGTCAGTATTTCACCAGCCCTGGATTTTTTCTTGAAACAAGGGCAATGGGATGTAGCTTGTTGCATGTTCTTGTTGGACATAGTGGTCTTCTCGGGATGAAAGTAAAGATACGAGGGAAACAAATCCAACGAACTTTTGATTGTCTTACTGAATCAATTGCATAAAGTCTGGCACAAGTAAGTATTCACTGCACACTATTTTGCCAAGTTTAAAATTCTCCTCCTAGATGCACTGTGTTTTCCAGTGCCTTTCAGAGGGGATTCTTTCCTGCCAACCTTTTTTATAATATTTACTAGAGGAAGCAGTGTGTTTTCCACAGGACAATCCAAATTCACTGCCTGCATAAATCCATGGAAGTCAGTAAAGTTAAATTGCCAACAAAGAAAATGGTCTCTTAGCTCTTCACAAGGCTGAGGGAAAATTGACTGTGAGTAGGAGAGTGTAGGAGAAGGATGAGGATGTGACCACTAGAGTCTACTTGACAGACTTGCCTTTTTTAAACTTCCTAAATTTCTCTGTTAGCACCACCTACCATATTATTAATCATGTTGCCTTTCTACATCTCTATTTGCTCCTTATCAGTTAATACTCTTACTCTGTGCTGCTCTGAAGGGTGGAAAGATGGGTTATTCATGTATTTGCTATCCTTATGATTGTTCTATTCAAAATTCAGGGTTCAGAGTAACTTAAGACCATACATAAGGCCTGCAGGGATTCTGAAATCATACCTGAGGGGAGAAATACAGCAGCTAAGCTGGCTGGCCTTTCTTAAATAGTATCAGTTATGTCTGAAATGCTGTATTCTTCACTCTTTCAAGTGAAAATGGGGAGCCTCTGAAACCAGTTAGTAGAAGACTTCACATTGGCAACCACTGAGAAGATGCAATTCCTACTGTAGTGAAGCTGCAGCTCTTTCTGAAGGGCATTTTTTTTTTAAATTACCAGTAACAGATAATCAAGAAGATGAGGTAGACCCTTTACTGACCTTCCCTGACCCGTCTTCTGAACTAAGGCTTTAGACTGTCATCTGTCAGTTGTCTTTAAAATATTTGTTGGCTTGTGAATTGTAGCTGTTCACAGATAACCCAGGTTAATTTAGTCATTGAGACAACAACCCATTTCTAAACAGCGTGACCATCCCAGTTGTGCCTCCTACCAGAGAGGCATTGAGACATCAGCAAATAAAAGTAGGTCACTCAGCTGTCACAAGCATGAGAAAATAACTCTGCCAGCATAGAAAATAAGTGTGTTTGCATACGGGTTTTATACTTTATTTTATTTTTTGCATACAGAGCAACAAATCAGAAAAACAATTGGCAAGTAGTGTGACCAACAAACTTCTTGAGTTTCCTTTAGTATTTTAATGAGCTTTCTTAACTCTGAGTGAGAGAGAAAGTGAAGACGTGTTTTCCCTAGATCTTCAGAGAAAACACAGAGTGCTTCCAGTGGAAAGCACCAATCTAGGAATCGTTCCCTGGAGTCCACTTAAGAAGACTTCTTTGCACTGACATCATGGAAGTTGTCTGGGGGTGCAGTGATCTGAGGTCAGAGGGGCTGATTGTGGTAAGGAAGTGTTTTGGAATTCTGCTTTTGGAAAGCTAACTAGAGCTGGCTACATATTAACATCTATTTTAAACGAGCGTTATCAGGAATAATTAGAATTAATATGCTTGTCTTCATGCCTGTTGCCTTATCTCTTACTGATGGTTATTTCAGATGATGTGCATAAATCTTTGAAAGGCTGGAATTTAAGTCAAGTGATTAGTGAAACAAAGTTTACTAAATAGAAAATTGTATATAAATGTACTATGAAGGCATGCCAGGAGACTGTGCGTTGTGTGGGTGAGTTGTATTGGCTCTCAGTTTTGCTACAGATCCATATTTCAAACACTGAAAAGCTTAAGGGTCCTCCAATTCAGCTTTTCAGAGACTGTGTGACAAGGTGTCAGTTTAAGTTCCAGATTCAGCAGAAAAGGAGGAGAGAAAAACACCCTTTCCAAGTGTGACTGTACTTCAAGCTCTTTTGTGTCCTGACTGCCAAGGTCAGTCTCTGCAGAGTGATGGACAGTGGGGGCTTCGTGCTTTCCAGGCACAGCACTGGGCTGTTTTACATCTTGGAGTTCTCTGACCGTTGTCTTGAAATAGTCACATATTCTGTGCTTCAAAAAACATCGGTGGCAGCATTCCTTGCCTTGGCTTGTCCTGGATGCAGAGGCTTTCCAAAGATCGTAGAATGTTCTCTTGAAGCCTCAGGAGAGGAACCTCTTGATACTGCAATCAATAAGCTGAGCTGTGGAGAGGGAGAGGATGGGTGTTCTGGGGGTTACAGAACTCTGCTGTGGGAACCAAGTGTACTTCGAGCTTTGTCATTTGAATCCTTTTTGCACATTTGACATCGTGGCTTTCAGAAGGTCACATGTGAAACCTGTGATAGAGCAATGAATGAAACCACAGCCTCCTGGCTTAAAATGCACCCAGCTACGCTCACTCCCCTGATTGGCATCTTTTTCTTTTTTCCACTATGCCTGAATAATTTTATTTTTTTTTAATAAAAACTTATTTTAAAAGCTACAAAGGACAGTTGAGATGTATTTCCTTGTTTTCGTAAAATGTTAAAGCTTGAAGCTTTAAGAGTTATCTAAGATTTAGCTGTGATACAGCTACTCTAGCCATTAACTTCAATGGCAAAGTCCTCTGTTGCCACACATTTTTGGGTTATTTTTGTGAGTGTTTAAAGCTGCAAGACCAAACTTTCTGGAGTTGGGAAAATTCATGATCATAGTTCCTAAGTAACATGAATTTGATCTCTTAATATATGTGCATTATGGTACAGTTTTAAAAAACATGATTGCTTTTTTCCCCCGTGTGACTCAGTGGTTCTCATGATGAGGATGAGCAACTACTCTACTTATTGTTTAGATCAGTTGCATGCTTTATTTACTGGGTAATATTCAAGTCCATTCTGACTTTTTCCTGTTTGTTTCTTTTCCTATTGTGCCTATTACTACAGCATTTTAGCATTTACAAAACCCTCTTATATCCATTTCTGTTACGCTTGGATACGATGGGATTGACTGGGAAAGAGGGACACGAGATGTGAGTCACCTCTACCTTTCGGGTGCTCAGTCAGAGCTCCCCAATGGCTGATTTATGTTCAGAGCACTGTATTTGTTCTCAGCTCCCCCTGAGTTCAGCTGCAGCTGTGAGCACTTTACACCTCGGCACATCGGGCTCCTGGGGCCCAGGTCAAACAGGGAACACCCAGTAAGTGGCCACCTCACTGGTGGTACTTGGTAGTAGAAGCTGATATCCAGCCTAAGTCTGTAACTAATTGCCAGAGCTATGAGATCATCTTTTCTTTCCCGCAAATCCTTCCTCATGTAGCATGTGAGTCTTCCTAGAAATGAAGTAGGAGTTGTAAAGTTTCTATTGTTATGCAGTACTAATGCACTACAGGACATGTCTGCACTACAGGACGTGTCTGCTGCTTTTCTTTTTTTTTAAACCTGAATGAATTAACTTGGAGTAGAGAGGGATAGCGTGTGGTCATGGCAGAGCTAGAGGAAAGTGGTGTTGAAGGAGGCAACCTGGTTAAGCAGAGGAATCAGAGATAAATCTTTTTGGTAGGAGTTGCTGGGAGGAAGGAAGGAAGGAAAGATGTCTGAAACGCCTATCTGCCTCCTTCATGTTGATTTTCTTCCAGCATGTCTTTGTTAGAAATATATTCTTGGTAATCTATCTGCATCCTGAGGGATGGAAACCCAAACACGAGGTGGGGTGGTCACCTCTGATATTGATGTTCAGGGAGGTCTGTTATGGTTCCTGCTCCATGTTTGCCCTGGACTCCAGAAACATCCCTGACTGGGAGGTTCATTTCCACGCTGGCCTAGAGGTAACTTCTTCTGCAGCAATTAATAAAAAATAATACTCTTTTCTGAGACTGTTACTAAGGTGTTGGAGTGCAACACAGACCTTTGGCTTATTTCTGTTTAGCAAATAAATTGTTTTCAAATATACAGCCTGTGCAGTTACCTAGAAGTGAAAATTGTGTCTTACTACTTGTTCCTCCTGCAATCTATTCCTTCCACAAACAACATGTATTTGTTGGAGATAACACTGTAATGTAGAATTTTGTCTCCAAAGAGTACTTTTATAGCACATGCTGATTTCCAGAACAGTCATGATGTTTGCACGGCTGCTTTTATAGACGGGTATTTCAACCACGTTTACATGCAAAACCTTTCTAGATCGATTACGCTTATATCTCGATGTTCAAAATACTTTACAAGTGGTTTGACCTGTGGTGAAACCTCTAATTTCTAGATGCTGATTCAGTTCAGAAGATGAGGTAGAATACTTTCTGTTTTCAGCTTACTATGGCTGATAGCACTGATGACTTGTACAAGACTTCGTTATAGGGGTCACATAGTTTCATCTCTATCTTTCCGTACAAAATCATATTTCATGAGAATGGAGGTAGGGTAGATTTAGGGTGTGAAGACTGAAGTAAAGCTCCTGTCTTTGTACCTTTGGGGAAATTTTCTTTGTACCTTTGCGGAAATTGTTTCTATCTCAGCTTCATTTGTCTTTCTTTACTTCCTCCACCCTTTCTTTTTTGTCTCCATTTTTTTCTTTTCATGATAAATTGTTAGGTGCTTGGATGCAGGTATTTGACTGTCACATCTGTTGTGCTGTCTGCTACAGTGAGGCTTGGTCTTAACTGAGTTTCTGGTTTCTACTGAACACAGTGAATGCCCATGTTTAGTCAGCTGTAGAATCTACAAAGTCTGAGTCTATAAATTCCGAGCAATCTTGCTGGGAAAATGTGTCTGCCTCCTCAGAGATTTTGGGAGATGTTTGCAAGATTTCTAACCTATGCTGTTTTGTTTGGTACCCAAGGATGTGAATAGCTGGAATGATCAGAATAAAAGTAATTTCTAGGCAGAACCAAGTCACAGGGAGATATTACCCAACACGTTCCTTTGCGTAGGAGCTTGAATCCATTCCATTATTTTGTCAGCCAGTATTTATGGTCTTCCAACCTCTTCCCCATGGCAGCTGGCTAAAGTTTGAAAGCAATTAGAAGTCTGTGCTGATGTTTGTAAGTTTGTAGGAGTAACTAAGTGCTAACATTCAAAAACAATTCACTTTCCCTGCCTGGAGGAGTCTATTGGGAGAAGACCCTTTTCTCTGGGTTAAATCGTTCATATGGTGTAAGTGCCAGAACTAGTTTGAGTGCAGTTCTGAGATGGAAAGAACCTATTTTGCCCAACTTCTCTCTCATGTTTTCTTCTTCTAGAATTTTTTACAGAGGATCTAGACAGTCCTCATAAATTTCTACCTAACCTTAGATACAGCCTTTTCTGAAATAGCCATCATAACATTGCATTCTGCAATAAGTGTCCAAACATCATCTTTGCCCAAGATGCCCCCAAAGTGACTTTCATCCTCCCTGTTAAGCAGACATCACTATTTGTAAATATATAACTGTGTTTCAGGTTGTGGGGAAAAAAAAAACATTATCATCACCCCTTCATTTCTGGAGTCATTGGGGTAAATGTGTTTGAGAGCCATATCTGGCTTTGGATGGGTAGACAGATTGAAAGTGTGTAAGAAACATTTCATAACTTCCATTCTGTGTGCGTTCCTATTTCACTTTTTAAAGTCACCTTTTCTTTCTCCCAGTATTTCTTCTCCATAACCAGAACCTACTATATGATTGAAAGGAACCATCACTGCTTCACTGTACAAAGCAACGCTGATCCATTCATGTCAGAAGTGCCTCATTTCAGCAAGCATTGAGATTGACACCCTCTCCTTTCCAAGCACATGTCCAGTTCACGTATTAGCAACAAAACATTTTGTCTTTCATAGCTATTTATTCTTGAAATGAAAATGAAATTGAAAACTGAACAACTCCCTTGCCCATCTTAATTCCCTATGACATCCACTGCTTGTTTCTCACAAGCATCACAGTGACTTCTGGGATGGAGATGGTCCCAAATTTGGGGTCTGCGTTTAGGATTCTGTTCTGTTTCTGACTTAATTTTTAGTGCCTCTTTCCTCCGGTCTGGGATGATGGCAGTATGAGAGCTAGTAGGTGACACTGCCACCGCCTGCCCTTGTGAATCAGAAATTGCTCCTCTCTCTGACATCACCGCATCAAGGTCCTGGGAAAGAAGCTGAGCACGATTGCAGGGTAGGAAAAAAGCACTGAAAGAAAAATTGCATTGGTCTGAGGTTAAATCCGTGGTTCTAGTCCAAAGATGCTCTAGGACTGACTGTCTTTTATAGCAAGTCATTGAGGGAACACTCACGCAGAAATCTGGCAGACAGGAACCTTGAGATAGCCTGTGATAACCAGATCAAAAAATAAGGGAGTGGAGCTGGCGGAAGCAGGCCTGGAAATATGCAATCTAAAAATAACACATGATGTCAATAAGTTACTTCTCATAGCTGCATTCTTTAAATGCCTGTTTATTCAGGACTACATCCAGTGTGTTCTATGCTCCACATACTATACATAACTTATCCTGCAGCCTGAGATAGTCCTACGTACATAAGCACCCTAAAACACTCTACATATGCAAAACTTCAGTCTACAGTTTAAGGGCTTAGCACCAGGTCAGACCAGCATGCCTGGAAATTGGTAAGCACCTTGTGAAGTTTCATGTCATCTCCTAGTGTGCCTCTCCTCCCCTGTTATCCCATCCATTTGGCTTCACATCTGAACCCCAGAGCACCTCTGGGTGCCTGTGTGCGTGCTGCTGAGAAACACATTTTACACAGCTTAACTGAGAACTATTGCGGGTAGACTTAAAGTGAGGAGTTGCTGTTTTATGGTGGACCTGACACTAACTTTGCACTATTTAGAGGTTTTTCCTAGTCGAGGCAGTTTCTTTGCTACTGATTGACGAATGCTGGAGAGACTGTGTTGAGCATAAAGAGCTGCAGTCCCAGAGCACCCACCAAGAACTGTGAGCAGGGGAATCCTTGTCTCCTGTGAGCCCAACACCTGCCCTCTTACAGGCTCCGTTTGCTCCTGCTCGTACACCAGGACTAACCCCTCAGCAGCCAGTATGTGTTTCAGGTAGGGAATAGCACAGACAAGAGATGAAATCATGTTTTTCAGTTCTTCACAGAGCTTCACATGGCTGGAAGACTGTATGAGTAACGAATTGTTAAAAACGGTTCATGTCAAGAGGCTGCTGCTGCAGGATGTGCCAGTGACTCAAAAGGCAAATGGCCTATTTCTCTGAGTGAGCAGTGACTCATTAACATCTGCCTTTTTCTATTTTTGCGTGTGAATTCTCTCATTGACTTGCAGATTTTCCTTTCCATTCTCCTTTACAGTAAGACTGTTTCTATTTTAGTCCTATAGAAAACTTTTTCCACTGCCCTCTTCCACTTCTTCCTTGGGAAGGAGCTGCTGCTGCAACTCCCTTTCACGAGGACTGTGGCTCTCTGAAGACAGTCTGTCTGGAACTGATGGTGTCATGAGATCCTTCAGCACCGAAGCGCAAAGCATTTTAAAGAAATATTTTCTTAGAGGCTTATGGAGTGTGGCACTTCTGAGAGGGGCAGATTTGAAGTGCCTGAGAGCTCCTATACAACCGTTCTCTGTCCCGTTTCCCATGATATCTCTCTTTGGAAGGACATTCCCCCATCATTACACCCTTCTCTGCACTGCCAGGCTCTGCTGATTTTGCCAGTTTGGTTAGATCTATCTTTAGGTTCCACCTCTGCAGAATCGTTTCCTTTTCATGTTTCATCAAAACACCCCGACTCAAATTAAAGCCTGTGATTTTCGGTTTGTGTTCTTAGCTGCCAGTGGGGTGCTGGTGGGTTTCTTTAATGACAGTCTCGGGTACCAGCGGTTGTGCTGTGGCATTCTCTGCTTCCAAGAAATGCTGTGCGTAGGCACTGGCAAGGTGTCAGGAGCGAGGCTTCACTGCCAGGACAGTGTTCTCCTCTTTCTCTGCACAGTTCTCAGAAACAGAACAACCCCAAGTCTAGGATGTATTCTGAGGGCAGCTTCAGAATCAGATGGTTCATTTAGACTTGTCTAGTGCTAATGTTTGTCGTAAAATGGGCAAAAAGGGTGTAAAGGGTAAAACTGGCATTTTAACTCTCATCTCTCTGATGTATAAATGATCCCAGTCTTTGCATCCCCAGCGTTTTCTGGACTCTAAGCTCCATCCTGCTAAACTTTTCCAGACTCTTGCGTTCCTTCCCTCCTGTCTTGGTTGACTTTGGCCAGGACCTCTCTGCACTCCCAGTTCATTCAATTCACACCCAAGTCTGAAGCTAGAGCTGTGAATGTGTTATTAGAGATACTTATCTTTGTGACCACAACAGGGAAATCATGAGCTCCTTTTAAATAATAAGAATCTGACTATACATCTCTATGTTTTTAGACACCACAATATAGCAAAGGCTTGGATGGATGTTGAGCAGGGGGTGATCATGGAGAAATGGAAGGCTCAAAAGTCATGCCAGCGGAAGAGCTTAAGCACATCCCTTCCAGCCACTTTTTGGTTATTTTCCCAATTTTCCAATCTTCTGAAAGGTCCTTGAAGGTCCCATGGTGATCTAGAGGCTTCTTCATGGTCTCTGCAGCCTTTGCCTGTCAGCACTGTCTGGTAGACAGATGTTCTACTGTGCCAAGCGTGGCCCGGGATGAGGTGTCCACATCAAAACCTTTCTGTTGAACATGGCTAGCTTGCCATGTGATATACCTTGCACTGCAGTCCTATGGCACTTTCACAAACTTTGCCTGGAAATTTTGATCAGGAGTGAGTTTCATTTTTGTTTCTGGATCAGAAATGAAAGCATGCAAGCATCCTCACCCTTCAGCATAGAGTTTCAGCCATTGACCATTCTTGATATCTCACCATGCTTACTTCTTATCAGAACGACTACAAACCACTTGCAAAACTGTTGGAAATGTCTGAGAATGTCGTGTCTGCAGTACAGGTACAGGTTTTTTTTTGTTAAGTCTCTTAACATTCCTCATTTGCATCTAATGATATATCCATGGGAATATGCTCTTAAAAACCTTTAACAGTACATACAATTTGAAGGGATGAGCAAACAGATTGCCTTATACACCCAGAAAACTCATAAAAGTTTAAATGGGATAAAAATCTCACATTAGACTTAATCAACATCCCTGATTTTCGGTGATATTCTGGAGCTTAATTTCCATGAGCTCAGCTAAATATTTGGTCTTAGCGATACAGGGAGGTCAAGCCCTCAGCTCATGACACTCCGCAGGCATCCGCTGCAGCCACGTGGAGCGCTCTTTTTGTTCTGGACCACGGTTATAATTTACTTGAATGCTCAAGAAAAGAGATACACCTGCTTTTCCTGGCCTCCTCTCGGTGACTCGGCACATACGTGAAAATACATCTTCCATCTGCTGACTTCTGGTTGAAGTTTGTTTCTGGTCTTTAAGGTCTCTATTTTAAACTCACAGAACCAGAAAAAAAGATCTGCTTTGTAACAAAGTTTTCAGGAAGTGATTCCAAGGAAGGAAATTTAAAGAAATCCCCCCCAAATTGCTCACTTTTTCTTAGCAAGGAATGCTGGATGTAGTCACTTAATCCCTGGCTCACACTAGTATGCATTGCTGTGTTGAAATCAAGACATACTTAGATTTCCAAAGTGAATTAATCTATCTGCTGCTCTGAAATACTTGTTTTGCTTTCGGAAATATGACAGCATTATCCAGAAATGTTCTCTTCTGTGTTGATTACAGAGATGAGTTGCCAGAAAGCATCAAACATTTACAGCTCCAAAGGGAGAGAGAAGTTTATGCTTGGTAAGAAACTGTAAACGTTTCAGGTACTGTATACTTCTGACAGAGAAGGCAGGCTTTTATGACGAATAAACAATTTAAACAAGAAGTTGTACAGGAAGGACATGATGGACCAAGTGTTTGCCTGGTGTAAGGCAGTGTTGCTGTATTTGTTTTCTCTAGTGCAAACTGGTTTGTGGTGGCGGAGGGTCTGGTTCAAGGGCAATCAGTGGGTGGACTGCAGCAGGCACAGGGATTCGGTCTAGAAAAACAAGCTCTCTATTTATACCAATGTTTTGCAAGTGTTTTCAAACACTTTTGAGGACACAAAAGGATGCTAGAAAGGATGCTGGAAAACTCAAGATTTTTATTTATTTATTTATTATTTACTTTTTCCATGTGTCCAAATAGGTTGATTGATTCTCAAAGGTAACTTAAACTGTTCTGACTGTGGCAGTGGGAGGAACTTGGGATGTCAGAGGTACCCGCAAGAGAACTAAAAGAGCATCATCAGTCAAGTGAGGCGGTTAATGGCAAATTAAACATGGAAAAAGCATCAAATGAATTTAGAAGTTGTTGGCTTTGATTTTGAGAATATTTTGTACTAGATAGCTTCCCCAGTAAATGTCCAAATATACTTGGATCTGAAGAGTTCCTAGATACTAGCCAAGATACCGTGATCTTTTTTAGTTTCCATGATCCATGTCCTTTGCAGCTAATCTAGCATATTCTACTTACATTATTGGCAGCTCCATCATCTTTGGCCTATCAGCCTGTGGTTAGTGTGTGTGCACATTTTTAACTTAGAGCAAAAGCACCAAGGCTTAATATAATGCAGGAGGTGGCACTTGTAATAAGATGCTTAACTGAGGTCTGTCCCTGTCAAGGCAAGGTGAAAACAGATGCTAAGATTTCTCTGTTCCTTTCTAAAATCCTGAATCGTTGTCATATTAAACAGGAAACATTTTTTTTCTTTCAGTAAAAATAAATTAATTAAAAGACATAGCGACAACTTGTTTAGCTAATTGACTACGAAAACAGAGAACCATGTAATGTAATTTGGTGGAAGCTTTCAAATATTAACCAAATGTATAAAATAGAGGGTTATCTATTCAGTAATCTAAAACAGGCTGATACCTAGAGCTTCCACTCTTCTCTGTGTGGAAATCTAGTTGAAGGCTAAAGGCAGTCAAGCTTAGTTTAGCTTATCATGGATATTTTTCTAAAACTCTGCTAGACTCTAAATATCACGTGTAGACATGTCAAAATTTGATAGCCAAGACCATGCTGACTGCTTATATTAGTCTTATTAAATTTATCCAGCCACGTCGCTTGTCTGTTACCCTGTCCCTGGTGTGAAAAAAACGTTATATCAACTGCATTTTGTGATATGGTGTCGCCGGAATTCAAGCTACAAGATGTCCTAAGTCACAGTGTGTTTGCACATGATTCAAGTGTCCAGAGGATCTGAAAAACTCGTTTAGCTCTTCTGTGTTTGGAAGGTTTTAAAACTCATTTGGCATTTCAGTTTGGAAGATTTTTTTTTTAAGTCACTGGAAACCAAGCACAGAGACATCTCTGCACTGAGTCTTTTTCTACTTCTTGCTCAATCTGCCTATCTAGCTGATAAATGTGTTCATCTCTTCTGAGGTCAAGAGAGGTGCTAGACAGGGGTCCTGGGGTTGGCCTGAAACCGGTAGGGCTCTCTGTGGAGTAAATCAAGTTATTAATTGATAATGTGGCCGCCTGCCCAGGAGCAACTTTTCAAATCTCTGTATTTAACTCTAGCTGTTTTCTAACAAATATGACTGGAAAGTTAGGGGGTCTGTGAGCAAATGCTTTTCATTGCTAGAGAGGGGCGGGAACTCAGGGTCCAGTTCCCTGGTCTCTGAGGATGGCGAGTCAAAATCCAGACTCTCCTCCACTGCTCATAGCTAATGTAGGCTCAGCTTAACTCTTACAAATCTGCTCTTTCCATAGTCTGGCAAGGACCAGTTGGTCTTTGAGTCTGTATAAACCACAAAGCAGCTCCCAAAACCATGAAATATCAATCACATAGTTAAAGGCCAATAGTCATATCCAGGCCATGGCATAGGAGAGAGCACAAGGGAATAAGGACAAGAGCCCTAATGCTTCAGGGGATTTGTCAGATAAAACCTCTACATAGTCCCCAGGCTTGACTATGTCCCATGTTGATGAAGAAAGTAAAATACCCCCGGTACTCCCTCCCTAATAATCTGATTTAGAATTTAAAAAAAAATAATAATAATAAAAAAATCCATCCTGCCTCAACTCTAGTTGTAGATGAGACAAAAAGGGGACCTTGGGATGTGAATGAGGGCACTGGCGTATATTCTGTGCAGCCAGTCTGTAGGTATTGCTGGCTCCAGCAGCGCAGAGAAAGGGTGAGTTCTGTATAAAGCAGAAGGGAAATGCTCCCTTGCCACACTGTATACCTTACAGAAGAACCAAAGTGTGAACTTCATACTGCATGAACTTGATGGACACAAACAGATCTCACCCCTTTGGAAGTATACAACTTATATGGACCTCATGTAGAAGTTGAGAAGCATCAAAGTTCACATCCGGACCTGAAATCCCCCTCAGTCTGCAGTGTACTTATAAATCCCTGTTGCACTCAGGGCTTTGGGGCTGGATTTAGGCAGCACTTAGAGAAAAATGGAGCAGGCACCAAATTCTGGTCCTTGTCAGTCACTCAGCCCAGTGTCCCTTGCTGGCGTGACAGCCTGTCCCTCAGCTGCCACGTCAGTCTCTCCTTCAGCACAGTGGTTTCGATTCATGCTACTGGCGCTGTAGAAAAAGTATTCAAACCTCACTGCAATGATTTATTTTCCTTCATTCAATTTTGTTTCATCAATTCTATTGGTGCCAAGCAGAACCACCCCTTGAACACTCTATTTAAAAACCTATTTATCGTGACAGTCGGCTGTCCCCTCCAGAGCTGACCACTGAGCATCTCACATGGCCAGGCTTGGCAAAACACTCTGAGAAACTGTTCTTCCCTTTCTCCGCTCCCCACACCGCCTGTCGTGGTCCGCTATTTAGAGATCTGGTTAGAAGAACAGATGGAATAAATCATCTGGTGGTAGCCAAGTGACTGAACCGCTTCTGGGAAATGCTACATCTCTCTTTCTGTTGGATTTGTATGTGAGATGCCCAGAAGCCGCTCTTGTGTCAGGAGCATCAGGAACGATTTGCTTCGCAAAGCGCTGTAAATCTCCCAGTCTGTTCCGCAGCAGAGACGCCTGGACCCCGCTCACAGGGAGTTTCCAGCCAGCCCAGGGCTCTCCTCTAAACCAGCATCCGTGTTGTTAGAGCACACAGGAATGAGGTCAAAACCACCATCCATATATCACCTCTGCGGATGTGGCATATAAGTAAGGGAAAAGGGGAAGGCACACATTAAATCTTACAAGTACCATTTTGTTTCCCCTTCCCTCTTCTCTTCCACCCTCCTCCCCTCTCCTCCCTCCAACCCCCTGCATTTTATTTTCAGTAGCTGATGGGGGTGGTAAAATTCCAGAGGGCCAAGACAAACTGTTAAACGTTGTGATTTCTAATGGTTCCTCTTGAAAATTGCTGACAGATGCTGGTCCTGAGATCAGAACAGCAGAGGCTGCCAGCGTGAGGCTTGGGGCCAACCATTGATTCTCTTTTTTTAAATAGTGAAATCTAAATCCATGGTAACTCCCTAGGCAGAAACTATGTGCCACTTTTCTACTTGTCCCCTCATCTTTCCTCTTTATTTGTATTCACTTCTCTACTTGCCCAGCAGACCTTACTTGTTATTTTCCATTTCAGAATTTTAATTCATAACTTTAATGTATTTTTCCCTCCTCTTTCTTCCTTCCCTCTTTCTTTTTGCTGTCTAGCTACTGGACTCTATGGATGTCTGCCCAGCTACAAGTTAGGAAAAAAAAAAAAAAAGAAAAGGTGCAGGAATTCGACTGATGCAGCAAGTTTCTCTTCTTTTTTGGAACCTCTAATTCACAAGACAGCTTATATGCGTCTCTAAATAATAGGTGGATAGAGCCAATGAGAGAGATGGGATGGGGGCTCGTTTGGTATTGAGGTCAGTCAGGGAGACAGAGGTGAGCTGCCAGCTTACGGAAGGAATGCGTTTTGATTCCAGCCAGACGTGTAGCTGTGTTTGTGCATGCTGTGGCTGAACTATTGTTGCATCTATAATGCTCCCCAGCACCTGGTATAGCAGTCTGGGATCTTTCCTCGCTTAATGCCAGCTCCTTGTGACAGAATATCCCTAACTGGAAGTTTTGCAAAAGAAGAGATTAGCCACGGTTTCAGTTTTACTGGTAGAGCCTGGAAAAGCACTGACGCAGCCCCAAACTCTGACGTGAGTTTAAGAAAAAACAGCAGGTCCTGAGACATGGAGGAGGGGAAAGGTGAGGTATTTGTCTCTAGAAAGGTTCATGAAGTTTGGATGGAATTGGAAACTGCTGTTCTCCAAGGCACAAATTTCTGCCAGCATGCAGGGTTAAGTCTCCAATTTACCTTTATTTTGCTAGGATTTCTGTGAACGTGGAAGCACTAGAGGTGCAGGGATGAGTACCTGGGAACTGGGTTCGAGGTCCTTAGTTTCGAGTAAATACATGTGCACAGTGGACTGACCCAATCCGATTTATTTGGTTACTTCTCTGTAGGTGTGCTATGGCCACAAGTTGTGGCATAGGATGTTGATATTGGATGTGGGAGAAAACATTTTGACTAGCAAGACAGAGCAGCACTGAGCAGGTTACCAGAGAGGCTGTGCCAATGCTGTCCCCAGGGGCGCTCAGCCTTGGCTGCCTTCATCTAGTACTGGTAATAGTCCAATAGCCAAATGGGACACTGGACCAGAGACTTCCAGAAATCCTTTCCAACCACCATTTTTGTGATGCTCTGATGTTCAGATGCTAGTTGGCAAGGGCAGGATGTAAACACAAGTAGGCAGGGCTCTTCACCTGAAAAAGAATATTTTCTGTGAGATACCTAGCTGGGGTATACCCCTGTTCCAACAACTTGATCATAAAAATAGTGATACTCCTTACCTTTCTGTCTTCAACAGCAGTGTCAATGGACCTCAAGGTAGCATCACAGAGTTGATTTGGACCAGAAAGTGTGATCTGTTCCGAGCTGTGCTGCTTAATCAAGTCTTTCTCTCACCAGTGTAGCAATTCACGCACAGAAAGCCATTTTATCCCTTTTCCCGCGTGCAAGGGACTTCAGTACATCCCCCCACGCTTATCCAACAAACGAATGTTGGAGACTGAGGTCTGCCAGACATGTGAATCCCCAGATTCCTGGCTGGCAGCATTAATGGTCATGCTTGCTGAGTGTTTCGCTGTCTTATTAGCAGCTGTCAACAGCACTAAGGGAATGCCTCTCACTCTGACCAGCAGCCACGGGAGATTAATGTGTGCAATCCTAGAGGAATTGTTTCTTCTGGCTGCTGATGTGCCACAATTAGCACCTTCATCTCTAAGCTGGTACTTGGTTCCTTCCTAATAAAATGGTTGTTGAGGATTTCCTTCCAGATTGTTGGGGGAGTGCCATGTCGGAGAGGCAGCGATGATGGATCAGGGGAACAGAGGCACAGCTTGGGAGCTGTGCAGATATTGCATTGCTCATGTCACCACCCCATTACTGTTGTTGGTTTTTTATGGCACCATAAACATTCAGCTGCACTGTTTTCCTCCCATTGCAGACAGTAGAACGGTGGAGCTCTCAGCACCTCCAAGGAGACACTCAACGTGATGCAGGAACGGATTCAGTGCCAATACAAAGGACACTATAAAAGCAGCCTAAGAGAAGTTTGAGCACAGGCAGCCATAGGATGAGCCACGTATGCTCTCCTGAGGCTGGAGGATTATAACAAAATTTCAAAAGCAAACCCCATCTCCAATATGGGACATACCGTGCTAGTGTCCTTTTGTCTCATAGTTCCAAAGCATCAGAGGTAGCCACACTGTATCAGGCCTCCTGTTGTTGGAGAGCACTGTGAAATGTGGAAATATATCACCTGCACTGTTGCATTGACACCAGCACTAGTGCGGAAGGCAAGTTCTTCTGCATTTTTAACACAGAAAGTCTGAAAGGTGAAGCAGCTATGTATGGGTATCCCCATAACTGGTTAAACAAAGAAATTCAAGCAACTGACTCACTGACCTGCATTCATTTTTCCTGCGGTCTTCAAACCCCAGAAAACAGGGGAGAGCCTGCTCGAAGCTGCCACCATTTCTGAACCGTGACCTCTCTTCAGAGCAACATGGTCCTCTCCTAGATTCGTGGGGAACGTGTTCATTCTATCATGTAACGCAAAAAAGCAGGAACCATGGGATAGACTCTAGGTGAGCGTGATTTGTTCTTCGGTCCTCTGCTTGACTGTAGCAGATATGGGTACGGTGCTGTTCTCTATCTTCTGTAGAAGGTAAAATGGTTTATGATCACAGCACAGGCTGCAGCAGCCACAGATATTTCATTCATAAACAGAAGGAATTATGTTGCTTCAACACACTGGTGCCTGTCCACAGATGGGCAGTTAATACCCCGTGTCAGAAACATTATTTGAGTCTTCCAGCTCTTAACATTCAAGTGCTACTCAGAGAGTGAAAGTATTAGCATTGCCTCTAAGAACTGATGAAAAAATATCTGTCAAGTCATTTAATTCAGTAAGGAACAGCAGTGAAATAGCACATATATACAAAGAAACTCATTACGCTGCTTGCTATTCTTGGCAAAACACAGGGCATATCTAATTGTTTTTCATTGCTGAGCTCACTGCCTGAAAATAGAGAATAAATAATGTTAGTGGAAGTAACGTATATATATAGAGCTGTATATTTCTATAAACGTCTCTTTCATAATTGCTATTTATTATTTATAGCGTAGTAACCCCTGAATCCCATGAAGAAATCGTAGCTCTGTTGTTTTAGGCACTGTACCCGCCCAGAATGTTTAACACAGCCTTTGTCTTGACACACAGCTTTAAATAAGACAGCCTTAAGACCTGAGGTGTGCTTGGAATATAAGGATGAATATCGTCCCTCTGCCTTGGATATTAGGGCAGTGATCTATCTGCTGGGAATGCTCCTTGTGAGGGCACCAAACTGACTGCACATTCTGCATAGAGGTGTTTGTAGCTGCCTGTGGGATGTAGGGTATGAACGTGGACAGTTAGCAGAAAGTTCTATATTTCCTACAGCAGCTATAGATGACACAAGTTTCAGATCCTCCTCTAAGCTCCAATTTTCCATGCACGAACCAGAGAATGAAAATACAAAGAGGAAATATAGCATAGAATAGCAAGCGCTTTCATGTCACAAAGATGTAGTAGACACGAAGTCAGTGGGTTTTTTAACATTCCTACTGATCTGATACTTTGCCAAGAACTGTGCAGACTTTAGCAGGTCCACCTAGGGAGCTCATACAGGAGGAGGAGGAAGAAGTTAATGGTGTCTTTTCATTGAAATGTTTTGTTTTCTGTCTGGAGATACTCCCATGCAGAACCAAGCTGTACTGGGGGAGAGAGAGGGAATAAATAGAGGTCCGGAATCCATAAATAACCATGATAGGGCCTCTACAGAGCCAAATGACTTTGCATGTGGGAAGAAATAAGTGGGGTGAAAAAAAAAAGCTATAGGTTAAAGCCCAGGAGATGCTCTGTGCTAGAAAATGACTCATTATTAACAACACTTGTCAAAAATTAGTCCCTTCCTCCTCATGCAGGATTCAAAACACATTGGTTACTAGTTTGGATAGAGCCAAAAGGTTTTCAGTACCTATTATAGAAAAAGTATGAGACCCCTGAGCTAGAGATGTCTGTAAAGGAAGGCGGGAAAGGTTTGGCTTTTTCTACCCTAGCAATCATGTAATTATCTGGGCAGAGGGTACCAAGCAAAAGCTCCTCGCTGGCATCTGTTGTCAGCTGCACTTCAGTGCTACTGATGCCACCAGAGCTCCAATTCCTGTCATGCACCAAACCAGGACCTGCGTGGAAGTCCCAGATCATTCAGGTGAGCGATGGCATGAGATCAGCAGCTGACTCGGGCTGTCTGCCTAGGCCTGGATCTTCTGCAGCCATGGAAAAGCACTTACACGTCTGCACCACCGAGGTAGAGCCATGAGCATGTGCTATTTGCGTCTAGACAGCCTGTCCTCACCTCTCCCTCGGGTGTCCCTGGTGCTAACGCGCTGCCTTTTGTGCACTGTTTCAGATGGAAGAGGAAATGTTGAAATGCGGGCTGGAAGAAACGGTGTTAACGTCACTTATACCCTGATTATGTCACTGTACGGCTGCATCTGTGCGGTGCCCTGCAATAAATTGCATTTCTCGTCCTCCTCGGGGCCCTGTTTGGGCACACTTTGGAGCGTTTCTAGCTCCTGGGCTTGGATTTCTTTGCGTGGAAACTGAAGTGCAGGAAGGGCTGAGCAGGGTCCGGATTTGGTCCTGTCACAGAGCTGGAGCTTTGCCAGGCCTTACACCTCGACCTGGGAGCCAGGAAGCGTTCCTGGGTCCTACAGTATTGCCTGGCTTATTAATCATGGCCTCATAAACCTGCTTACATCAAACACCTTCTTAGTTCACACCTGCATCATGGTGAGATTATTAAAAATGAGGAACAGGCATATGAGAGGAATTTGTCAGCTTTTTGCATTTCAGAACTGGAGGCAGAACAATTTATATGAAGCTTGCAGAAACATAGTCTGTGTGGTCCAACTTGGCTTTGTTGCTAATGGAATTTTTTTGAATTGGAAATAACAAAATTAACAATTAAATACTGAAAAAAAAAAAAAAACAACAACAAAAAACATTAAAAATAAAAAAATAAAAAATAAAAAAAAAAAAAAAACAACAACAAAAAACATTTTAAAAGTAACCAAAATAAAGCCAGAAAAGTTTTAAATGAAACATTCTAGTTTCCCTCTTTTTAGCAAACTCTTTCAATGGCTAACTCATATAAACACTATGGTTGATAATCTGCACTTAATTTATCGCGTATTTTTATTCGTAACCTAAAATCATGCAAACACCCTCAGATTGTTACCTTTCATTTCTAGAGGCTGTTGTAGAAGTTTCAGAGGTAGCAAAGGAAGATGTTTCACTGGTCACGGTGCCTCGCAAGGTCTGTTCAAGTCGAGGTTTGACCGGAGGCTTCTTAGGTGAGCTCAGTAAATGCTCAGATGGTATTTCAGTGCTTAGCTGTGATTGATTCCTGTGGAAATGCGGTGCCTAAATTCCTTGCAAGAAAGCAAGTTACAGGACAATGACTGCTCTCTGTATGCTGTAACATGAGAGCCATCTGAGGAAAACTTTGTGACCCAAATCAGCCAACACAGCAACTTCGTGGTGTGTCTGAGCCCTTAGATTGGTTATTTCTCTGTTTCCTATAAGCAAAACGAAGATTTCAGTAGTTTTTCCTCATTTGTGTTCATAAGATTGATGTGTATTAGGAAAATGCTGAAATATATGCGAAGTGTCAGTGATATAACACTACAGTAGATGTCTGTATGACTGTATTTTGGGTGACTTGTTGGTCAGTTGCTGGTAACAGGGCACTAAAAGCTGGGTCCGCATGTTCACTTGGAGAGAAAAGTATTCCTTGTTAATTATTAGTATTGTGATAAAGGTTACCAGAGCCGCCCAGCACCTTGTGGAAATGTATGAATAATTCCCTTATATGATGAGAAAACAGATAAATGATTTCTTCTGGTCATTGTTTTCCTTTCCTTCTTGTTCTGTGCTGTGTTGGTAAAGGATTTATGAAGCTGAGTGATGCCCTCAGGAATCAGAGTTTGTGTCCTTGCAGAACAGCCTGTCTGAAACAGGCCTGGTTTGCTGAATCGCTGAAACAAACGTCCTAAAATTTTGTCATTGTCTCTGTTCGATTCAGCCAGGAGCTGCTGCTCATCCTCTGCATCCAACCCCAGGCAGGGAGCTGCCAGCGCAGGCACAAGCATCTCTATTAGTATAAATTATGTTTAAGATCCTGGGAGCTGGATATATATTGTTTCTCTAAGCAAAGGGGCATCCAACACTTGGAGTATCTGAACGGATCTCCATGGCATTGAGTTTTGCTGTGCCACCCCTTCAGCACCACGTATTTGCAGGTTATTGGGTTCGTGGGGTAAAGCAGGAGGGTGAACACTCCCCCAGGGGCTTGTGCTGTCTGTCTGGCTCCCCTTTGTGCTGGATTACTTTGATCACTTATTTTTTTTCCATAACCAACCTCTCCCCTGTCTAGGTCTCAGTGCATGGCTTTATGACTGGGACCAGAGTGGTGATGGTTGTGCATTCAGAGCCTCTTAATGATAATAATAATCAGTCCACCTAACCCATTAATAGTACCTCTAGATTGTCCCTTCAGACACAATTCATTTATCCATCAGGATTCTCCCTTTTGTTGTTCCCCTTGAAAAATATTCCTCATTTCTCAGTCTATCTCTGCAAAGAGCTGGGATGACCAGGCTGTGTTGCAATGACTGTGGGGATCACGCCAGCTAGTGACTGCAACACGAAATGCAGTCGTTTGCTGACAGCTGGCTCTTTTTTCTCCTCTGGTTTCTCTTTTTCCAGTTCCCCCCGCTGATGTTTGTGTGTAATTAGAGAAGAGAAAATTAACGAGTAAATCATAGGAATTAAAAATGTCTCCAAAGCAGATGGATCCCATTAGCTACACTGCTCAGGCTGCAGTAGTTTTCCAGCACTTGGGACAAAGTTCTGAGCAGTCGGATTCGCCGACATGTATTGATGTGGCAATTACACGCAGCAATGTCAAGTGTCAGGGAAGATACATACCAAGGCAGCCTAGGACAGAGAGAAAATCTTCCAGTTCATCTTCATAGTAGGAATAAATCAACTGCTTTAGACAGATCAAAAATTTACCCCTAGATTGAGAATACAACCAACAAAAGCCCAAACAATTCTTCTTTTTTCCATCCCCATTGCTTTTTGCGTTCTCTGTAAGAAAAACACTTCCCTCAGCACCTGTACAATCTGATGTTTGCCAAAGTGTTGGATGTGTCTGGGATGATTCTTGTGAGATTCCTTAGTTTTTCGGCTGCCAATCAGTTCTATGTGCCGAATGCTTAGGGCTCCCGGTTTGGGGCCAGTTTGTCAGCTTGAACATGGTGCAGTGATGCCCACACATACCTAAAAGGCACAGTTCTAACAGCAGTATCTTCCTGAGAGTGGCTGAATTAAAATAAAGTAAATAAATAAAGATCCAAAACGTTAATCAAGTGGTTCTTAAGTGGGGAAAATTCTCAAGCACACACAAGTATCTGCAAGTATGTGATCTATAATTATTCTGCAATACATGGTCATGGAGTAAAGCCCAGAGGGCTTTGGCCAGGGCTGGTGGATGCCCTCTCTCCTTTCAGGGGCACTCCCAATATCACTGTTTGCTTTGGTGTTCGTTTGGACGTTTCAAACCAAGACTTGGGACTTGCTCCGCATTGCACAGCAGCTTGTCTCATGGAAGGCACAACCATTTTTAGCCTCAACTAGAAGACAAGTCCAAGGGCTGAATCAGAAGGAGAAAAGTAATGTTCAGAGAATGACACCAGGGAATACTGGACATGCCAGAGATTAAAATGTGTTTCAGGGAGCTCCAGAAGAGTTTAACAAACGCAGATGACGTGACAGCTATAGATAGAATAATTTCATATAACCTTTCAAGCAAAAATCAGCTGTCGTAAATCTTCAGCACACACTTTAAAATCTTTCACACAAACCTCGCTTTTCTGCCAAGACAAACTTTCTCCCTTTGAAAAGCAGAAACAGTTTTCAAAGAGCCCTTCTCCCATCATTTAGTTATGATGATTGATTTAGCTGTCACCAAAGATCTCATGCCCTTGACTTCTGTTGTATCAATAACGACTGGCAGATAAGGCAGCCAGTGTAGCTGTCAGTGAGGCAAAGAACATTAACACTGTTGGTTGTAAATGGAGCAACAGTGGGACTAAAACCATGATTCAGTTCCTCTGTATGGCTCTGGTCTGGGACTTGAAAACCAAAGAAAAACCTGTGCGTGAAACCTTTTCCTTCTAACTCCATCACTTGATCTAATAAAGTATAAATTTTATTATTTCTCCCCACAAAGCTTGCCTCACTGCTATCTTTGGCCATCACATCTCCTGGAAAACTCTTCTACTGTGACATGTCATTCTGGCACTGTAGGAAGTGTGAAAACTTGTAAAGGAAGGTACAGAAGTTCCATGAAGGCTGAGAAAATGCTTCAGAACAAGAATATAAATTGGTTAAATATGTTTAACTGGCAAAAGAAAACATTGAGAAGTAAATATGTTATTTAAGTACATTCCTGGGGGAAAAAAATAAAATAGTGGGCTATGCTGAGCTCCTCACCACTATCCAGCAAAGTAAAAAGCAGCAGATAGATCTGAAGCTGAACAAATTTGTGTAAGAAATTCTGTGTCGCTGGATGTCTTCAGACAAAGCCCAGAAGCCTTTCTGGAAGGGGCATTTTTGAGAAACACAACTTATTTTGTTCAGAATAATTATGTGGAATGTAATGGCCCACCCCACACAAAACGGAGGAGGAGGTAATCTAGTGATCACCCCCAAACCGTGATGTCCCCGAGGGTGCTTTGTGGTCACCCACACCACAAAGAGCCGTCCGATGACTGTGCAACCAAGGAGTGGGAGCCAGGCAGAGGCTGAGTGACTTGCCTGAGGTCGCCCGATGGAGCAGGAAGGCAAAACCCCCGTGTCCCGCCTGCCCTGCTCTCCCCTGGGTGCTGGCCTGTTCTGTCTTTCCAAACCGTGTCTTCTCCTCCACACATCTGGGCAGGACACTAAAAAAAGAAAAAAGCAGTTAGGGAGGTTAGTCAGAAGGTCTGAGGTAGTTTCCTGTTCACTTAATGACTTTCCAAGCTAATGGGGCTGTCGTCCTGTCTTTATAGTGGTGATGAATGGAAAATCGCGAGTATTAATGTCCTCAAGCAGGTCAGGATTGTTGGCTGGAAGGTTAAGTAAGATATCTACATGTCAGGAAGCCAGGTGTGCACCACCAACAGCACTTACTGGTCCTCTGAGAGGTCTGGAATCCCACTGGTTTTGACAGAATACACATCAGACCAGCACATGGTTTGCAGAGGTAGTTATGTGTCTTTATTGCCGTACAGCCAATGGGGTAAGTGAGGCATAGGGTGAGAAATTGGGCAGTTCTGGAAGGCAAAGTCACAAAGGATGATGATGATGGTGATAATAATTTATTTTCCTCAAATGAGAGGAAAGAACATGATGTGCTGGAAGAGATCTGCACCACACAGCTTGCAGGAAGAAAGTCGCTCTTGAAAAGCTGCTAACTAGGTTATGGTTAGGGAAGGAGATAAGGGGATCAAGAACCCATGTAAACCCACTTAATCAGGCTCAGGCCACCTCCTTACCTCCAAAGATGATGCAGCCTGAAATCCAAACCCATATAAGACAAAGCAGGGATGTCTACATACAAATGAAGGAGCATAATGTATAGTAATTCAATATTTCTTTCCAGGCATCTCCAGACCACTTCTCACCATTAAGCTCCCAGTGACGGTGTGTTGGGACACAGATGCTGCATGACTGGATCTGGAGCGTTCCCATGGAGGGACTGGAGGAAGGTATTTACGAATTCACAGCCCTCTGGGTTTGGCCCCGTATTTCTATGCTCAATCCCCACCAAATGCCCAAGCAAAGCACAGGCTTCAATCTCAGAATGTAGAAAAACTCGCAGAGCACAGAGCTGGTGAACTCATTGGGAAATGCACCCGTTTTTGTGAGTTTGTACAAATGCTGTTGCTGCTTGTGATGGGCGAAGGGCTGAGGACTGACAGCAGGAACAGTCCAGCTCCACAGGGTCTTTCTCCTGAATTCCTCTAATCAGACTCTTAATAATGAATAGTTTTGACAGTGTCCTGCTCAATAACACTCACCAAACAGTTTCTCAAAAGATGCTTCAAAGCCTGACAGGCATCACTGGAGCTGTTGTTTTCTTTTCATTTCTTTTTGTAAACTGACTTAAAGCCAATATCAATATTTATCTGCAACTAGGGAAGTGTTTTGCTGCCAGGAATTTGAATGTTCTGTTTTCCTCTCACTGTAAACGCGGCAATTACTAATGAGAATATTTCCAAAATGAATGAGTGGAACATTAATTTCCCCTTAGCCACAGTCTCTAATAACCCTTTACATGTTTTCAAGCCTTATCTGATGGTTAAGTTGCAGGCTCCATTACAAAATATTATTTTCTTAAGATATTCTGTGTATTGCTATCTCTCAGACTTCAGTCTCTAGTTGTTTTGTCCACATTAACTCTTGTTGGTGGGTACGGGTATTCCTCAGCTACAGGTTAAACTTATGACTTATTGTCCTTAACACAATGGATATAGTAAACTTCCTTTTTGCAATTACCTTCCACATATTTGAGTGCTGTTATCACTGATTTCCTTTGCCTTCTCTTCTCCAGGCTTAAATAGACCAAGTCTTTTCAATCTTTCATCACAGGTCACGTTCTCTAGAGCTCTGATCATTCTTCTTGCTTTTCTTTGGACTTCAAACAGAAGTGCTTCAAACAGAATAGTTCGAGTCTCATGGTGTGAGGAGACTGGCAGGTGATCTACCGGCTCACACGAAATAAGGGGATATAAAATAGAAGCTGATGATTACATGTCATCAGATCCTAGTACATCTACTATCTGCCAATTTTTCTAAGTTGTATTTTATACTGGTGTGCCAGCTGACACCGATAGACCGAAGAAGCCATATGTTCCTTTCCACCTACACTTTGGCCACTTGTGGTCTGATTAATTTTCAATAGTGGGAGGTGAGATGGGTTCCAAACCTGCTCCTTTTAAACCATCCATCATTACTAACCTCCTGAGCCAAATAAAAACGTTCTTTGATGATAGTTCATGCCCCTGGGGAGGAAAAGGTTGGAAGAAAAGTTGGAGAGAATGAGACATTTAATTAATTACCCCATAGCAACTTAGTGGGAGGCTGGATATTTTCCTAAACTCCCAAGCCGTTTTGTGCACACATCCTCCCCCACATTTTGTTCTGCTTGGTACATTATTTCCATCTCTGCTAAACTCTTGGTGTTGCCAGTTGCCAAGCTAAGATCTTGCAAATTCTCCCTTGCTGTTGAAAACAGGGTCATTTCTATGAATCACCCAGACTGAGAGGAGTTACCACATGCCAGGTTACTTGCGATGGACAGACTTTAATGGAAGCTGTGACTTCACATATTTATATGTATAGATCAGCCTCTGGCTGTGGAAGGATTCCCTCTACTCTATCAGTTCAGCTTGGGATGTGATCTCACCACGTTTTGCTTTCTCATGGAAGACCTCCAAGTAAAGCCGGGATTACTGTGGGAAGCTGTACTGTAGACTCAGTTGCCCTTCTCCCTTTCAGCTTCCAAGCCAGTCTCTTATTGTAAAGTTTGCACGGTGTCCATATAAATCACCCGGCTCATGCTGAAGCATCGAAGCCAAGTCCCTCAACACCAGTATCCCAGATCCCTGTAACTTTTGCCTGTAAAGTAGCAATTTACTCCAGCAGTTACGTTTCTCTTTCTAAAACTCAGACCTAATGTTGCTAAATTAGTTCCTGATCTGCTTTAGAAGTCACTGCACTAGAAGAAAAGACAGTGCAGCCAAAGCCTAAGCAGGTAATTCCATAGTTTCTAACACAGTTCGTTAAAGCACAAACACAAATACCTTTTTGTGCAACGAGCCCCTGAGGTGTGGGGATGATCCACTCAAGATTAAGTCTGAAGTTCTCTCCTCTCTGCCCTGTGTTGTCTCAGAGCTGCTGTTGGATGTGAAGCTGCTCCTTCCACTTCTTGCCCAGGTTACCAGTTATTTAAGAAAGAAAAAACAAAAAGATGCTATTGTTAAGCATTTTGTTTCTTTAGGATTTCTTGTCTCCAATGGGTGGGCACGATACTCTTTTCTTTGGATATGGAATTTGCACAGTTTAAAGACCCGCTCTTAAAACAGTTTAGATTAAGGCTGGATTATCTGATGTTAACTTCATGGAATTGCAAACACTAGCATTGGATATTTGTAAGATTTTTTCGATGTGCATTTTTGGATTAACAGTTAATTTAAAAAATCCCTCTGATGCTCCTATTTATTCAAGCAGATTGCGGGCAGGAGGTGAGAATCAAAAACAACCCCTCACTAAATCCGTATTGAATTCCTGGTAACAGATTGCCAGCATGAGTTCCTCAGTTAAACATAAATGAAAAATAACTTAATTTTTTATATTCTCTAGAGATCTAAATTGCTAATGGTAAACACTGCAGAGTGGAAGAAAAAATCATCAACTGTCTGCAGTCACAAGTTAAAATGACGTTTTTCCAGTCCTGACAAAGGCTGACAGAAATGCTGGGCTGTTTATTTTTTGCATTCAGTGTTGACTGTGAGCACATTTCCCTCGCTGGAAGGGAACAGGCTCCTGATCAACACTTGAGCCCGCAGCTTCCAGCAATTCCAGGGAACTCTGATTTCACCTCTTGGAGCCAGGAACCAAAATTATACAGGAGATCTTGGCATTCAAATCCGATCCTCGATCCCCTTCACATTCAAAAAGGCAGGACCTCTTAGTTTTGGTTTTGACACTTCAAATGGTGTCTAGCTTATCGTTTGGCTCTTTGGCCACCTTTTCCATTCCAGAAATTTCTCTTATTCCTATAGCATCTTTACATCATCTACTTTGTGGACAATGCATTAGACAAACTTCATGAAAACATCTCTGTTCTTCAGTGCTAAAAAGGCTGAAAGTTAATGCTTTCACCACACAGGAGTCAATTTATGTACATCTGGAACAGCCTTGGCTTCCTTTGGCTGTTAAATACAATATCCTTGCCTGATCTTAATGCCATGTCTGGTGTGTGGCTCTGAACAGCTAAAGGCAGCTGTTGGATGTTCTCGGAGGCCAGAGGCATTTGTTGGCATTCCCAGGGATTATCACCAAGGCAGACACATGCTGGGGAAGAACCAAGGCCCAGGTCAGATAACAAAGACTTCTTTACTTGATACAAATTTGGTCTCAAGCTCAGAAACCTTTCTGAACCCACTAGATGTGATAATGTCACAAAGCTGAAGAAATATTTGAAAATACGTAGAGTAAGTTTTCCCACCCTGTTAAAGACGGTTGCAGAAGTTCCTCTGCCATCAACAGGAGCACAAACAAGCCCCATCAGGGGAAGGAGGGCTGCCACCTTCTCGGGAGGACTCGTTGGAAGAGAAACAATAAAGAAAACAAGAAATAAATGTATGATTCACCCTCTGAGCTTCCCAAAGTCATCCAGGCCTGAATCATTGCATGTGCAGAGGCAGATTAATTGGAAAGTCTTTATTAATAATTTAAGAATAGGCTGACCCTTAGCTGTGTGCTCATCCCTGGCAAGTTTCTCATACCACTGATTCAGTCAAGCCAATTCCATCATGCGACATTACACAGAGGTACTTGCTCGCTTGCTTAGTGGGAAATAATGCAGAAAAATACACTAGCCAGAGGGAATGAAAATGCAAAGAGCATAAATTTACACTGTCACTTTGAGCCTGTTTTTAAATCCTCACATGCCGTCTCTCCATATTGTTTACTAGCACTTGGATTAAGCCTTGGAGCTTCTTTGAGGATCAAGCTTGAGCATGCTCCATGCTTTAGCATATCCCATGTATGCATGTGTGGGACTTCGGTTCTAATAGTCTCTCAATACATTCAGTTTCTTTTCAAAGCTTTTTGTTTTGAAAGACCAAAATGAATCAGAGAAGATGTCCTCTACGCAGTATTAAAGATGTTAAAAAAGAGCAGATTAGGGCCACGTCCTATTCCAGTGAATCTCTCAGGACACCTGGACATGTAAATGCCTTTAATTGGACAGTTAGGGGTTACATGATGATTTTGGAGACCTTGGCCACTCTCTCAAAGGATACCTGGCTTTTTTTATATGATAGATATCCCTTCTTGGTGCTATATATAAAGAACTTGCCTTATGATTCTTTGTTGTCTTGTAACAGTACAAATCAAAGGAATGCAGACTTTGGCTTCATTTTCTGTGGTGCATCTTTCAGCAAGACTAACAGGTTTGAAAATTGAGGATATAATTTTATCCCATTACGGAGTCACACAGCTATATAAAAAGCAGCATTTTTCCAGTTATAAGATTAATCCCTGGCTTATAAATCTGTATTCACCAAGGTGTCTCCACATCCCCGTGACATGCTAGTAGATAACCGCTCTTTCGGCTCAAAATCTGGTTGGTATAAAATATTATGCAGAAACAACACTACACCAGCCTCAGACATGTTTCTTTCCCGTTAGTTGCTTAGAAATGCATGTGCATTAAATCTGAAGCACACTGACTGCTCCTTTTCGTCTGGGAAAGGTGTTAGACCCATGAATAAACTTCCTCATAGACAGGAACTTTGTATGTTCTCAACTAGCTGTAATTACCTTGAGCAGATTATCACTGCAAACAGTTGAAATAAGATATACTGGTCTATCTTGCATGGCTGTGCCACTTGGCTTTTAGCTTAGTTCTTCTTTCTTCTGCTACTATGAGCAGCCTCATTGCAAAACAACAGATTGACACCAGGATCGATCCCATAGCAGGTCAGAGCAGAAGTGAGCGCAGTATTCCTTGGGACTCTTCAGCGTTGGCAGATAAAGGCTTAAACCGAAATTTAAACCACATTGCCATACTTTCTGCTTTCTGTCCTTACCATTTTTTGAATTGTCAAGAGTAAGTGGTGGTATATATTTATTTCTTATTGTTGCTGTTGCATTTAAAACTTTAGAGAGAAAGGGATTTACAGGGCGAGCAAAACTCCTCTTGGAAGCTGGTTCTAAGCCAATCTAAGAATTGCTCTCAAGGTTTTAAAAAATATTCTCTCTTCTCACTCCAAATGATCGATGAAGAAAAAGACAAAGCATGCTCTATCACACAACCACCACTCTCAAATGCTGTTTCCTTAGCTGTGTTTTGTATTACTGGCGACTCTCCCATTTCCATCTCCTCCACTTGGCGCATATTCTCTGGCTTTCCAGTGCCTACGGGACTGTGTTATCATGATCAAGTGAGGAGGAAATTACAAAACTGGCATCCTGTAATATTTCATGCAGGGATTAAATGCTGCTTTACCGTGAAGTCATTGGTTTTAGTCTATAAAATCCAATGCACTTCAGGAGTTAATTTCAGTTACTGGATGCAATTTTTAGACTGGCAAATAAGATGTACCTGAGCTGAAGTGGATCTGATGCTGTTTTGAAGAAAACCCCATGTTTATGGGTCACAGCTGTGAGAAATTCAGGCGCCTCCAGCGACACAGGGCCTTTCTTTCCCTCCAAGTAGTGACAGATGTTGTCAGGCTTCAGCTTCTCAGTCCCTATATTGCTGTGGATCTGGGCCCAGCAACGTGTAGAACGAGCAGTTGACGGTAATCCCTGCTTGTGATAAGGTGTTCTTGGCATTTTAACTAAATCCTCGTCTTCACTGAGCAGAGGAGTTCCCACTTGCCACTTGGCTGAGGGACGGTGACCAGATGTCTGTGCCTTGGATCTCCATAACCAAAGGAACAAGGCGGTGAGGGCACCAATTAATTCCCGTTGGGATCTCCTGATCTGAATCTGCAGGGTGAGCAGCGATCTCCCCTGGCACAAATGTCCCCTTTGGTCTGACCAGGCACTGGGGGCTTTTCTCCAGGGTTTCCAGGTACTCACAGGCTGCTCTGAGCCACTGTCCTGCTTCAGCTGTGAGCTATGTGGAAATCCTGGGAAGGCGACCCAGTGCCATTGTGCCTGGACAAAGGCTGAGGCAGTGAAACCATTATGTGACTGGGTTTTCCCAGACACGGGGTAGCTTTTCTGCTGCTACGTTTAAGCCACGCACTCAGTTCCCTGTCTAGGTCTGTCCAGATTTTTCCCTCTATAAACAGGCAGTGCTGGCTTTCCTCAGACAGTCTGGCTGGACTGCTTTCTCAGTAAGGGCAATTAATGCTGAAGGCAATCACATTCGCTGATATCCCTGATGAGTCTGTCAGTAATTGATACCAGCACTTGGATCGGTTGCTTGTCTATTAGGAAAAAGCTCTGAGTTCATTTCCTCCAGGCAGAGAGCCAGACCAAGGGACGGACAGAAGTGCAGACGCTCTCAAGTGATACCAGGCCAGAGTCCCACCAGCTCCGCTCCTTCAAATCCATCCTAAACGGGACATCGCTTCCCACCTTCTGCTCCTGGTATTACAACATATAGCAGGAGGGGACCCATGGCAAACAGTGATGCTGTTCCCTCCGGCTCACACCGTGCAGTGGGAAGAGACAGGAGTACAAAGCCCTCCTGGCACAGGGGGAATCCGTGAGGTGCGGAAGGGCTGCCAGGGCTGCTCCCAAACATCTCATATGCCCTGAAAAGCAGGAGGGATTTCTCTACGAAGAGCTCTTGAATAGGAGGAGCTGATGTCTGTTGCCGCTTGGTTTGACACAATTAACAGAAGCCGGTTTAATGCTGCCATGAGTAACGGGGCTCTCAGGCTGGGATGTACTGAAAGCTGCTCCACTCCCCAAAGGCAGCCCCACTGGTTTCAAGGGGTTCTTTTTCAGCAATGTGAAGGGTAATTCCCTGCCTGTTGGCAGCTATTTCGTTCGGACTGCCTTGCTTATCTTTTCAAATGGTGTATTTCAATACACTTTTCAACTGGCAGAGGTTTCGTAAGGTGAGGGGAAGACTTTTGAGGGAAGGAGGAAGATCTAAGGAAAATAAAGGGCTCTGCAAAGGCAAGAACAGGCTGGGCTGTTTTATTAACCGTGTATTATATACAATTATGCACCCCCAAGTGCACATAAAGGCTGTAATATTATTTTCGAGTGCCTCAAGCTCTGTGTCTGTGTTTGGTGGTGTCAGCAGCAGCTTGTAGTGGGTTAGAGGCAGAAGAAAGAGGGAAATAGGATTTTGTTCCTCATTTTGGATGATGTGGGAAGCAGGGATGTGTAAAACTGATTCTTGGCATGCTGCTTTTTGCAAAGACGTGTTTGAGGCAACCTGAGCTTTACTCCATGTGTTTCTTATCAGTGGCCTAAAAACTCGGTTGGATCCGTAAAAACCCTGAACCACCAGCACCACCAGCACCACCACCCCTACTCACTGCAGAGCTAAGGGGAAATTCATTCTACTGCAGTGCCAGCAGGGCAGGGAAACCGTCACGTTTGTCTTATTTTTGCTAACTGTCTGCCTTGGAAGTTGCTTTCACTAGGAAAGAACAACAGAGCAAGTGCCAAGACTTCATCATAAGCTGATCCTAAGTTAATAGTTAATGCCTGACCCAAGTAGTAATTACCACCCCTGTGTTTCTGTCACGTAGGTAGCTGAGGTTTTTCTGCTTACCTGGACTTTTTTTTTTTTTTTGGCTTTGCATACTCCAAATTTAAGCTTGTCTGGAAGAAATCAGTTATTTTCACCTCCTTTGCCTTTGGTGTTGCAGCATCAGAAAAGCTTGAAAAACCACTCAGAATGTCTCCTTCAGAGCAGCTCATGGTGCTATTGCAGTGAAGGGATGTGGCTCTGGGGAGATGCCAACCTGCCACCAAGTTCTGCTGCCATCCCGCGTTCTTCTGAAACAGAACCAGAATGTCATAAGCTGTGTGACAAACAAGCACATGCTATGGGACAGTGCCTGAACCAAAGAGTTTACAGCCTAAATAAGCAAAGAGCAGGAGGAGAAGGAAACAGCAGTGATTGCAGCTGCTTACAACACTGACTGCCTGGCCTCCCTGGCCAGAGCCATGGCCCATACATCATTTGGAGGGTAACTAGATCAGGTCTCCTGTAAAACAAAGTGGGGTGCTTCAGTTTAGCAGATAACTGTGTGTGCACAATACATGGCCACCTGCTTTAGTGCTGCGTATTCTCAGAAATACAGAATTTCTGCTGTCACCCTTAAAGGACATGTCTGTGTGGCTCGACGCTGCTTCTGCTAAACGGGAGGGGATGGAGGAAATAGAAAGCGTGTGTGCCATCCTGCAGAGAGAGAATGTGGGTTTTTTTAAAACCATCTTGGTTTTGTTGTCTTTTGATAGGGGTGACCCACCTCTCATTGCAAAACGCTGTGCAAAATCAGTGCATTTAGAAAGCCTGGGAAAATGCTGCAGCCTCAGTCCCTCTCCGAGCGTTGTCTCCCGATGCCGTGTCCTGGAGGGTGACAAACCGAATGGGCTGTTCCGGGTGCAGGACACTGTTCCACTGCCACCGCTCATCAGTCACGGGCAGTTCTCCCTCTGTCTCACACACATCCACTTGGACACAGGCTTTCAGCCCACGAACAAACAGGGCTCTATAGTCCCAGCTTTGCTCAAATTCTTTGCTTTGGAGAAACGAGGGGAAGCACAGAGCAATGCGAATTGAGAGCTTGCCACCTTCTGGGCATTGCGGAGTACTGTGACTTTCACAGAAAAAAAGTAACTTTTCAAAAAGGGAATTCCAGACAGCAACTGAGAGTAGATAAAAATGCCACTTTGCGTGTACTAACTGCAGGGACGAAAGGGGGAAAAGATGGAGAAGGAATGTGAGTTGCACTGTGCAGCACTCTTACCCATCTTCACACAGGCTGGAGCGCTGATTTTCTCCCTTTATGTTTGTGTTTGTTGCTGGGCTTGTGAAAATAAGGGATGGTACAGTGCGTGCAAGTATGTGCCAGTGTGCTCCATCCCTAGGGCCTATGAGAGACCAAACCCAGGACTCCTGTGCTGTGAAACAAGGCACAGACACAAGCCTATTTTCATTCCTAACCCACCATGCTTTGAATTTTGGGGGTCAGGAGATGGGAGGCCACGCACGTCACTCACTGAATCTCTCAGGGACATGCCATGCAATTCTTAAGTTGGATTTCGTACCCAGGTATCCTAATGGCCTGGTGATCCTAGACTGAGACCTCTGATCCGATCTTTTAAGAAACAAAAAGGAAAATGATCACTGTTATAATAATAAACTCTCACCCTGGGGCTTCAGCCTGGGAATTAAGCCATGGGCACTGTGTGCTAGAGCTAGAGGAAGGTCTCAGAAACTGCTCGGAGCTGGTTTCAGATATGGACTAGCCCATAGACATTAACAAAACCTTCTCCTATCAATGAAAATGTTGTTCAGATGATGGGAGCCGGCCAGGGTTTCACATGAAATCAAAGCAAAAAAAAAGTATTTTTCTTTTTCTTTATTTATTATACCTGTTTTTCAGGTGAGTCCATCATCCGTGATGGGTGTATGGAAAGACATCTGTGCAGTCTCAGTCAGGACAGTTTTACTGGTGTGACTGGACAACAAGAGCTCTCAAATTCTCCAAGATCAGCCCAGCTCTCCAATCCTACCCTTTCCTGGAAATTTCACAACATTCACCAGTAACTCCACTCTCAACACAGGAAAAAGACAGGCAGGCAAACAGATTTTGTTCCTGTAGCTGGATCAGATACCAGTGACACATTGTGTACAGGCACTGGACGTTTACAGGTCTGGGGAGCAGTGACATCCCTACCAGAGAGACATTACTCTCAGATATACCACATGAAATCCAAGGCTCAATTCAAATGCCAGTGTATTACTGGAGAGGAAATCATGGCTATTCTTTCTGTGACAGGAGCTACAAATGTGGATATTATTCCAAAATAAGCTCAGTGTTACATATTCTTGCAAGCTTCAAAAAGCTTTCAGCTCCTATTAAAGAAAGGAACTGCAATAGAAAGTGATTGACAGACCAAGGAGGTAGCTGTATTTTTTGAAAAAAAATTCCTTTTACTGGCTTGCTGGAGTATGTTGGAGTCAGAAATTGCAAAACCCCCCACACTCTGTGCCCAGTATCTCTCCCGAATATTAGTACCTAGACATTAATGTAAAGAGCAGGTATAGGCTGTAATAGCATCCCAAAAGCATTATGATTTAATTCCTCTGAACATTACAAATCACTTCTATTACATGTCCATGTCATGCCTGACACTCCAATCAGGCCACTCAGATTAATTCCGTTCCCTCTCTGTCAGCCTCACAGCCTGGTGCAGCAGCAGAAATTGCTTTAGCTGTTTGCATTCAGATCCAGGGATGGTACATCTGTCCTCAAGAGCAGGAGGTTGGGAGGATGTTTCCTCCCTCTCCTGCCTGCAGTGCTGCTGTTTTGCTCTTGGCTTTGCACACAGGAGAGCCATGTCATATCGTGTGCAGCACAAAGAAACACCAATTACAAATTTGTCTTCGAGAAACGAAGACAACTTCTATATAAATAGACCTACTTTGGGTCCCCTGGGACATGCAGCCCTGCATCACCTTTGGGATGCAGAGAAGGGCTCCAATTTCTCGTGTCTTTCTGCAGCCTTCAAGAATCTCCCACCTCTCCCAGGACAGCTCAGCAATAGTAGAGATTTTCCACCAGCTTCAGAGGCAAATGCTCTTATAGCAAAGATGATGATTGTAATGGGCATGCAAATGAGTAAAGTCATTTAATCTAGGTTGGCATCATCTTAATTACAGCGGTGTGATCGACCCTTCTGACTGTACAAATTGCCTGCCAAAAACATAGCAGAGAGTGTGAGGGCACATCGGGCAGAGCTCAGAGAGCTGTTAGGAGAGGGAACTCTAAGGGCAATTTGAAGGTGTGATAGTAGTAGCATCACCCTCCAAAAATTGAGTCCCTTGGCAAGATGGTGGTTAGAGCATCCCCCTTCTTGCTGGGGATTCATATTAATCCGGCAGGACTAATGGTGTGTGTGATCTGGTTACATCTCATCTGAGGCTCACAGGGCACCCTGACTTAGGGACAAGTATGCGACTGCTGTTACCATGCACTGTTACATCAGGTCTAGGTTGTTTTTCCTTTTTGAAATAATCAGGAATTGCATCTCTCTTTCCCAGTGCTGTTCTCAGACTGTCATCACTTGTTGCCTGGCTAATAATGCATAGAATGTTTTTGTTATCACCTGCCTTTTAGCAGGATGTGTGAGGTAAGAAGCAACCCTAGACAGCAGACTGACAGTGTTCAGGTTTTATCCCACGAAACAAGCTTCATTCTCGGGATATAATGCATGCAAGAGCAGCAGTGTAACCACCCGGAGCAACATCAGCCCTTTGTAACTTCACTGTCTGCAGTGGCCTCGCATCGAGTTGTTCCTTTGCCTTGTGGGACCACCACAACACAAACCTGAAGGTAACTTCACACCTGGCAAAATCAGAGCCACTCTGGAGACACTAGAGCTGGTGGCACTGCTGTCACTGCTGCGGAGGCTCCATCACAGAGATGACACGGTGCACAGATGCCTGCAGCAAAACCACCACCGCCGGCCAGTAGCAGTGTCCTGTGAACCAGTATTAGACTATGGCAGAGCAACCTCACAATTTGCAGGTCTTCCCTCCTTAGATAATTCCCTGAATGTCCCCTATCTGAGTCCCAGTAAGAGATGTGATTGTCTTGACTGGGTGCTCTGGACCAGGTGATGTCTGGCATGTTCAAGGCTTTGTATTGCAGATGTTAAACTCAGCATAATGGAAGATTTCTCGGAATTTTCCACTAGCTGCAGAGGAGACTTTAGTCTAAATCCTGGTAGTTCCTTTCATGCCTCTCTTCAGAAGACACCCTAAAATTACTAACATCAACCCTGTTAAAAAGACTTTGATTCCTAGTGATATTAGCTACTGAATTTTGTGACTTGCAGCTAATGCTCTGTACCCAGAACGAATCTCTTCTTGTTCTCAGGATAAGAAACTAATCTCAAAAGCTTTTTGAATAAGCCCATGCTGTGCAGATTTCAGGCTGAGGCAGGAGAACCCTTGCAGATGTACTCTGTGCAAACCTGCAGACAGGGGATGTTGTCTGAAATGATGTGTAAGTGCTTTTGTAGCAGAAGTAACATATTTACGCTGTCATAATTCTTGCACATTTATCTTTAATCTTTACTTCCCCTCCACTGTCTGTGTCCATGCAGCTCCTTCCAAAATCCTACTACCAAAAGTAGCCTCTTAATTACATCCACTTTGCTCGTGGCACCTGCATTTCCTTTCTGTTGCCACATATAGACCTGGCTCCTCCTTTTACTTTGTGTCTCCTCCTTTAGCCAGGACAACGAGACTTTTTGGAGTGACCCAACAACCCCAGACTTTAGGTTCCTCTTGTGATGTGAAAGAGAGTCTTGGGGATCCTGTGTTGTCCCACATTTTAGAAACAGCACAATTGTCTCCCATGGCCTTTTTTAAGATGTAGCTTTTCCTCTTGCACCTTCTCCTGAAGCCATCTGCCTGCAAATGAATCTGGTATTTAATCTTGAAACAGGAAAGAGGGGCAGCCACCACCCCTCCTTAGCCCGCACAGAAAAATGATTTCTCCATCCTATTCTTACTTCTACCATCCAAACATGGCCTTGGCCATCCCAAACCCCACATCCTCACCAAGGACAAAGCGGGATTTTGCCCCTTTAAGGCGCTGGGGGTCGGGCAGCCTCCCCTGCCCCACGGTGTGACCTGTAATTGCCTGTCCCAGCTCCAGGCCATTAAGGGCCCGTTCCAGTGAGGATTTAAGGGCGGGCTTGTGAGGTCACAATGGTTTCCACCTGCGCGGTGTGAGGGGGTGAATGCTTCGGTGGGGTGAGCTCCTGGTTCGATTTGTCCTCCCCGCTGCTTCGGCACAAGGCTCCGGGCAAAGCTGGGGGAAAGCAGCGGTGCGCCCTGCGGGTAAGGTACCGGCTGGGGGGCGATTTGTCGGGGCTGGGGGTCCCGCAGAATCCCGGTCCATCGTGCCCGGTCCACCCCCGTTCACGGTAGCGGCTGAGGCCTGCGGGGAGGCGATGTTCAGGCCCACAAGGAGGCGACAACTCCTTAAATTTGTGTATTTGGCGTGGAAAAGCGGAGGACGAGGCTCGTCGGCTGGAAGTTGGTGCGGGGAGCTGAGCGCGGCCGTTCCCGGGGGTTCCTGCATCCCCCTGGCTGTGAGCCCCGGAGCTCGCTCTTGGGGGGTCCATTCGGAGCAGGGGGAGGCTGAAGACCTCAAATGCATAATTTCTCTAAGAAATGCTGCAAATCTGCTGCTCTAGCCCACGGTTGAGCGCATCGCTCCCTCCCCCCGACCAGGCGTCGGTGCCCCCGGGTCCGCTCTCCATGCGGGGGCTCCTGAGGGGTCGGCAGAGCTGAAAACTCCTTAAATAAGAACAAATATACCTAAAGAGGCCGGGGGTCTGTTCAGGATTCGAGCCGCCCTGGGTTTGCGGTTCGTGTTGTGCCAAAACCCTCCAGCAGCTGAGACTTTTACTGGGTTCAAAAATGAATCAGCAATATCCAAAGCTAGAATGGGTAGTAGTTTTGGGGACAGATTACTGATTTGTGACAGTGTAATCAACTCCCACTTGTTTAGGGCAAGGAATATTTACACCCTAACCCTACACAGGCTGGGTAATTCCTGTCTCTTTGCCTTTTGCTATGCAGATCCACCTATTTAGGTCTAAGAGCCCTTTCCTGGGTGAGATTGCTGGAGCTCTTACCCAGAGAAATGGGGGTAGGATTCACGATTTTCTTTAAAGCAAGCAAACAGTGCTAAAGGGAAAGGGAGTTTTGCAGCTCTCTGTGGCCACCGTAAAATTCTCTGCTGTGTAACAGGCTACTCCAAGGTTATTTGTTCTGATTATGCTGCTTGGTGAATGGGAGAACTTGCACATACGAAACTTAACCAGACTTGCTTCCTATCCTTGTGGACTGTGTCCTGATGCTGCTTTAAGCAAATGTAACTTTACACCTAGAAAGGTTTGGTATGTGGTTTCACCCTAGTAGTAGCTGATGACTGGCCACAGTTTGACCAAAAATTCACGTGAAATCAGGGGCAAAGCAGAAAAAAACCCTTATCTATTGTGCTGTACTTGTCAAACGGACCCTCAATATGATTCTTGTGTTGTGTGAAGCCTGGATGTATTCACTGTGTGAAATCAGCCCTGGCTAAAACTTTTACTCCCTTTATTTTGTGCATTTTGCTGTAACACCTAGCTAGTGTTACCGGTGGCAGGCTGTGCTTCCAGTAGTCCACATAAAAGACAGCACAACCTATGACTTAAGGATGTGCGATCTTCCATTTGTGTATCTTCTTGAAGCTCGCCAGAGAGTCTCTCATCCATGATGCTTATCACACTGCTGGAGTGTGTAATGGGCATGCAAGGTTCTGTTCCAGGTGGAACAGCCCTGCAAAATTGGGGATGGCTCTTCCCTGGTGTTTATTTGGGTCCAGCCCCTTTTCCCTCAGTGTAGTTTAACCGGGATGTGAATTTGAACCTCTTTTTGAGGTGCCATTCTCTTCCTGCTTTCCTAATATCGCCTACAGAAATGATGTCCTCTGGATGCAGTTACCTGGAGCCAGCTCCTTTCTGGAAGGCAAAAAGGAGCTTGTTAACAGTTACCTCTGTGCTTAATTAGTTGTTTAACTTAGTAGGATGGAAATGCTCCCTCCTGCCCAGCGCAGTTGGGTCGCTGTGGTGTGTCACTGTGTACCCAAAGCTGTACTTTATGTCAGCGCTAAAACGGTAACTGTGCTTGATACAGACATAAATGGGATGAATGTTGGTAGTTTACATGTAGCTCTTGATTCCCCTTGTGTGCCTGTTCTGTGGACTGTTCAGAGGGCTGAGCAAAGGAAGGGAATAGTGTAGTGAATTTGAGGCCTTTATTTCTGTTTGCTGAAGTCAAATGACTGGAATTAAATGTGACCTGTCTGAAAGCCAACCTTGTTTCCAAAAAGTGCATGGGGAGCTGAGATCAGAAAACACATTACAAACATTGCAGTAGCATAACTTGAGGCAAGTGCAATCATTTACTTGACTAATGAATCCCCTGGGCTGCTAGCAAGAGAGCAAATCTCTCATTCATCTTCTTAATTTAATAAGCAGAGGGGTTGGCCTTAAGGGTAAATGAAATGCGTAGTGATCCCATGAATGTTTCAGCAATTTGATGTACAATAAGATAAGGGAGATCCAGCAAATGGCTTAGTTTATTCTGAGAGGCTGTCAATAGGTTTTAAGGGAGAGAAGGAAGAGCTGATAGCTCTGTGGAGCTCTCTCCACTGCATTTCTCTCCCAATTTCTGCATTTTGCACAGGCTGGAACGCAGGAATTTTATTTAATTTTTTTTTTAGCAGATCATCTAGTGAGCTTAATACAAAGTGATGCCTGTTGTGCTTGGCGCTGCACAAGAGACAGTGATCAGAGATCAGTGAGCTCCCAACGGGATCTGTCTGCAGCAAATAACCCTCTGCTGCTTTCCCTGCTCCTTGGAAAGGTTCGTGGAAGAGCTGGAGGATGCCTGTGCTTGTGGGAGCTAATGAGGCTCATTCCTGTCTTTCATGCTCTTAATTACTTTAGAGAAGAAATCAATGGTGTGAATATTTAATGGGTATAACAGCGGCCGTTGCGGCAATTACTGTGTGAGCACCAGAGTAAGTGTTATGCATTAGGGAAACTGAGGCAGATATGCAGTCGTAATATTGCTATAGATGATAAATAAACCTTTTAGCATAAAAATGAAAACGAGGTAAGGAAGCTTCTGACACATGCAATAAATTGGGTAGTTTTTAAAAAAACAAATAAACCCAAACCAGAACAAATCCCTCACCCAAAAAAACTCCCCAAACAAACAAAAAAACCCCACCAAAGCCCCAAACAAACAAAAAAGCAACCACAAATAAAATCACCAGAAGAGAATACTTCTTAAATGTCAATTAAACCATAAACCATTTAAAGTGGCTTTTGGGAAGCTGGTTAAAGCATAAAGTTAAAAATGGGAATGCTTGTTCTTGGCTATTGTTTGAGAGAGGATTTGAGGGATTAGATGGTCCATTGCTATTGAATCTAGTTCATTACTTAACAATGAGCACAAAATATAGAGCAGAAAACTGAGTTAAATTATCAAAAAATTATTGGGTTTTGGTGTGTTGTGAATTTCAAGGTTCTTGAAATCAAACCAGCTGGTCAGATTTTCTATGAAGGTAAAATACAGAGATATAATGAAGTTAATGTATTGCATTGGGATCTGAAATATTTGCATTTGTGAAGTCCGCCTAATTTGATGGGATGGAAACTACAGAATATGGATTGAAGTTATGAAACTTCATGTATATGCATTAGTATAGTTCTGTATTACAGTAAGATTGTTTCTAATGGAGTACTTTTGGATCCTGGCCAGTATTTGCAGGGCTGCTCTTCTAGAGCTTGGTGACTTTACCGAGTAGAAAATTGCTCCTTTTAATTGAGGTAAATAGTTGTCATGCGCTGAACAAGGTGTTGGCACAATGTGAACAGCATCGTTCTATTTTACACTTCACGTTGCAGTTCTGAACACATCAAGGAGTGAAGACCTTGAGAAATCTTAGCATCGCAGCATTTATGCTAGCACAAGGCAAAATTCCTCAGAAACCTCGCGGTGTGTTTGGCGATTGCTGTGGATTCCACGTGCAAGGTGCTGCTGTGTCAGGGCACAGGCTCAGTTTTGGGGTGTGAGTAGTTTGATGTTGGAACAAAGAAAATTTGGCTGAATTGGGCTTGTGGATGTTCTGTGTCTTTTGCGGTGTTGTATCTGTATGAGATGCATAGAATCCTCTTGGTTGGAAAAGACCTCTAAGATCGAGTCCAACTCTTAACCCACCCCTGGCACTGCCCCACGTCCTGAGAACCTCATCTCTGTGTGTCCAACCCCTCCAGGATGGTGACTCCAGCACTGCCCTGGGCAGCCTGTTCCAATGCTCTACAGCCCTTTGGGGAAGAAATTTGTCCTAATATCAAATCTAAACCTTCCCTGGTGCAACTTTGCTTCAGCCTGTTTTCACTTGAGGGTGGTTTTTTGTGCTGGTGTATTAGAATAACGTAGTTTTTTGGCTGTGCTGCTAGCTGTCACTTCCTTCCGAAGAGTCTGGGCAGCATTAAGCTGTGTTAGATGGGGAGAACAAACAGTGGAAACACGAAGCTGACTGAGCCCCGTGTTCACCTCTGCGCGCCAGTGCTTAGATAACGCTCCAGTCTTCGTGTGACCCTGACGAGCATCGGGGTGAGAGAGGCCAGCAGCCTTGGCTGAGACTGAAGATTTTCAGTTCCCAGTTTGGTGTGCGTAGCTCACTCCAGACTGGGAGTTTGTTACCAACTGGTGTTAGGCTTACGAGAAATAAACCCTTCCTGCTGACAGACCCCAGGCTCTCAGCAAACCTGTTGCACAGGCAGGCATTGGGCCCCAAGTGTCCCGTCTCCCAAGCACCTCTCTTGCTGTGCTGCCTCTTTGTGTAATTGAGAAGCATCTGGTAAATGCTCTGTGCTGTTGTGCGTGGCTGGTGGGTGACTCCAGAGAAGCTTCCCGTGCAATGGAAGAGCTGAATGATGGGGATATGCAAGTGCTCTAATGCCAGCCAGGGCCTGAGTTTGCATGTTCCTGTGTCTCGGAGGGCGGCCAGTGCCAGATGTGTCTGAGAGAGGGGCCAGGAACTCCTTAGTGTGCTCTTTTAAAATGTCAAACTCTTCTGTCCGCTTCACAGAGCCATGAGAACTCCCATGTCTTCAGCTGAGCCTCCATATTAGAAATGGTCATCCTGTACCTCGTTCCAGAGCCCGCTGGGTTTCATTTGGCCACAAGTCCGAACCTCTGCTGTACTCTTGTCCTGGGAGGTTTAGCCTTAATGCATTTATCTGTGTGTACAAGGCGAAGGGAACATTTCTGTTTTTACAGATGGCGTGGATTCAGGAAATCCAGTCAGCTGGTGTGGATCTGGAAACCATTCTGCCCTTATTAACACCCTCGGATGATATAAACAGAGAATCCCCAAAGCAAGGAGCAGTCTAAATAAAACTTCAGGCCAAACCAGAACATCTAAGGTGTGCCAGATCTTGCCTCAGGGAAAGAGGGAAGATGGGAAGTGCCAGGAAAAGGAAGATCTTAGTTTCTAGGAGAATGGCCCCTTGATTAAAGAAAGTCTGTACTCTTGTGTCTCCCAGAAGGCACAGAGGAGAGCTGAGGAAGGGATACCCTGGGCAATGGGCTTTTCTCTGCCACTGCCCTGTCTTTTCTCTTCTCTTGGAAATGACTGGTGAGACCTAAGCCAGGGATTGTCTTAAGACCAAGGTTGGAGGCCAGAAATCCTTTATAGATCTGAGCCTGTGTTTGCTGTCTGCCTCAGTTTCCTGTCTGTAGTACAGAAAGAGCAACTAAAAATACCCAGCTGCAGAGCAGCATCTGTGCCTGTGGTGGGAGCCCTGAGGTCTTGCTCTCTGGTGTGTCCTTCCTAGTATCTGGAGGGAGATCTGGTGGCTGCAGGTATGTGACATCAGGGCTTGGGGATGTGCCACTTGTCACTGGGAGGGTGGCACAGCTCGGGTACATCTCTATGTGCCCTTGCCCTGACCTGCGTCTGTAGTGGGGAGTGGGCTGTGGAGCAAAGTGATCTCAAGTGGGGTGGTGAAGAGGCTGTTCCTATGTCCTGCCAAATGGACAGGGACAGTTCTTCCTGTGTTGACATCTCTGATCAAGACAGAAGATGGTGAAGAGGCCAGAAAATGCTGTGTGAAACAACTTTGAGAGCTGACATTAAAAAAGGGAGTTTCCTCTCTTTCTTCTGCTGTCTTGTCTATTTCTGCTTTCCTTTTATCTCTCTTCCCTTTTTGTTTGTGTCTGTTCTTTCCTTGTAATTCCTAGTGTAAGTAAGAAAGAATTTAATATGCTGAGACAGAAGTTGTTCCATGCGTTGCAGATGCGCAACATGTCTTCATTAACTCCCCATGACATTCAAAATAGCTAGAGATAAAGACAAACGAAATCTGGGAAGACAAATATAAATACTATTCCCCCTCCCTTCCTCTCCCCCCTCCCCGCACAATGCTCCCCCCTAGGGCATGCATTCAATTACTGAAGATGAATGGAGCAAAGCAGAGCAGCGCTGGGGATGCTCTCACTAGCACTGCCTGCATCTGCCATCAGATGGCCCCAGACTTCACCAAATCCACTCCCAGCCCCGGGTCCAGCCTGGGAGATGCTGCCTGGGCTCGGCAATCCCTCCTGTCCCCGGCGGGGTGACATCTCACAGCCGGTCAGGGAAGGCTGGCGAAGCCCTGAGCAGGCGCTGCTGCGTTTCCCACATCAGGGCTGTTTCTTTCTGACCTCCTAATGTGTATGGAAGGGAAGACCTTGGTGTTTAAGGCACTAGATGGGGAGCGAGGAGCCAGGCTTGTTGTCCTTCAGCCCGCTGAGTAGGTGTGATGAGTGATGTGGCTTCTCCCCACGTGTGTGGGGTATGGACACGTGTGGAGCAGGGGTGTTTGCTGGCAGAGGCTGCACGTGTGGTTGCTTCTGCTGTCCGGCAAATCTAGATGATATTATGGTGAGCTTGAGGTTCTGGTTAGCTTCTGTTTTGCTGAATGTACACTGGAGGAGTTGTTTTGTGCGCCCACGTCCACCCTGCCGTGTCTCCCCAGCACGCACAGGGTCTCAGCCCTGTGCTGATGTGCTGAAGCAGTGTGTGTGCAGAGGGTCTCATTGCGGAATCTGTTTGACGCAGGATTCTGTGAAATGGCTGTTAGCATCTTACAGGTCTGTTCACCAGTGGTTCATGTGTCTGTATAAGGGTCTATAACTCCTGGAGATCTGGTCTAAAACTGTTGTTTTTTTGAGGGGAGGAGAAGCCTGTCTGCCCTGGGGTTTGCAGCTGGGTACCCAGAACACTCCGGCTTGCTCTGACTCAAAGGTGCACAAGGAGCCGCTCTTTCATGCGTCCTTCCCTGTACTCCACCAGACTCCAACTCCATTCAAGCTTTACTTGCGTGAAAGTGTCTCTCTGATCTCTCAGAGCTTTTCTGTTGCTGCAGTGCTGCAAGAGTTATGGTGAGCTCAGATTACTACGAGCTGGGGCGAACAGCTTCCCAAGGAAGGACTTGCCATCTCTTTCCATTATACTCCTTTCAGTTCCCTACTTCTCTGTGCACAGCAGATGATTATCTCACAAAAGCATTCAGGGTTTTTTTTCCCTGTGTAGTTCAAATTATCCTTTCCTAAGTGTATTACCTTGCGTTTGTCTGCGCTGAACTTCATCTGACTTCGTGCTACCCATCCGCCGAGCTTTGTTAAATGTAATTGAAATTGAGTTTGGGCTGGGGGTGGAGGCCTGGGGTTGATGTAGCAGAAAAGCTCTGCTTCCAGGACTAAAGAAATACCGTGAGATATTGCAGTCGTTGAGTCCTGTTAAGTCCAGTTGTGTTCATGTTACAGTGAATTAAGTGAACATCAGAAACGAAAGGAAGGGCAGAACCTCATCTCTGCCACGCCAGGCTTAAAACCAGAATAACCGAAGAGCCTTCTGTGTGTGGATTCAATTTCATGCTCTGTTGTCTGAGGTCAGAATCTGTCCCTTGGAAATAATCTAGAAATGGCAACTTCTTTCTTTCTCTAGTAGAAGCAGGCTGAGAGAGCGAAACGGGGATTGTTCCTTTGTGTCAGAGGACACAACCCCTGAGGGTTCACTACAGGCCAAGCAGGAATCTGGACACAGTTTTCTCATTAAGAACAGTATCTGCTTCCAAGGACTTAAGCAAGTTCATCTACACAGATGAGCTGGTGAATAGACTCACAATTTGCTCTGATTGTTTCATTGTTTAAATTACTCCAAGTAACTGGCTAATCGTAAGAAGTTAAGCTTCTAATAGGAATAGTGGGGGTAAAACCACAAACTACCATTAAAATGAAGCTGCTTCTTGTGAATAGAATTATACAGCCCACTAAACTACAATAGTAGAGGGCTATATTCAGCAACCCAGGCAATACCTTTCCATCCCTTGCTATTAAAAGGCTTTTGTGGTGTAAGGTGGCATGCTGTGAGAAGGACCCAGGTCTCCACTGGGATAAGTGAACTCAACACTGTTGCCTGTAGCTTGCATATAGGTCGGATAAGTGTGTTCACTTTTTGTTTCCCAAGGAGTTCATCAGAAATAGATGGAGAGTTCAAGTTCTCCCTACTGCAGTCAGCAGCAGAAGGCATTTCAATGGATGTACCCCTCATCTCATGCTTCTCCTTATATTCCTAAGCCATAAATCCCCTGCTCAAATGCTGCACTCAGCTTGGTGCTGGAACTTGGATAGTTGGATGTCGAACTCCCTTTAAACTCCTTTAGGCTGGGATTTTTAAGCATTGCAGCCACTCTATGAGGAAGGGGTTGTGTTGTGATACTGTATATACAGAGCAGACACCTGAAGTGGGGAGAGATTCTGGTTTGATGGGCTCTCCAGCACCAACAGAGATGAAACGGAGGGGAGACGGTGGGTGACGTGGGTTGTGAGTACTCGGCTTGTTTTGCAGCAGCGGCCAGCCAAGCTCTGCTGAGGTCTCCCTGCTGTTCCCCGCACTGCTTCACCTTTCCCTTTGTCGGTGCTTTGTGGTTCAGCTCCCCTCTCTTCTCCCCGTGTTCCTTTTAATGGTTTATTATTGCCTTAGTGGGGTTTTTCCCTCCTTCGGTTCCTGTGTCTTGCGCAATGAACAGCTCCAGCATCCCCGTGCATGACTAGCAGCTTCAGGTAACGTTTAGTGGCAATTAAATGAGATTCTCCTCCCCCCACCCTACCCCTTTGTTGAATGAATCTAAAAAGGCTTTTATGGGGGGGAAGTGCAGGGGGGAAATTAAAAGGGTTCATAAAAGTGAATTTTAAGAAAAGCCTAATGAAGGAAATGAACCTCCTGAGAGATCAAAGCTGAACCTGCTGTGCCAGTGCAGAGAGTTTGGGCTTTTTCTGATGTTTCCACTGGCATGAAAGCACATGCACAAATATTTATTCCAACAGCTTTAACTCTTGAAAGTCCTGTGGGGTTGGCATGAATGACCTATTTCTGTTGTGTCTGGTGCTAGGGCTCAACAGTTTCATTAGGAATTCACTTAAGTGAAGCCTCTTTGTGCTTATGGAGAGGATTGGGCATCCCCATGAGGCCCATCAGTGCTGGGGATGCCACCTTCATCTCTAAGAACTGGCTCAGCTCTGTGTTTTGCTTTGTGACATCAGTCCTGCCTCTTGCTACAGTGGCACTACGAGGAAAATGCTGTCTCAGGTAGGAGGTATGATGGCATTACCCCTCTATTCCCCTGCTTGCCAGCTCTCCGTCATGAGGGAGATGGTATTTGAAGGGGCGAAATGGTCACAGTAAGTTATGGAAATGTTACAAAGTCTTAAAATTCCATTTTCCTTAAATTAAAAAAATAGGGGCCTCTCAATAGGCTCCAAGGGGGATGGAAATGTTGACCGAGTTGCATGTAGGGGAAGTCCCATTAATCATGGAAAGCAAACTGAAGGCTCTTAATTTTAACCAATTTTTGTAGGCCAGGCTCCCCATACCCGTAATTTTTCCATTACACATGTAATCTCCTTTCTGAAAAGGGCTAGGTTTGTTTAGCATCAATTTTTTTTTTTGGTTGTTGTGGATTAAAGACTGGACGGTTCAAATTTGTCAGGGCCTGGCTCTGGTCTCCTCTCCTCATCTCGTCACTTGTCGCCCTTACGCAGGTCCCAAGGCTCTTACTTTTAAAGTGTTTCCATGTGTTTGAGAACAGAATAAAAATGGGGCTGCACAGAGTCCCTTATGCACTCGCAGCTTCCCAGAGTGCTAATGAGGAACATATTGGCAGTAAGTGGCTGAGCAGAGCAGTATAGCAGGAACAACAACTTGCACGCAGCCTTATTTATTGCAGGCCTGTTTCTCGGAGAGACGGAATGTCAACCTGGATTTGGACTTTCACCTAATCTTCTCTGGAAGTACCTAGAGATATTAAGTGGCCACCTACTCGGTGCTGGACTTCAGTTTAAAAGCCGATCCAAAAGCCTGCTTCTACGAAAGCAAATTACTCGCAGGCGCGGTGGTGGCTGTAGGTCATGACCATAAGCCTCAGGCTCCGTATAAAACCTTTGGACCTGATACTTTTTTGTATAGACTGGGGTGATTTTGCCACGGTTGGAGTGCTGCTGGGGTGGGATTGGTGACAAGGGTGGGAGGCATCATGTCCCTTTGCTGGGAGGTGATATTGAAGCTGCTACAAGAGAGCTAGCAAGAGCGTAGTTTTCCTAGAACCTGGCCTAGGAGGAGGACACTGGGTTTTCTTGGGCCTGTGTGTCAGAAGACAATCCTGCTCACTTCCATAACAGCCTGTTTGAGCGAGGAGGTGCGGAAGAAAACAATGGGGACCAAAGTCCAGATTTAGTGATGTGCACCCAGACTTGGGGAACTTCATGGGCATGTACATGCCTGTGATGAGAGCCTGATTTTTCAGGTTGACTTGTTGTCTTTTAATAGAAATACTGCTGCCTGAATGGATAAACAGGAGGATTTCTTCATGGACCAGCACATGTGTTGTATTGCTCAGTCTCATTCATCTCTCTGCCCTTTTTGAATACACAGTGTTCATAACCTGGTCTACTGTCAGTGCTTCACTCTAGTGCCCTGTTCTCTAGCAATATTCCTTGCTTAATACAGAAAGCAATAAAAGTATTCCTGCCTGCTATTTAGTCTCTATTCATGAGGAGAGCTGGAGATGTCTGATAGACCATCTCCCCTCTGCGACTGGGGTACTTCCAGGAATCTACAGAAGTATTGAACTTGGCCCAATGAACATCGTTACACTTTAAAAAGCTAGTCACTGAGTTATTTTTATAATTAGTTGCCTGTTGAGATTCATGATTACCCATGTGCATTCTAATGACTTGATTAAAATATTTTTGAACCGTGCTTTCTCCACTTGCCCAGATCCAATCAGACAAAGCCATGATGGAGAGCACTTTGCCTTTTACAGCACTGTCTGAGTAGCAATTAGCTGACAGTTACAGCAACCTAAAAACAGTATATTGTTTTAAAGGGGTCTTCTTCAGGGTGAACAGAAGAATTTTTTCAAAAGAGTGAAGTTCTTCATTAACAGGCTGACCCAGCTGCTTCAATAGCGCAAAATTGACATCGCTCTGATTTACCCTGGCTGAGAACTTCACCCTCTGCATTAAATTACACAAATTACTATGAATATTGCAAACTACAGTCAGTCCCTTCCTGCCAAGGGATGAGCTCATGATTCCTCACTTGTCTTGTGAGGGTTATGATGACCTAACCAGGACCAAAGATTGCAAGTTCTTGCAGTTCCTTTGGACTGCTCTTTGTAGCAAGAATGGCGAATTCTCTGAAAACCACTGCTTTATCAGCAGAGATGTGGGAATGACAGCGCCTTTGTTCTTCCAGGAGGTGGAGAATCTCTTACCAGCGTGTACGTGAGCCGGCTGGGGTCTAAAGGCAAGTCCATCGGTCTCTGGTCACGTTATCTGGCTGGTAGAAGGTTATTTCTGATTCTGTGCTTAGTCTGTTTCTTGGTATTGCAAACAACAGAGCTTCCCCTGGGGATGGTGGTTCCCATTCTAACTGGGCTTGAGTTTTGTCCCTGCACAAACTTATTTATTTGCCTCTCAGGCTTTTTACTGCTTATGCAGGGAACAAGGGAGCCAACGCAAAGCTATCATCTCGCTTATGCTGAAAAACCTTATAGTGAGGGAGGAAGCTGGCTCAAATCGAAGCAGATGCTATGTGGGAACAATTACCTGAGAGAAACTCTGGGAGGGAGCGGAAGAGATAATGAAACACCTAGGGATTTGGGAGTCAGCTTTCCAAGGAGCAAAGGGGTTAGCAGTTTAGAGCTGGAGCTCGCAGCTGTGGTGAGAATCAGCTTCCCTTTCTCTCCGCTCCTCCTTTTTCCTCTCTTTGCTCCCCCTGGCTCAGGGGGTGGAGGAGAAGGTGACCTTTTGGAGCACGAGTCCCATTGCCAGCAAAGAGCCCCGGCTGCAGTGGTGCTGTGCTCGAAATGCAACTTGCTGAGCTCAGCTGCTGCCTGCAGCCCTGGCCAAGGCAAACAGCCGGCGCGGGGAGATTGCCGGGTCCTGACCCAGCTGCTTGTCAGCAGAGGAGCTCTCTCCCTGCTAGATGGGGCGTCACTGTCGCCAGATCCAAGGCAGCGTGAGCTCTACACGGATGTGAACTTAATGCCCTGCGACTCCAGGAGAACAAGAGCAGGATGGGTGCCCAGAAATCATCCAGCCGTGGATTCCCCGGAGCCCAAGGCTTAGCTAGTTCCCCTCCCCTTTCTCTTCTTCTGCAGGCAAGCACTCCTATTCCATCAGCCCGTCTGAAAGGGCCAGCTTTGTTTTCAGTTTACCTACACAGCTTCCAGTACTGTTGATGGGGGATTTAGCATATGTGTTAATAGCAGGCTGAGCTGGGAGGACCAGGGGATGCATAATGCTCGCTGGGTTTCTGTGCCTGTCCTGCCAAAAGCCCACTGTTAGTTAAGGCTGTTTCTATTCAGTCCAATAATAAAAACCGTTTGGACAAATTGTCATTCCTGCGAAACAGGCTGTGCTGTTCAAAATGAGTTGCTGTGTGGAGTTAGGGCAACAGCAGCAGTTCAATGGTGCAAATAGCAACCTTTGCCCTTGCAATGCACCTGAAAGTAAAAATAAGGCTGGATTTTGGCACCTGAAGACCTCTAAGAGATCCACTCGCATCTCAGGGCCTCCATCCCAGTTTGGTTTTAGAGTCCTTGTTCCCCCATCCTTACGTGCTGCAGTTCTGAGGGTTGAGACATGGATTGCCAGGGTGCTTCAGCATCTCCTCTGTGTCACCTTTCTGTTGACTTCGGAGCCCGGTTTGAGTTTTTGCTGCTAATACTGACAGGCATCCAAAGTGCTGGTTGTGGGTCATGCTTACTCCTTCCAAGCTACGAATCTCATGAGATGCTAAGAGAAAGCTGAATTGTTAAAGATGCCTGGTTTGCAAGAGATGGCCTGTGGCCCAGAGGTTAGATGGATTGAGAGACAAAGAAAAGCACACCAGGAAATTACTGAAACCACTGGTTTTCAACCTGTGGTTTGCGACCATTTCTAAGGAACTGTTAAGAAATTTTTAGAGGAACCTGTCATCAGTATGCAGACATCTGACTTACAGGGGAGAAACCTGTGTTTTAGGAACTCGTCTAATAATACTAATATAAAAAAAACCCAAACCCTTCAACAATCTAGGTTTGTAATATGAATTTTCATGTGAATCTTGTCAAAATTGTCAAGTCTTCAATGCAGAAAGCTTCATCCTGTGTACCTTAAAACTGTGTAAAGTGAGATGTGTATGGTTTGATACTTACCTGTATGGGGTTTTTTAACCCACACTGAGGAGTTCAAGGGCGCACCATTTCTAACCCAACACTAATTTGGCCTGATTCAAATGTGGCTTCTGTTCTTCCTTTTTAAACTTAAGGAAAGACTATAAAACCTACGTTGGGTGCATGCTGGAGGAGGTTTGAACTAGTACTTTACAGCACAGGAGATTATACTCTCATTTTTCTCCGACGTGATTAACGGGGCTATTGCCGGCGATCGCCTTGGCTCCGGGTAAAGCATGTCCAGCTAGCAGTTTCTGCAGTAAGCATGGAGTGCATCAGCAAAGACACGAAAAAAAAATATCTCATTGTTCATAATTTGTTATTGTTTCACCTGCCTTGAAATGGTAATTGCAAGCGCTTTGATTAATGGGTTAGAATGCAATTTAGTTTCAATTGTTGCAGGCTGGTCCTACCCACCCCTGAGCCGGGCTTTGGAAACTGCTCCATCAGCACTCAGCAAATCCTTACAGATCCCCATGCTTCTGCTACAGCAGCAGGTGTTCATGAAGAAAAGATGCAGGGAAGGTTATCCCTGTTAAAACAAGGCATTTATGGTGATCTTGTCCCAGTTCTTCTTTGTTTCTTTTCTTTTTTGCTTGTTTTAAGCTTTCAGGTGGGGACCCTGCTACTTAGTCTCTTGATTTTAGGCACTCGTGGTGTTGTCTGTTTATTTGCTGTACTTGGAATATTTTTCATGCTATAACAGAACCAGATTTAACCCAGCCTAAAATTTGCAGTTAAGACAGTGAAATGCTTAGAAATGTTTTGTTTTCACAGTGAATCAGGAGCTGCAAATTAGCGTTACCGCTGGTCTTACCAGCAGGAGATAGACAGCGCTGGGGATTGTGGATGTGATTGCCAGACAAGAACTTTTGTATTTAGCTGTTGGACAAGCTTGTGTGTGATACTCTGAAAACAAGTTAATCAGAGAGCAGCAATTCCAGAGCTTGAACACAATAGCGACAAGCCTAGAAGGGACCTCGAGAAATCATGTAATTCAGCCTCCTGCTTCAAGGCAGGATCTGTTCTACCCAGGTTACTCCTGACATACCTGCCTAATCTGCTTTTCATTTGCACCGAGGGAGCACTTAAACAGACTGATTGAGGAGATTTTTGTCTTCCTCTAATATTTCACCATAATCTCCCATGGTTCAAATTAGTGTTGTTATTCCTTGTCCTATCAACCAGGAGCAGAGAGAAAAAATAGCTTTTGTTCCCTCTTGCCTAGTTGAAGGCTGAGGGGAACTCAGTCTTTACTAGGCTGGACACTCCCTGATCGTTCAGCCTTGTGTCTCAGTCAGTGTTTTCTAGACATCTTATTCTTATTTCCTATGAAACTTGCCTTCAGTTCTGTGCTTTGCCTAAAATGCAGCACCAAACGCTGCATGTGGTACCCCCACTTGAGGCCTGAACCAGTGCAAGAGAAGAAACAGTCATGTTTTACAGGGTTCTTCTTTGTATTTATAGGTGTTTAGCTTTTCCCCCCCTCCTCATAGAAAACCCAGAAAAGGTGCAGTTCAACTCCGGCCAGCTAGATTTGTGAGATGCTCTATCCACCAAGCGTTTCTACATAGTTGTTGGTATTGTTGGAGCTTAACAAAAATCTGGAGTCACATATGCAAAACTGAGATCCAGGCACCCCCAAAAGCTTGGAAGTTGGTGATATTCAGCCTTGCACAGGAAATTAGTTCATGGCTTTGGCGCCCGGAGAAGCCCTCGGCTCGGCGCTGCCGCGATGCTTTGCCGTAGCCTGCTGCAGGAGAGCGGATTTTGAAGGTCGAGTGCTGCAGAGCAATTAGTTTCGAGCCAGCCAAGCCAAAGCAATGCTGACACCTCGGCACAAGAGGGTGCAATAGGTTTGTAATATAACGTAGAGGCGAGGTGGGTTTGTCCCTTCTGCTGCAGCGGTGCCAGCGGAGAAGTTTTTCTTTGCTGAGACTTGTCTCGCAGACCTAATATCCTGTTAATTGGTGGAGTTCGAGCTGTGTGAGTTGCCCTCGTTATTTTCAAGTCCTTTTCACTCTGAGTATTTCCATAATTATGGTAATTAAACTTGGTGGGGCTTTAATTATTATTTTTTAAAAAATAATCAGAACTGTAGTTGAATTATGAGAGTGCCAAAACAAGCCTGGCAAATCATAATTTTAGTTTGCTGCATTATAAATCAAAACCAGACTTGATTTCCCAGCTTGCTGGATGTTTTGTTAACCAGATCACTCCAGCTCTCCTGAGGCCTCATATGCCAAGAGCTGTCCCTGAAGGAGCAATCAGGCTTTATAAATAGCAGCCTTAACAAGAGTGTCACTGCCAGATGCTGCTGAAATAACTTAGGGACTCCTGCACAAAGGAAACTCCCTCATCTGGGGGCAGCTGGGCTCCCATCCATTATCTAGGACATCCCCCTGCTTGTGAAATCTCGGGGAAGCTGTTAGGATGCCTGCAGATGGGGTCACACGCACATTCCCGTGTTTCTCAGATGCTGGGCTTGCCAGCAGCTCCCCCGATACGCTTTGTGTTTACTACATGAGTTCAAGATCTGAGTTTGATCTATCGCGTCCATTCATGTCTTGTATAGGAACAGCAGTAACTCCTCTCTGCCTAATTAGCTCTAATGAGTGCGTAGCTATGTTCTCCCTTAACACGGCAGTGACTGAGCTGCCTTCGAAGGATCCCTAAATGTTTAGCAGCGATTGCAAGGGGTGGTTCAGTCTCCTGCATTCCCTGAAGAATCAGGTTGTTTTCCAAAAGTCCTTTCTTGTGCCTATTGCCAGTTCTCTTGGCTGGGAACATCAGGCTTTCTAAGCAATTAAGATGTATGGTGGACAATATACTCTAGTTTTTAGGTAAACAATGAATTTTAAAATGTAGGACAGGTGTGCAAGTCTCCAATAAGGCATTATTTGAGAAGTACTATGTGTTGAGATCTGTATCAGAATACATTCAGAAATGAGTCGTGGCCTTGTAGGCATCTAGGTAAGGTAATAAGGACCGACTGGTACTTGAACTCCCCAGGATTTCACAAGGAGGCGGATGTATTTTCGAACAAACTGTAAAAGACTCTCCAGAGGTGATGGAGACAAGAAGCCACAGAAAAGAGGATGGGGAAGAATGACAGAGATGGACTCTTTAGGGGTGGTCATTGGGGTCTGTGGCAGTTGGTCTTTGAACCAAAGCACGGTTCAGTACTGTTGTGTGTAAGTGCTTTACTCAGGCTCAGAGTCTCTTTGTGTCCTACTTGCAAAGACAGTCACCCCTTGCATGAGGGAGCACGTTGGGTGCGCTGTCAGTGGACTACACAGGAGTGCTCTGGATGGAAAGAAAGAACACTGTATTGCCGTGGAAGCAGGGGACTTGATAGCAGAAGAGTGTTCTGGATGTGTTCTGGGCTTCCCATAAGACCTAATGTACAAGATGAATTTCTCCTGCTCTGTCTCACCAAAGGCTTTGAAATACAGCGGTTGGGATGGCAAGAACAACCTAAACTTAGATGCTTCCATCTTGGGCATCCATGTGTATTAGGAATGTGTTGGTTCACCCCCTTGCTCTGAAAAATAAGCCCTTCTCTTTCCAGAGAACTGCAAGTTTTGTGGTTATTTTGATTTTTTTTTTTTTCCTGGTTTATTTGCATGCATTCCATATTGCACAAACTATATAATTTCTGTTTCCTGACTATTCCTCTACTAACTTTAGTTTTTGGATTTCTAGGTAGGGGAAAAAGGGGATCATGGGGGAAGTCATCTCTAAAAAGGGAAGATAATGCTGTTCCACATCTGGAGCAGTGTTTGCCAATGAAGTCAAACGGTGTGAGGCTACCTGATTCCCAGCATGTGGCAAGCTGGGTTTCAAACATTAAAGGCACAGTAAATCCCAAGTAACTGCAGATCATGTACCACAGGGTATGTAAACACATCACCTCACGGGTGGAAATATTTGGCTAAGGAACACTTGTTTGCAATCCTTAAATACGTGCAACAAGCGCACCCTGTGCTAGGCAGCAGCTTCTGCATGTCTTTGTCTATGGGAAGTTATCAAAAGGCTAAGGAAAATAAATCTCCTTTCAGGCTTTCATCTGAAATGAGATTTATAAATACATATGTATAACATATTCAAAAAAAAATCTAAAGACCTTATATGTACCAGTTGGGTTGTGATCATTTCTGGGAAGATGCTGTCAACAGAAATGCATACGTGCTTGCTTACTCATAACCACCACGATCTGTGGACTGTTCTGCTGCTCGGACAAACAAGAGCAGGAATGGCCAGCTGGGCCACCACAGAGCTCTGAGAGCATCTTGAACTAACAGCCAAAACATTCTCTGCCTTAATGTCATGACTGTGCATCATTGATGTCTCCTCAATAGGCGGGACTTGCTATGAGAGGTGGATCTGTTCCGAAAGGGTGGTGTTGAGCTGCGTCCTTGGGATGGGATTTTCTGTTATCCTCCCTGTTATGGATTCTGTTACACAGGATGAAAACAGACACGAAACTTTTGTCATCGTGCTTAGAAGTATTTACTTCCAATGAAAGTGTCTTCACTAACTGCAGGGCTGGGAGATGAGGTCATGTGTAATTTAAGTCCTTGTTTCTGTTCTTCATTTTTCCTGGCATTTTTGCCCGTGTGGTTTACCTATTGCAGTGACCTACTCTTATGCATCTTGCTATGAAGTGAAATTCAAGAGTGCAGGGCAGAGCGGGAGGTATTCCCCAGGAGGATCCACGAAAACTAGTACAGGGAGTTGGGAGCTGCTGGTATTTTTCTAGTATGAATTACCGTGGGGAGGGGGGAAAATAAAAGATGCTGAACTTAGAGCTGCCACTGACTGAATTAGGAATTTCTAAATGTGCATGCATCTCTGGTAAGCACTCTTGTTCTTAGAATACAGTGTAGACCAATTTCTTGAGTCGGTCAAAACAAATGACAGTGCAGCCTGTCTCTCCGAACTCTGAAAACTTTGTTTGTGTGAGTTTTGCAGGGAATACACACACATGTGAGTGGGAAATAGGGAGAAATGTGTTGGCAGTTCTTTATTTATTAAGAATTGTATATTCAACGAATGGCATCTAACTCTTCTGATTTTCCTCAGTCTTCACGGTGCTGGGTTTCTTAAGTGATGTGCTTATTAGGTGGAGAGTTGTTAACCGTGCCCCTTAGTTCTCCAGAATTGTTGTCATGGTCCAGGAAACGCAACCTCTTTCAAATTCTCCTTGTGTTCTACTTTGTCCTTGTCTGCTCTTCCTTCAGGCTTGCGCTGCTCTTTTTGATTTAGACGTGATGTTAAGCCTATCCAGTTTAGTCTGAGCTGGCACTTCTATGCAGGAAGCAAATATTTGCAGTCACCCATATCTACTGGATCCAATTTCCATCTGTCTCGTGTGTGGAAGTCCATGATGTTTTTACACCATCATGTCTCGCGCTGTAGTACAAGATGCCCCTTTACACCTCTCTCACAAACGGCCTATGTGGTGCTGTGGCCAGATTCGGTGATGGAGAAAACGGGTGCAACTCTGTGCAACTCTATAGAGCCAGGCCGGGCTGCGTTTGCCCTATGAAGTTTACTGCTCATCACACTTCATCAGTGGTACAGAAGAGAAAAAATAATGCTCTTTGCATTCAGACTGGAACAACTAGCTGCAATCCTTTCCCTCCCAGTGAAACGCATCTCCTCTTAGAGGCACACCGCTTATACGAAGCAGAGATCTTCAGCAAATCCTCTGCTAACATGACTACGCATACCCTTCAACTTATGCACCCCGTACGTCCTAAAGGTCTCTGGTTCTTGCTAGTCAGCAGCTGCGTTGTCCGTTTTCCTTCCTTATGCTGTTCTCAGCATCACCGGCTCCTGTGACACTTGTTCTTCTGCCACCCACCTTCCGTTTGGGTACAGAATTAATCTCGCTGGAAAAAGGAAACCTTGGATGTCTGAGCTCGTCCTGGTGTGTAGGGCTCTGATTCAGCCGCCTGCTCCAACCTACCCATGCATCTCCAGATCAGACTCGTCCCTCGCCCCTTATTTTTATTTTCTGTGTCGTAGGAGCAGAAGGGAATAAGTGGGAGAAGGAATTAGTTTACTAATGAATCCCCAAGCTTTGCTTTTAAAGGATAAGAGGATGGGGGTAATAAAAGGGTGTTGCCCAGGTGATGCAGGCTTTGGTTAGCACACAGTGGTTATTTCCACCTATTACTTCTACAGCCCTTTAACCTAAACCCCAGACTTTCCAAGCTTGACAAAGTCTCTAAAGTTTTACTACATACAGCATTTTTTTTAGTATACAAAATATTCTTAGCATATGCTAAAAATATACTGTGAGTACTAAAATTATACAGCTCTTTCCAGAGAATCTTCCTAATTTCTTTTGATTTAGTACATGTCAAGGAGTGATTTAAAGGTCATCTCACTTCCTTATGTTTATTCAAAAAGAAGCGCTGAAAGCTAACATTTTGGCAAATGCTTGCTACAAGTTGTACACTTTGTACTTGTTTTTACAGATAATGGTGGGTTTCATCTTATGGAAGCAATCAAAGTGGAACTTGATTTGAGAAATAAGAGGTATCACGAATCTTGTGTATATAAGTAGATACAACTCTTGCAAAGGCAAGATGTGTTTTGTCAAAGCCTTGAACCAACTGGAAAATCAAAATCTTCATCAGTTTTTGTCTCCTTGCCTTTTACAAGAGTGTGGATTCTAAAGTGTCTTTCTGATGGCTTGCATTACTGTTGGATGACATCTGGCTGCACAGGTGTGGGAGCAAGATAGTTGATTTGCGATGGAAAGAAACGTGCATCTCAGTCATAGGAGGGCATTGCTGCAGTTACAGGCTTTGCCTTGAACTCCTCTTTACCCCCTGCGTTTGATGCACAGATGTTCCATCCATCTGAGCCACTCAGGTGAGAAGGGAGGATCTGCCTTTGTTACTGCGAATAGGAAAAGGAATAATCGGGGAATTTATGAACTTATTGCAAACCCTTTGTGAGTCGGGGGTGGTGTTGTGTAGAAAAGAAAGAGAGAAAACCTCCCTTCCGTGGAAGTTTTTGGCAAACTTGACTGAGCTGAACCTGGCAGGGGAAGAGAAGCACAGACAGCAGGCTGGCTGCAGTGAGAAGGTGGTTTTGAATGCACAAGTTTGGTGCGTTTCAGTGGTACTAACCCAAATTCTACTTTCATAGTGGGTCTGGAGTATAATTCCATTTGTCTTAATGGAGATGTTTTCCAGGTTTCTGGTGGTGATGGAGAGAAGAGGGAAAAGATTATGGATGGGTGGTGGAAAAATCCCTTTTTCTTTTTTTCTCTTATTTTTCTTTTCCTATCACAGTTTTCAATGAGAAATCTTGTAGACAGCAGCTTCTAGTCTCCCAATGCAAATTGAGACAAATTAGAGGGTAGATTAACTAATTATTATAATGTCACGGTAGCAATGCTACAGTTCAGGTTGCAGAAGGCATTCCATTATTTGCTCTGTTCTTCACAGCTACCTTTTAATTGGCAATGTATTTGTATATAAATTAAAGCAAGAAAGCCTCCAGCTTTTTGTTTTATAGTCATTAAAGAAATGCTTCAGTGAGTTTTGGACTAGCAGGAAAGAGGGACCCTTTACAATGATCGGAACAGACGGTAATGCCCCACGAGGGGGACATTTGTAAGAATGGAAATTCCTTTTTAGCCCTCACAGTGGAATACGAGTTAGATACACATCTGATAAACAGGCTATTTTAAATCTCTGTTTGGGGATATGGGAAAGCGAAATGTGCAGCTGGCAAGCTATATCTCCTCATGCTTCACTTCTTTAGAAATAGACAGTCGCCAAACAAAAGGCCTTACTGCAGTTATTGTAGTAATAACTAATATACATACCTGTATGTATATGTATATCTCCCTCCAGAGTACAGCTGCACGAAGAAGCCATGCAAAAAGATAGTTTGTGTCTGCAGTGTTTTGGAGGTGACTGAAATTCTCCTCATCTTTAAAAACTCTGATGTGCACTTTAGTTGTAAACCAAGTTTCAACTCCTAATGAAAACTCTTCTGTAAATAATCAATCTACTTTTAATTTTCTATTTGAGAGGTGCTGTGGCCTGCAAGATAGAACATTTTTTATATATATTTTAATTTTTTTTTTAATTATTATTTTATTTATTTGAAATGGAGAAAATTTGTGCTATAGTTCCAATATTGACCTGTTCATGTGTTAGGTGGTCTTATCTGTGTTCCCTTGCCGGGCTTCTATAAATGAAATTATTAAGGCAAATAGGATCTTTGGAACCTCACATGTCTCATTATGGGGATGCAGCTTATATATATATATATATGTATACAGACACACCTATGTATGTATATACATAAATATGTGTGTGTGTATATATATATATACATACATGAAATAATCATCTTGAAACCATTAGTTTTTTCTGGAAGGCGGGTTAGATGTCTGCAGTGTGGGGAAAACCTGGGTGGAACATGCAATTTCCCTTCCATCTGGAACCCCAGTGTTTCATTGGACTTTTCCAAGAGGTTTTGGAGGGGCCTTGTACACCCTGCCCGTCTACTCGAGGAGAGCTGGGTGGCCTGGCCTGGTGATGCAGTTCTGGAGCATCCATTTGGGCAACCACCTTGGGCAAGAGCTCTGGGAGCTTGCTGAATGTGAATCAGATTATAGAGCTGGAACCTTTGTATTTCTCTAAGGTTCTTCCTCTCTCTCAGCCCATCACGTTTGTTTTCAAGGCATTGGGACTTGGCCAATCCTACCTTGTCTTGATAGCTCAGTGGGCAGAGAACTGACAAACAGGTGGGCGAATGGCCTTGAGGCTGCGTTCAGAACGGACACATTCTTGCAGTGTCTTGATGAACCGTTGCTTTCCTTCAGAAGAATAACAAAAAGCCTGTCAGCTCCAGACATATCGCACTTAAAGTAAAAGCACCCAGACTTTCCTGCTCCTGGGAGCTTTACATTCACTTCAGTAGGAAAGGCTGTTAATTTAAGTATGCAATTGATATATGTCATCCAAATCAAAACATCTTCCTACGTTCCTGCCATCTGGAACAACTTTTCCATATTTTGTTGTCTCACTGACTTTTCAAAATTATACTGAAAATGTATTTTCACTTCTTTTAATTTTTTTTTTTATTTTGATAATACTTAGTTTTCCTCTCTGCTGCACTTCTATAAAAACCTGCAAATAACTTTGGAATAAGCATTAAGGGAAGGGAGATCTTCAATGTCAGAAAAGAATCCTGTTGGGTGTGAGAGACTTTCAGTGCACTGAGATTCGATCCCACCCCATCCCTGCCTCTGGGGTACCTGACACCTTTCTAGACTTTTGCCTAAGAGTCATCTAACAAATTATCCTCAGAATAGATGGGAAAGGACGTGTGGCTGATGGACTGACCAAGCCTGGCCTGCTGATGCCACTTCAGCCTTAGAGGCGCAGACTGACTTTGTCAGGTATGTGTTGTCCCCAAAGCAGGAGAAAATAAAGTTGTCCCTATTTGGGATCTGAACTGCACACCCCCCATACTGGACCATCCTGTTAGGAATCTCAGGTTTCCTAAGTCTGCCTCTGTGGAAATTGGGGCCAAACCACTCTGTATCAATTCAGAACATAAAATACAAAAGAACTCCTGGTTGACTTCATGCTCATGAAGACTTGCTGCGAACAAGTTACGCATGAGATCAAGGCTCAGCTGAGCAGAGATGAAATGCCCAAGCAGGATTTGGGGGTACAAAGGGACAGATCACTGTGCTCATTGCCTTTCAGTGACCTATTTAAGCACAGAAATATGGAGGATTTTTTACAGATTTCTGTGCGTGTGTTTTTAGGCGGGGAAAAGAAAATACTGCAAATGCGCTGTGTATAGACTGAATTAACTGAAATCAGCTGCTTTGCAGATACCCAGCCTAAGACTTTCAAATTTACCTGGATTGTTTACTGCTCACTTTATTTCTTTAATGGCATCTTATTATCTGAATACCTTGAAAATCTGTAATTTTGCATTGTCTAAAGTTGCTTGATGTTTCTTTTTACTAAGTTTTGCTTTGGATTATTTTCAGTAAAAAACCAATGCTGTCCCACCCCAAAACTTGCTTTTCCTTGGGTACTGGGTAGGGTGCACTTTGGAAATAACAAGTAGAGAGACCCAGCAATTGGTCGTTTAGCAGATAGAAAATATTGAGGGATTCTGTCCTGCAACATAAGTAGCTATTTATGTACTTTTTTTTGTGACTCACTATTTCTGATGTGAATAACTTACAAAAATAGTAATGAGGGAAGACTAAATAAGGAGAAGTACAAGAATGGAAAAGGAAGAATCCAAAAGTTAGGTTCAACTGGAACTGTTTGCAATTGCAATGTCTATGGGTCTAAGCAACTTAAACATTCAAACCACAAAGTAAGGAAAGACTGACTTAGAGTACTTTGGCTCAAACTTTGAACCTAATGTAGCCCAATTAACTCTTGTTTGAATTTTACTCTTGGCCTAAATCTGATGCTACTGTAGACAGGAGTAACATCTCCATTGCTAAATGCCTGTTCACATAGAACTGGACTGGTGCTTGCAAGATCCTGCTGATGGTATAGATCCAGAAAAACATATATATGTTCAGAAAAGTGTTTATTATTGTGTGGCAGAGGGAGAAAATACTCCATTTAACTTTTGGCACTTGGCTCACTGATGCTGGGTGACAGTTGCCTTGGTGTACTGTAGATAAGAGGCATGTAGGAAGGTATGCACGTCCTGCCACTGCGGAAGAAGATCCTTTTGGAAGATGTTTTGCCTCTGCACTGATGACTGAAGGGGTCTAAGGTGCTGTATGGCTCTATCTGGTACCTTAGGTGTAACAATGCAAACCTGTGCCAAGGTGGTGAGAAGCTGAAGAGTGGTCCACAGCTCATCGCATCCTAGATGGGCAGTAGAGACGCAGTTTCTGCCAGGGACTGGGTGCTGCTGCCTGGTGAGGAGACGTCTTTTGATCACTCCTCAGTCTCCTGACTCTTAAAATTGTTACATATAAGCCAACATTTTTTTCAACAGTTTGGCCTGCTCTCCTCCTGCTGACCCCAGTGGGAGAAGGGTGAGTACTTCTGACATTCCCACTCGCAAAGTTCAGGCAGCTTCCTTGCTTTTCCCTTGAGCCCTCACCACGGATCTGCTGTGAAGAAAATGATGAGAAAATGTTCCTACGTCTGATTTCTTGCTAATGGTGGTAGCGCTGGAGCCGCGCTGTCATATTGTCAGGTCCCAGCTTGCATTTGCAAACTTATCTAATCGGAAAACTACTTGTGTCCTATAAATAGAGATGGCCAAGAATGGTTTGATTAAAAGTTTGTTTACTGTTTGAAGTCTCCCATTTGTGGAAAGCATTAAGCCAGTTGGAGTAAGGAGTATTTAAGGAAAACTTATCAGGAATTTTCCTCAAGTTTGGGCGGCTCTATGGCAGAGTTTTTGGCTTGGGAAGACGGATAAGGTGCAATTGCTTTTCTGATTAAAGCAGATTGAAGTCTCTGTTCTCAACCACGTCAGTCACTCTCTCACCTCCCCTTAAATCTCTTTCAGAACTGTTTTCCTTGTACTGCACCAGCGATGCGGAAAGAAGCTGAATTTCAAAATGCTGGAGGGTTTAGTGGAGCAGAATTGTTGTTCTCTAGCCAGTCCTCCCACTATGCAAGGGGACTGAAGTCTGGGAGACAGTAAATCTAGATAGCACCATGTCCCCCTTCTCTGCCCTCACCTCCCTCCCCTCGAGGTCCTTACTGAAGAACAGCATGACATTAAAAACAACACTCTGTGGGGCATAAGATATTTATTTAAAGGCTTTTACAAAACAGGGTACTTACGTTCCTAAATTTTGATTTAGGTGGCCAATGTTAACACTCATCTTTGAAAACACTGGCCTCAATGGACAAGCTCTAAGTTGTTTTTTGTGGTTTTTTTTGGTTTTGTTTTTGTGGGGTTTTTTTTAAGCTGCAGACAGATTAAGTGGAATTCTGTTTACCTGCCTGGCAGCCTTGCAGAAATAGGATGGCAAAGCCACAAAAGTCAAGAAATGTTCCATCATTTGGAGGGTGACATCACTTGCAAGTCAATGAATGATGTCCCATTTAGGAACTTGCATAAATGACTGTTAATGGTTGTTTGGCAGACCCGGCCAAATAGAGTCTGGATTAATGTGGTCATTGTTCTAGATTTATTATTCCCTTTTTAAAAAGAATGCTCTAATATATTCAAATGGAGCAGAGGCAATATTTCTAGTGTGAAGTGCAGCAAACCGACTGAGGGGTCACATGTCAGGCACTGGAATTACCATCCTGCATTGTGGTTGCTTCTGTTGAAAAAAGAGTTTTAATCAGAACGGAGAGAGTTCCTTTGAACCCTCAACCATTCTTAGACCTTTTAACTATTTATTTCTAAAAGACTTATGCGCACTTTCCCTTGGACCAAACTGAGCTGCTTTACCGAAGTTCCCTGAAAAACTGGGGAACTTCTAGTCCAGAACGGGATCTCAGCTTTGTGGCTTCATCCCTTTGCCAGATGACGTTAGTGTTTATAAGCAGTACAAGTAGCTAGAATTTCCCTGTCAGTTCCTATTATAAGATCCTGATTTTAATTCGTAGAATATCGGGTTGGAAGGGACCTTAAGCATCATCTGGTCCAACCTTCTTGGCAAAAGCACAGTCTAGACAAGATGGCCCAGCACCCTGTCCAGCTGAATGAGTGTCCAGTGTTGGGGAATCCACCACTTCCCTGGGGAGATTATCCCAATGGCTGGTCGTTCTCATGGTGAAGAGTTTTCTTCTTGTGTCTAATCAGAATCCCTCCAGGAGTAACTTGTACCCACTGCCCCTCATCTTTTCCGTGTGACTCCTTTTAAAAATGGAGTCTCCGTCTTCTTTGTAGCCGCCCTTTAAATACTGGCACACGGTGCTGAGGTCTCCCCTCACCTTTCTCAAGGCTGAACAAGCCCAGTTCTCTCAGCCTTTCCTCACATGGCAGCTTCTCGGTCCTTTGTTCATCTTTGTGGCCCTTCTCTGGACCCTTTCCAGCCCTTCCACATCTTTTTCCGTAGCAGGGATGAAAACTGAACACAGTGTTCCAGCTGTGGCCAGATGTCAGATTTCTCGTTTTATGTGGCACTGATGACTTCACCAAGAGCTGGAAGTTAGGGCTCATGACATAGATGTAGCTGGTTTACAGGCTTATCCACCATAATTTCTGAGGAGTATGTACAAGAGAAACAAATTCAGTCAGTACGACTGTTGCAGTTCTGGAATATCACACTTTTATAATGCCTCACTAAAGAGCCTTAGCCTTCCTTATTTGCAGCTTACACTTGAACTCTGGATTCTAGAAGTTTGGGTAGGAATCTTCAGTCTTGAAAATTGGATGTAAAAGATGGAAGCTGGAGTTTTTTGATGTTGCTGTTAGCAAAGTAATAAAGGCTTTATAGACCTAATCAGGAATTTGGTTAAAAGAAAGTGTGCATTTAAACCTTTTTTGTTTGTTTTTACCTAGTTTTTATCCTTGCTATGTGTTTCGGTGTTAGTTGAATCCACTTTACATCTCTGGTAATAACTTCAGAATAGCACCCTGCTTAGGACAGTTCTGAAATGGATTTGAACCATGTTGCGCTGACTTCTGTTTCTAGGTTATATTGCTGAATGCAAACACTTCTGAAAATGCGAAGAAGCAGTGGAAATGAGAAGGAAGTGAACTTATTTGAACTTTATGGAAAGAACTTAAACCCCATTTAACTTATTTAAAATGTGAGTTGACTGCCCAGGTCTGTTCTTATGTAGTTTGGAAAAATGTTCCTCTACTTAATCACAGCAGAGATCAGCCACTAGTTCTTTGTATGTAAACTGTGTGCAGAAGGCTTACGTTGAGGGTGAACTTCGGGGAATGATGTTCCTGGTCATAAAGCAATTAAACTAATATGTTCTGGAAGAGGATAGAATGGAAAAGGGATGTCCTTTGGCTGGCAGTTACCATTCCAGCTCTGTACATTATATGAAATGCTGGCTTTGCACCATACAGCTTTTCTCCTCTGCTGTCATTCCTCTACAGTGCTCTTTTAAAAGCTGAGAATAATTTATCTTAGCATATGTAAGTTTATTTTTTATGTAATTACATGTACCATCATGTTAACTTTGTGAAAAGGTTGCGCCTATTGTCCTTAGAAAACCAAAGTGATTATCATTGGTTTGTTTTGTTATACAATTGTTTAAATTATAATAAGTTACCATCATTGTTTCTTGAGTCCAGCTGTGTTTATGGATTAAGATCTACTGACTCAAATATTTACAGTGTTCCAAAAATTATGAGAACATGCAGTGCTGAGGGTTTTCCATATGCCGCTTTATTTGACTGAGTTCTCCATCACAACTGGAAAAGATGTCTTAGTCCAGAAGAGTTTTGTAAAAGACGGTCGGGTACCTTTTCTATCCGTCTGGGCCGGTGTTGTCTGTCACTCGGGTTACTGGTGTGTAGAGGCAACTCCAGGTTTCCAAGCGAGACCAGAGCTCTGGCGGTGACGGGTGCTGAATCCTCCGGAAAACTTGACTGGGAGGTGCTGGCTGAGCCCTTAAAGTCTGGCTAAAGCCAGTGATAATAGCGTTAAATTCTACCCCCAGGCCAATCCAGTTTTAAATATCCTCTTGATGTGGGTTACCTGCTTCCCCAAGGAGCGTATGTGCGGGCTATCTAAGGTCTGGACCGGGGCAGCTCCCAGGGAGCCCGTGGACCTTTTCAGAGCACATTTGTGTCTCTTTGTCTAAGGCAGACTAAGAGTTCAATTTGTATTTGTGTTGTCGTTACACGTCACGTCTTTTTGAAGCGACGAGTTGGTGTTATTCAGAGGAGAGCTGTGTTTCTTGCAGGGAAAGAACAAGCTCCCGTGACTTGAACCCCTTCGCTGCATTTCAGGAGCTCTGTGCAGGGAAACACTCAAGTTCATTGGAGTCTGTCTGATTTGAGCACGTGCCTAAAATCCCACGTTTAAGGCTGTGTTTGTGTTCCAATGCTTCCCTGCACGGGGTCTGAGTCTGCTACTACTGAAGCCATAAGCCAATATCAAATGGCAAGGGGATTAGGAGGAAACTTTCCCTCTTGACTAGCTGTTCTGCAGCTGCCTGCTGCAGAGCTGTTGGGTTTTTCCCTTTGTAGCACTTGAGTACCAGCTACTCTTGACAGCAGGGTATTAAATTTGTTGGGCCACTAGTCACTCACCATGGCAATTCCCGTGTGTTTGAGAGGGGAGAGGAAGGGATGCGAGAGGTCGTTGTACTTTGCTTTAAATAGAGCAGGGCGAGTTTGTCGGAAGAGCTGAATCATCAGATCTTGTCCCGCACGCACTGAGTCTGCCCAGTCCGGGCTGTCACCCTCTGCCGTGGCTTCTCGGGCTTTGGCTGTGGGCTCCTTGCATTGAGCCCAACAGACGTCATGTTGGTTTTGGCACCTCCTTTGCGTTATTTCTTTTTTTTTTTTTTGTCTCGGCAATAAGAAGTTAGCCATCATTTTGCTGTCATTCATTAAGCACAAGCTGTTTAAGAGCGTGAATGTCATGGAAAGCAGGTGAGATGCACGCCTAGCTTACCGAGGTGCTGCCCCACCATCGTTGTGGAGACTCTGATGGGATTAGGGTCTTGCCAACCCTTTCACGGCTTGTTTTTCTTGGTCCTAGTTCCACATCAGTTTTTAGATTGAGTGCAAATGACCAGGGCAGGCACCCCTGTGCAGCCCTCATGTGTACCAAGTCTCTTGAACCAGGTCCTACAAGCACATGCTCTTACCTTCAACTCTGAAACATCTTCGTTGCTATGGTAAATGGGCTTCTTTTCTGCATGTGTAGTTTAGTCTCTACTGTTTCGCCAACAACCAGTCCTTTTTCACCCATTCAGGTGACAGCCTGAGCAGTCATGAGCAAACCCAGAGAACCAAAATGTTCTTGTGGTGTCAACAGGCAGGTTGTTCTGTGCATGGCTGGAGGGTCCCAGCAGATTGGCCCCTGGATTGTGCCCTGTTTGCAGAGCCTTGTTTCTTTCCCAGAGCTGTGTTGCTTTTGTGTTATCCATGTGTGACTATCTAGAAGTTTTTCACCGGATCTGGTGACGAGTGGTGTCTTCTGTTCCATGTGCTCGGGCACACCGTGGGTGTGGGTGGAGTCAGCACTCAGCCTGTGATGCTTCAGTTGCACAAAACTTTCATGAAGGATTTTGAAGTCTGAATAAAACTAGGTTTATGGAAGCTTTTTTAAACCAGAGTGTTTAAAAAGAGCAAGTTTATTGTTATTTCTAGCACTGAAATAGGACATTGTCCCCTTCTTCGTTCTCCAAGTGATCAGGCACATAAGCGTGTGCTTAAAGCTAAGGAAGAGTTAAGTCTTATCCTGACAGATGGCCTCGTGGTATTTTGCAAACCCTGATTTTTTGGGGTCTGGGTTTTTTTAAATTCTCATCTCTGTTGCACGTATCAGAATAAAAGTTATTCCCCTGCGAATAGGAAATATCACTAATGGAGCTATGGATGCTTTATTTTCCTCTGTACCATGCTGAGAACTCACCTCATTGTGTCTGCCTAATTAGGGAGTGAAATACAATCCTCTGTCTGTCTCTTTTTATTGTTAATCACTGTGAGTTTGGATAAAAATATTAACCCAAAGTATGAAGTAGTGTAAGTATCAAAGCAGTGTGAAGACAAAGCAAGAAAGCCATCTGTTCTCTCCTTTTCTTCCTTTGGCATATGGAAGCATGTTTGACTGCTACAGTCCACATATTCTCCCTGAGATGTTTGTTTTGTTTCATTTATATTTATTTTTTTTAATCACGAGTATTTGTGTATCTGTGTAGGTGTGAATATCAATGTAATGATACAATGGGAGATGGTTGATCAAGCCGACGTGCTGAACAGCTGTGCTCTACATGGGGATTTTAGAAAAGTCTGAAAAGTACAAAATATATTCGCCACTTCTGGGGCTTTGTTTTTAGTGAGTTTTTGAAACTGTGAGATTAAACGGAGTAAAAATGATAGCATCGACTCCTTTTAAGGTTGTTCAATATGGTTAACTAATGATAACCTGTGTTCAGAGGCTAGTAAGTTTGCTGAAGCAGTAGTCATTAGGGGAAGGTTTATATATGCTAACTGCAGACTGGTGGTTCTCTGGAATCTTGAGCCAGCTGAACTGTTTGACAAATGGATGGAAATAAATGTTTTGCCCATATTTCAAAACATATTTTTAACTTTGGGGGTGTTGGGGTACTCGAAATAAGTAGAAGGTCCTGGCGATGGGTCATGAGCTCCGTCCTGCAGATGTATGAACGTGTGCAGCTTCAGCTTCATCAACGTAGGTCTGAAACCAAGCACAACCCTACGAGAGGTGTCAACGGAGGTGGCGTCAAGTGATGGACAGGGTTTTTAACCTTGGTGCCAGTGCCCTGTCTGATTGGGTCGCAGGCTTTCTTCAGAGGCATAAGTACTTGCTGCTATTTGTGAGCTTTTGCTTGCTTAAACGAGGATTTCCAGCAGAAAAGGCTGTGATGAAATGAGAGAACAGACGTTGAAGAGTGTGGAATAAATAAATGGTAGGGAAAGGGGAGTGTTGAAGGAAGGGGAGAGGAATACATGAGCATTGCTCACCCTGAGCCTGATCCTGCTGACACCCAGCGTGGTGAAGGTGCAAACAGTCTGATGTTCGTTAACATCTCAATATTTACCTTCAATCAGTGCTATAATGTCTTCATTTTTTGCGTAGGGTATTAAATATAAAGACTGTTCTTGTTAAATCTAGTTCTTTCATCTGGGGGATTAGAGATAAACATCAGCTTAACACTTCAGTAATTATCTAGCACGCTTTTATTTTGCTGATTAGAGCTGCAGAACTTCTGAACATTTGCATCAAATTTGACTTGTTTATTAAATTTCTGTTGGAACTACGGCACAAGTCTGAAGGTGACAGATACAGCAGTTCAGTTATGCCTGCATAAAACTTGTTTGGCTTAACTGAATGATATCAAGTGTACGCATGTATTAAGAATACGGATATTTTTAACCCTGATAAATGTGTGAGAAACCAGCAACTTTAAAAAATGTTGTTTATTTTGGAAGATCCACTTAAACCTGAACATTAACGAGCATTATCCGGCCAAATGTGCAGACAAGATAAAAGAGAAAAAAAAAAGAATCTATAAATATTTGTGATAATTTGGTGAAACTCCTGTTTTTATCAAGTTGTAGTGGATGAATGTTTGACCAGCAGTCACTGTGAACATAAGACAGAAATAGCATTCATAGAAATCTTAGATGATAACACATCACTAGCTTCATTGTATATTTTCCGTTTCATGGTGACTACAGAGGACCGGAGTCCACAAAACAGTCTGTGCTCATACAAAAGGCACTCCTGTATAGCAAATGAACAAAATGTTCTTGGATCAAACTCCGGGTTTTATTTTTTTTTTATATTTTTTTTTTTTTAGGCCAGAAAAAGTTATTTGAATGCTCCCACAGCTTTCCTCTTCACCTCTTGTACTGTTACATCCTCTGACATCATACTGTGCTTCCAAGGAGAAGTTTATGGTGTCACGAAAAGGGCCTCAGAAGTTCAAGACGCTGTGACACTGAGAGAAAGTGTCTGTATGTTTTCAAATATTATGGAAATTGTAAGCGTGCTTTCCAAAACTGTCAGAAATATATACTTTGAAAAGATGAATGCCTGTGTGGGATTAACTCCTCATGTTACACATGTACTCTGGAGTGTGTTGTTTGCTCCCACTGGTCTCCGGAGCCCAGTATCTCAAATGGAATCTGACACACCACACCAGATGCTAAATGAGGCCTTTCCAAATTGAGGTGTGTGTTTTCTGTGCTGAATGTATCTTTCCAGACCTAGTTTGTGTAAGTCTGATGGGAGTTGTCCTGCTGTTTTGGAACAATTCACCTGGCTCAACCACAGCCCATCTTTGTGCTTGGTGTTAACAAATGCGTGCGGATGGGTCACTCCTCCCCCTGCCTCCCCATCGCCCCCAGTTGAAATGTCTTACTGGTGTAGCTGGTGTAGCTAACCGGTGTACATATGGAGTGTATTTCTAGGAAATGTTATGCAAACCAGTTCCAAAAAAGAGTCAAGCGTAGGAAAATGATGTTAATGCTATCCCTAAAGCAGATAAAATCCATTTCAGATGTTATTCCTCTTCTTTTAAGAGAGGAGAAGCATATAATTACAGCAGCTGTTTGTGCTATAACAAACTGGCACCGTGCATTCATGGCTAACATTAAACAGCTGATCTGCTGCACATCCCAAGAGTTTTCATAATAAGGTCTTGAAAGATGGGGTTTACCTGGCTACGAAGCAAGAAATGCTCCGCTAACATTGGCACTCGCTAACTCGGAGTAGGAAAGGCAAGTCAAAATGAGCATAACCAGCTGTGACAGCTGCGTGGCTTGGGCAGGAGACATCCTACACCTCATCCAGAAGGAGCAGGGCATTGGGATTGCCGACGCTCGTGTGGTTTGAAGTCCTGCCGTGGCAGATGGCACAGTGTTGTCAGGCCCTCTCTTCACGTTTGGCACGCTCTGAGAAGTGTCCTCTAGGTCCTGTGTTGAGGTTGTCCAGAATTTCTAGGTTGAAAAAAAAAGAGGAGGATGGGTGAATGTGAATTTTTTTCAATATATTTAGGCTAGCAATTAGGGTTTTCATCAAGCTGAGCAGAGACTTGTACTCCGGTTTCTGCCCCCTAGGAACTCATCAGGACATAGATGTTCACTAATCTTTGGGTATGATCGTGCCTCTGCTGTGTTCAGTTTTTTTTTATATGGATCTGTCTTTTCACGGTGTTGATCTGCCTGTTATGCTGTCTTCTCGAAAACCTGTTGTTAACACATCATCTTGTAAAGCATGAGACTTTCACATGGCAGTGACAGGTAATATATACTTGTTTCCTTGAAAAAAAAGATCTTTTCCATTAGCAATGACTTGCTGATTGCCTATTTATTTTCGCAAATCTTCTCATGTCAAAATATTTTGATAAAAGTCTGGCCCATGTTAAATAATCAAGAAAATAATTACTACTTCCAATTTCATTTAATTTTTGACTGTCAAATAACCTAACAAGCTTATTTTTAGATCTCAGGAATACATCTTGGAAGGCGCTGCAGTGAGTGAGCAAAGATGGTTTGTACCCAACAGAGTTGGGGAATGGAGGGAAGAGGCTGATTTCAAAGCCTGGTGCACATTAGGATTGAAAGGCAGAGAGTGCAGGGAAGGAAGAAATACTTTACGTGCAATTGTGACCCAGCAACATTGGGTTAATGATCACAAAGTGGCAGCTAAATTGGCTAATTAGAGAATAAGTGCCTGCTGTTTGCATCTGTCTCATTAAGTCTGAAGAATAAAGCTGTAGAGGAGAGGTATGAGCAGAGCTGGTTAGCAGGGTGCAGCCTGGGGGTGGCTCGGGGGCTGGTTTATTGGAATTGTTTCTCGAGTTGCTGAATGTGACTTCTGTGGTTACGGTGCGTCTTGTCGTATACGCCAAAGGTTGTACATGGGGTCAAGCACTGAGCTGTAAAGAGTGTTTATTCCTAGATATGCTGGTCTGAAACATTACTGTAAAACCTCTTCATTTTAACATGCAGCAGGAATTTCCTGTATTTATCCCGTTGATGTTGAAAATGTCGAAGTTGCAGAGGAAAGGTATGCAGAGTGACAGGGGGGTAAGGTAGGGGCAGAGTGAAATTGCAGGTTATAAGGGCTTGATTTTTTAAATTTTTTTTTTTTCTTTCTTTTTAAGGAGGATGTGGGCTATTTGAACAAGTCTTTCGAGGCTTTCCCTCAAGCATCTGCCAAGCCTGAAATTCCTCTTTGAACCCCACCGTGGCACTTCTGGGCCTGGTGTGAGAGCTTGTGTTAAACAACCAGTATGAGATTTACAGGAACCAGACCTGAGTGGATGGGACTTGAGAAACCAAAGTGCTTGAGATGCCTTTTTTGTGTATTTGCTTTGGTTTTGTGACTTTTTTTTCTTTTTCTTTTGGAAGGTCAAAGCATAGTGAATCTGCCCAGATGGGTAACTCACTGTTGCCCTGCCAGGTACAGAGAGGGACACAAAGGTGAAGAAGGTGTGAGCAGGGCAGGTCAATGGAAAAGTTTGGGGAATGACTGTCACGTTTCCCCTGTGGTCTTTCCATGCACAGGACCCATGGGTTGGGATTCAGGCAGTTTTTAGATATGCAAAGTCTTAAAAACTGGCATGGCACGGGGATTCCAAACCAGCATCGGTAACAGTGAACTGAGGAAAACCAGTGTAATGGGAGACTATTCTCTTAAGGCTGCTTCTTGTGATCCTTTTTCTTCCAAAGGTTGAGCACCAACTTTATTTGGATGTCTGATATGGGCAGAATGATATTCTGCTTTATGAGAAAGATGGTAATTCAGGGCACTTTCCAGAGTGTACCGAGGCTGTTGGGGACCTCGTCTAAATGATGGGTTTTCTCCATTGACTTTCAATCAGGTTGTTGCATCCTACAGCTGAAACTTCCAGCCCTCTTAAAGGATTTTGGACACTTAGTCCCCCATGCAAAATTAAAATGAGATTAGAAAGGCTCAGCCTGCTATTCTAAGTGGATTGAATCAGAAGTAGGAACAGGCTTGGGCTTTTGTTAACAATCAATTGAAACTTAATACTGCAATGGCTTTCAGCATCCACAGGGAGGGAAGGCAATATCTCTGGAAAAAGACAGTATTGTATATCACAGAACTGAATATTCTGCGTGGAATATTTATTGGAAAATGATTTACATTACCTTAATTTTCCCCTACAAACGTCTGCCCTTTTCTGGCTGGAATTGTCTTCATAACCACATCCCTGTTTCTGAAACTGCTAATAGAGCTGATTTAAGTTGTTCACACAAAATGCTTTTCATGGGGAAAAGAATTGTTCTTAAAGTGCATCTGACTAAAATATGCCAAGGTTATTAGCACTTCACATTTTGCAAATGAATTCATATCTTATTTAAAATTTTAGTTGAACATACACGGCTTGCTTTTTTAATAACTTTCCTGAAAAGATTATTCTTTTCCCAATAAAAACCAGCCTGTGCTCACTAAAGAAAAGTCTAAGGAAAATTTGAGCTAAATTACCCTTCCCCTCCAAAAAGATGTTTGAAGAAATAAAATAGAAAAATAGGTCTCTTTGGGCCCTTGCAAAATGCAAATATCTCTTAATAGGCAGGTTTTGCTTGGCTGTTAACTAGTTGTAGCTGTTCGTGCTTCATTTGGTTTGCATAACTGTGGCCTAATTCAAAACTATTTTTTCCTAATGTACCCCTTTGTTACCACTTCTGTGCTAATATTTTGGCATTTTACTTATTTCCTTGATAGCTTCATATCTCCTGTCTACCTGGCCTGCTCGTGCAGTGCGAATGGCAGTGAAGGTGTTTGTCACTGTAAGGACAAGGGACGTGGGCGTTCAATACACCCTTGTGTTTAACTCATTTAAATCCACCTTTACAGACGATGACCAGAGAAACCAACCTCTATTAAAAACCAGAAAGGTTTCAAAGCAGGGAAAGCTGAAAGAACTTTAACAGGCATAAGTACTCAGTTTCCAACAAAGAGTTGTTCTGTATCTAATTTTTGCCGTACATAAGCAAGGGCTCCACCAATTGTACCTTGATACTAGAAATACTTTGATTTTAAATCAACCAGAACACTTGTATCCTGGCAATAGATCACTTTTATGTTGCACATGGTTCCATTAGGAAAGATTTGATGTGATTGTCAGGATAAAATTGCTGATTTCAATCTTGTCTAGTTTCCCTCTTTGCGCTTTGGCAAGTAGAGAAATATTTTGCTATTCCACTGAATAGCTAGGGCATCTAAGTAGTTTCTTTAAAAAAGTAATGGGCTGGCAGCTGCCATCTTAATGTTCTCAAAAAAGTAAAGCATCTCAAAGATTGATTTAATTTTTTTGCTGACTTGCAGCTGCTGTGTTCATTTGTTAAGGTGGGAGTCTATGGGATCCAGCCTTTGATTAAATACATTTTGAAAAGCCTGCTGCATGGGTGCTGGACACTTTACCAGGATGCATAAGATACGTTGTCTTTTTGGGCTTTTAATGGGTACAAGGAGCTGGAGTTAGTCCCGATAACCCAATATTACAGCAAAGAGCAGACATTCTGCCCTGGGGTGCAGGTTCAATTGAGAAATGAGCAGAAACGGTAAAAGTGAGCAGCAGGGGACAGCAGGAGAAAGATGCTATCACATCACTGAAAAGCAGTCTCAGTTTAGCATCATTCTTTACCAGTACCAGAAACTGCACGTTAAGCTGTGATGTTGTACGACTATGTCCATTTTCACACTGATTTCTAGTTTTCTGCTTTGAATTTTAAAAACGGGGTATAATGAATGCAAGATCCTAATTCATGTGGCACTTCTGACTGCTGCACTACTGTTAGGATGTGGGCCTGTTGATTCGGAATAACCAAAGGTACAGTTCCTGCCCCATGCAAAAATTCACTTCATGTTCCAAGTGGGATCTAACTGTGTTTTCCCTTGACACTCAGATGTGAGAGGATCTCTGGAAGAGTTTGAGAGAGGTCCTGTCATAGGGGGCCATGTCCTGAGTGAAATATTCTGGTATTGACAATATTTTTGTTAAAATTCTGCAGACAAATCTATATGGAATATAATTGGTTTGGATTTACATTAAGAACACAAAACTAAATTGAACTCTAAATTTCCAGCCATCTTCTCGGCGTTGATACTTTTTGACTTGGGCTTACATGTCCTGTTATTATCAGTGATACGTAAAACATTATGGCCAAGTACCATACTCCCTGTGATATTTAAATATGTAACATATTTGGAGTTCTTTGCTTTTACTTCTAATCTTTCAACAACCCTATACTTTGACTTTTCTCTCAAACTGAGGACAGATTTTTTTCTTCATTGGGGAATTCTGTTTTCAATCAGATGGTGTCAGCAGCTCAGACTTTGGGGATCCTGTCAAGTGGTGCTAGATTATTGATAATTTTGCAAGAATGACCAGACCAAAACACTGTAAATGTTTGCAGATACTCTAAGTCTGTGGCAAGGGTAGGAATAAGTGCTAACATGCCATGAGATCCATATGTGAGGGTTTTTTTCTGAATAAAAAGTGAAGGAAACTAGAAGTTACGTGACAAAGCATTTCTCTAAACTTTTGTTTCTTAAAGCCAAGTCTAACGTCGAAAGATTTGCATCTGATAGAGAACCCAAATCTTTGCAAATACTGTAGGAGACTTTCTTGGAGCTGGGTACCTGGCAGAAGCCCAATTATTTTAAAATAGTTCAGGGATCATTCAGGTGCTGCAGCACTCACCTGTGTTGCACAGAACCCTTTTTGCAACTGGTATTTGGAAAATATTGCATTATTTCTCAGTGCAGGAGCTCAAGACCTATTTTACACCTGTTTCTCTAATACACCTGTGCTTCTAGGATCCTCATAAAATAGGTGTAATTTATACTGCCAGAAACTGCTTTGGCTGATATTAGTTGATAACTATTAAGTGAGTGAAAAGCGCTGATAAATGTGCCTTTATATGAGTGCATTGGAAAAGCTTTTTACTGGCAGACATCACAAAAGCTGACCCTGTTCCTCGCTTTTATTGACATCAGTGGCCAGATGGTCAAGTTCCTTGTGTAGATTTAGGATCCGAACTGCTGTCAAATACCTTCCAGGCTTTCACGAGGGCTGCAGGTCTTAATAATTTAGAATGTAGGCATGGTAGGTGTGTGGCATGGTGCGGTAATCCCCTTGCTCGTGTCAAGCAGGTTGGCTCCAGCTCTGCACCTCCCTGGCAGGAGCTTTGACAGGCTTGAGTTTTGCTCTTGGAAAAAGTTGTGCTGGGGAGTTGAAGAAAAGGAATTTGGCGTTTACAGGGCCTTGAAAACAAAATGCTCTTTTTCGCAGGAGGATTTTAGGATTGGTTTGGGGGAGAGAAGCAAGGAGCTTGTTGAGAGGTGAAGGGAATATCTCATTAATGATTTACTAATGAGCTGTAAAAGTTCTGACTCTTTATAACTTCTGAGGATGGAAAATGTTTCTTGGAATGCTGCAGCCCCACAAAGGCTGGGGCAGATCCTGGCTGCCTCTGTGTAGGGTCTTTGATAGAGTCTGACTTACCTCTTTACTCCAGTCCCTTAGGCCTTAGAAAAGATTAATCACAGTGTGGTGGGAAGCACATGGAAATAGCAAAGACATGAGAAATGAGAGCGGGAGCGAGGAGGAAAAAAGCCCCAACATGAAACACTGTTTTCTTTCTGGTAGGGCTTGGGCAGGAATAAATTGCCAATGATCTCACTTTGGAGCAATGTCAGTTTATTTGTACTGACTCCGAACTGACCGTTTAGCGGGGGCTTCTCGCTCCTCGGCCCGACGGGCTCCTCGGCTCTGGCTTACGGGGGAAGAGCCCTGTGATGGGACAGGTTTTACGAACAGGGCAATGCTCAGCAGAGATTTAGGGAGATCCAGCCAGAGCCCAATGCAGCCAATGTAAAGGACACTGCGTTCAGCCTGCGACTTTTTTTTCCATCATATTGACTTAGGCTTGATAGCAGTGCTGCCTATATCCAGTCCATAGGCGGGCACAGCATCCACTGCTGCGGCTTATGTGGAAGAAATGAGGCAGATCAGAGCCTAATGAAACAGAGATAATTAACTGAAACTTGACAACTCTGAAATCAAAGTCCCCAGCGTGTTAAACAGCAAGGGCTTGGAAAGGGTCCAAGATGGGCCAGAGTATGGTATAGATTTGCCTTTCCTGCAGTTATAAAGCTTTCCTGTGTGTTATGTCTCTAGCTTGGAAGAATTTGAGTATTTTTCTGCAGCCAGTTCTTGTGGTCTTTATTTCTCCAATAGCAGCTAAGGAAAGCGTTGGAGTTCAAGCATGGATCTTGAAATCACTGTGCTAGGGTTGAAATACTGGTTCTGCCAGTGACTTGTGTGGCCCTCAGTAAGGCACTTTATTCCCCCTGGGCTTCAATTTTCCACCTGTGCAATGTGGTTAACGAAGCATTTCTTCTGTTGGCTGTCAGTACAGCCTGCAACTCTTTGGGACGAGGCCACTCACGAGCGAGTGCATGTGAAGCGCTTTGCAGAACAAGGCTGTTGCTTTGTTCAGGCTTTGTGGTGGGGTTTTTTAAATGAAATATGAAGAATAACGCAAGTGGAAACCCCTGGTGGGGGTTTAGCTGTGAAATCTCAGTGGCTTCCAACTTGTGAGCAACCTTTGTTGAGTAAGCAGAAGGTAGAGAGGCTGTGACCCCCCTAAAGCCCTGCGCGCACCTTTCCTTGCAATAACTCTTGCCTGGGCATGGTTCTAACACCGTAAATCCTCCTGCACGAGGCAGCACTCCCACATCCTCGCACCGTAAGGGAGAGAGCAGAGACCATATGAAGGTGCTGCACATTCACAACCTCATCTTGCTAGGAGAAGCTGGAAGGTACCCAAGCATCTATCTAAGCAGTCTTAAGACTTTGTGTGTTCTTAGTTTTAAAGCTCAAGTGCTTAGTTAATGTCTGCACAGGTGGTTAAATACAATGGCTCCCTCTGCCAAGTTATAAATCTGAAGTTTACTGGAAAGAAAAAAAAAACACAACATAAAGACCAAGTTTATTCATGGTTTTTGCAGGTTGTAAATGTAAGGAAATGAGACCACTCATGCAGATGGGCCTAATGTAAGCCTAGTGTGACGCCTAAAAATGCCACTCAATAATTATAGGCCTTGAGACTCAAAGCAGTGGGCAGAAGTCCCCTTTAACATTGTAGTTTGACACACAGTTTACATTTTAAAAACTACGTTCAAACACTGTGACTATATTTTGCAAACATTGCTGCAGAAAAGCTATTTAGCAGCAAAGCATATCTATTTTAAACTAAGCCCAAATGTCTTTCTGAAAAAGTACCATGCAGAGGGCATGAGATTGGAAGACGATTGTGCGTTTGGTTCAGAACAGCCCGAGAAGTGGCATTGCAGGTAACTGTGCAAGCTGCTGAAGCTGAAGTACTCCTGGTTTTGTGGTTCTGCCATCTTGATGATTTCAGAAAGGGCTAAATGACAATCACAAATCCGAATATCCTCTGTGCAACAGACAAATTTTCATGTATTTCTGGATGCGGGGATGCAAATATTGTTTCCTCTGACTGAGCTGTGAGGTAACGTATGCATCATCTTTTCCCGTTACCGATCACTCCAGGTGAGAGCTTCCTCCCTAGGAAAAAAAAGGTCCTAAAAGCTTGTAAGTAATGCAGTCCTGCCTTGTGTTCAGGGAAGCGCTGTTGATGGGCTTTTTTCAGGAATTGAGTGAGTTCAGCAGATGCTGGGGTAGCAGAGCTGTCGCAGGTCCCCTCATGCAGGTGACAGATGAGGGTGGTTTGCGTGTGCCAGGCAGCCCTGTCCATCCTCCTTCATTTAGCACCCCAGAAAGACGAGCTCGAAGCGGCTGGGGACGTGTCCCCTTAGGAAATGGTCTGGAAGTCATTCATCTGAAGCATTGTTGTTACGAGTTCTATTAATAGTAGCAGATTGTTCCTTTAGATTTGTAGGCAGAAAAACATGGGTTTGGGTTTCTCCTGCATCCTGGTTTTCACGTCATCTTGGTTTAGGCTGTTACGAAAGGGATAAATATTATATTCAAGTTCCGCCAGCTCTATCTGTACAGTAACCTTCCTGCAATGTAAATAGTTGTATATTCATGAGTAATAGGTAGTGTCATACATGGTTGTCAGGTCTTTGAAACTAAGAATTTTGAAATACATGAAGACGTACTGAATGTGAACACATTGACAAGATGAGTTTCTGGAGGGCAGGGGGAGGGTACGATGGGGGCTTTTATTATTATAATTATTATTGCTAAATATGTCTTCTGAATATATGGTGTTCAATGGCTGCGTGCCCTCGCACCCCTTAAATGCCCGGTGAAGAGTGATGGGCCAGCTCCTGTATGGTCAAATAACAGCCAGGCGTGTTTTTATGGTCAACCTCGTCTCTGGGACTGTTTATTCAGCAGGCAAGTTAGCGGCAAGGAGGTATCTCCTGTTCCTTGGTGACCTTGTGTTTTTTGAATATCAGAATCTACTTGAACCATCCCCAAAGAAATGATTAAAACAGCCCCCAAGTGACACATGTTCCTCTCTGCTGCTTCACAGTGGAAGGTTCCAAGGTCTGTTGGTGACTTCGAGCTTCCAGCTGAGAAGTCAACCCAAGCTGGCTAGAGATTAAACACCACTTTTAACTGCCTGATACTGTGAAGCTTAAAACAAGAGAAAAAAGACATGCAGTGTCACCTAGGGAGTAAACCAAAGCTTGCTGAAGCCCATTGAAAGATTTCCATTGAATTCAGCAGGTATTGGATGAAGTTGCCAGCAACATGCTGATGTGACCTCCGGTTACAGCCGTGCCACTGCCACCAAAGGAGGTTGTTCAGGTTTAGGGCTCAGCAAAGGCAACTGAAAAAAGAAAGAAAAGGGGTGGGATTGAACGTCGAGCTGATTTCAGATCCTTTAATTTTATAGACTGGATTTATCACCTGTAGCTGAAATGGTTTCTCAGTGTTAGACACCTGCCCTTCCCCACGGCCAGCTCATAAACGACATTGCTCTTTAATATAATGGTTTTAAAGGTACAAAGGGTAAGTTCCAGCTGAAACAATGTTTGATTTGGCTTTTGTGGTTGGGACAGCTACGGAGCCGCGGGCATGTCAGTTTGGATTTCAGCTGCAGCCGTGTGTCGCGCACCCCGACCCCGCTCCAAACACGTACCACGGTGCCCCATGCAGGGCCTCGCGCTCTAGGCAGCCCTGGACTTCGGGGAGCGCTTAACATATGAAAGAATTTATTCCTGTTTTGAATTTGAGTAGCGCTACAGCGCATTGTACTTTGTTACAATGCTTCTGAATTGCTTTCATGATTTCCCCTGTGCCACCAACCCGGGTGTAATTCTTCTCCCGTGCACGCTCGGCTCCGTGCACGGCTGGCTGCTGCCGCTCACGCTTTGCATCCTCGTATCATCTCTCACCCAGTCTCAATGAATTTCCATTCCCACTAGTCCTGTATGGGAACCAAGCACGATTACGTCCTGTAAGTGAGGAAAAATAAGGTGAAGAGAGATGAACGCCGTGCATGAGAACAGTGGCAATCCATGGCAGGAGGAGAAGCTGTGGAGCTGCCAGCTGCCTGGTTAATTTGTGCTACTGGATTTTGGGCTGGCCCATGTGTCGTTAACTGGGTTACAGGGAGAAAAATGTTTTGATTGCCGAAAGCTCATGTCGTCCTGGCAGAGGCAATGGGCAGCCTTCAGCACTTGCGTATATTCCAGTTTTAATTACACTTTTTTTTTTTTTGAGTTTGAGATGTGTGTGTTCTTCTGTTTGAACCTCTGGAAACTGAGGTTAAATGAGAAGCTGAGATTTCTTTAAACTAAGTATCCTTCTGCTTGCTTTCTTTTCTGGAGCTGCAAAGTCACTGAAGGTGTTAAACAAATCTGTCAAAGTTATTAGTTATGTCTTGGTCCCGTGAACAAGTTGGGATCATTGCATTAGAGAAGTGCTCAGCATACAGGGACCCCATCATCTGCTGTGATTTGGAGGAAGAAAACGGGATGCAAAGTTCCTTAATAAATACGTGTCCTCATTTATCATCACTTACTGTCTTTGGAAAATGAGAGATTGTTTTTCCAAGTGATCCTGCAGCACTGGGAAGGCTTCTGCAGCTTTGACTCATTGTGATTATTCCCAAGTGTTGTCATCGGTTCTTTCTGTGAAATCGCTCTTAGCCTGTGCTTGTCTTCCAAAGCTGATCGTATTCAGAAGTTTTTTGAATAGGGAAAAAAAAAAAGCCCACATCTCCACCCCCTGCTTATGGTCTAAAATATGTATTGCTTCGTCTAGTTTCGTGCTGCTGTGAGATGCCAACTCAGAAGTTCTACAGATCCAAAATCTTCTATTTTTCTTTGTCAGGCTATCGTTCGTGGTATAGGTTATATATGGTGCTTGTAACTAAAGAGAGGCTGAAAAGTATGTAATATAGGTCACTATACAATTATCATTAAACCTGTCCCGTGCTGTTCTGTTCTCTGAATGTCTAAACGTGCTAAGACGTGAATTCTCTGTTGCCCTGCGTGTTGTAGTCACATCCATCAAAGCAGTAGTCAAAAGCATTACTAAATTGGACTGTGGATAATTACACTCACTTTAATGTAAATGGCTATGATGCAGACTCGAGTCCTGCTTTGCGATGTGCACTAAGTAGTGAACAGGAAGGTTATTTAACCTATAGCCTCCCACATTTGTTCTGCTGATGGATGATGGTTTATGTAGTTCCCGGTCTTGTAAGATGTAGCAGGATCCCTAAACACAAGTAGTTTGCTGAGGCAACAGTTGAAGGACTGAGCAAAGCTGCACATGAAAGGTGAAGTTTATTTCTGTCAGCTCAGTTTAGTTTGGAGCTTGTGTGTATCTGCCTGCAGCAGCCATAATGTAAGGATGTTAATAACGGCTTTCATTATGTAATGAGCATAAAAACTCGCTGTATTCTCTCTAGCAAGTAGAAGCTTTCTTTTTACACCAGGGCTTGTAATAAAGGCTCCTTTCTCTGAATCCTTCTCCATCTAGATGTTTCTCTGTTACCAGCGTAGCAGAGAAATATCTTCAGCTCTGAAGTCCACCATCAAAATATCCCCTGCACCCATCTTCATGTCATCTTTTCTGTTCTATTCATTCTGTTCCAAGTATGTACTGTATTTTTCTTTTTAGAAAAAGAGCGCAGCTATTACTAAGGAACTTTCTCCCACACTGAATGTCTTTCCCAAGCATGAGAACATTCTACCCTTTCATTTGCTTACCAGACATTGCAGGATTTGCAATGGAAACTGGCAAGAACATTTAAAATAATAATAATAATAAAAATAAAAATTGTGATCATCTCAGAACTGGAAGATGCGTGCATTTGCTGAGATATGCAGGGTTTTTAAGTACTGTGATTGAAGTCTCCAGGAATGTTAACTGAATTTTAATTCGTTAGTAGCAACGATATGTATGGAGTGAGTGTGTTAGAGGTCGGAGAGGGTGAGAGACACTGAGCCACGCAGGGTAAATGCATCACTTAATGCACGCTGAACTGGTTTTTTGTTACTGCAGTTTTCAGGCTTGTGCTCTAATCTTTATTGATTTGAAAAGGGGCTCTCACACAGTAATTAAGGAGGCATTCGTTGTCCCTAGGACTCTCGGAAAAGCTGGACATGAACATTGCTCCTGCTCACTGCTGTGACTGCAGGGGATGGAACGGGCAAATGTGTGTGTGGATCCTCGGACTAGATTATAAATAGTGGGTGGCCAGGGATCAGGTGAAGGGATGCTTGTTTCCCCAGCTGACTGCTTTGCTGGTGTGCTTTGTGGGTGAATCTTTGGGAATTTTATTTTTGGGATGTCTGTTGACTTCAGTTTTTCAGGAACCCTGCTGGCTTCGCACAGCAATTTGTTCTCCTAAGATCTCATGAATTCTCATTCAAAAGCAGTGCATAATTTAACTGCTCAAATGTAAATAAGGAACTCAAACAAAGTGTTGGAGACAGCCCCAAAATTGAGGATTCCTTTTAAAATGATAACTAAAAAGGCTTGATTCCTTTCTGTTACTTCCTTAGGCCACAAGGTTGAGCAGAAAACTCCAAACCACTATTGAAGTGCTTAAAACTTTACATGACAAGGTGCTGCATGCTGTCTAATGAAAGCACATTAATTGCTGTGAGACCACTCAGAAGGCAGGAGCGGTCTGGTCTATAATGGAATTGTCTCTCCTATTACCATGAAGCTGAGCTGCACTTGTTCTGCTCTAATTTCTTTAAGATTAAGTAAAGAATAATTCCTGCGTTTGTTTTTTTTTTCTTTATACTAGGGTGAGGAGGTTGGTATTTCAGCCTCTTTTTCCCATTTAAGAGTTGCCGGATGAAGCATCTAAATAAACCAATCTCATGGTTTGGGGCTGGCTTTGTGATTTTATTTTTGAGCGTTTTGGTTTGGCAAAACCACGATAAACTCTTTTTGGACCGAGGCCACGTTTCTCTTTGAAATCGTATGAAGCGGCACACCGAGTTATGCGCCTCTCTCCATGTTTCACAACAATAAGGGAGCGATGGGCTGGGAGCTGCAGTCCAGCTGTTCCCACACAAATCCTTCATTTGGATGAAAGGAGGCTGTAGCTGTTAAAATGATAGCAGTGAATGGCATCAGAAATGCGATAGGCAGATGCATGTTAATGTAACAGCTGTAAAAGGCCCATATGAGAAAAACGAGGATAAAGGCTAATTTATTCTATTTCAGTTGTATTGCATTGTGGGTTTTTTTTTTTCTGAATGAATTGGGTACTTGGTGATCCAATGGCAACATAATTTCCAATTGTGAAGTGATAATGCACAATTGCTGAAGCTGTCAGGTATTGCCAGCTGGAGGGCTGGCTGCTGGGATCCTACATTTGCCCAAATAAGAAGTGGGGAATTTTCTCAGTCAGACATAGCTTCGGGACGTGGGCGCCTGTTGAAGCGCAAAAAATGTGTTGTTTCCTTCCTTTGCGAGTTTGCCTCTTTGTCTTGTGGTACTTGGGTGCTGAAAACAGAGAGCTTCAGCTCTCCAAGCACAAGGGAGAAGATCCAGCACAAAGCTATGGGAGATGACCAGGAGCCAACAGGGTGTGATTGAGCAGGGAGGTTCCCAGAGCTTGGGCCCTGTTTAGTTGGGCAAAGAGGAGATGAAGCTGCTCCCTACGAGGAATCTACAGCTGCCTGGATGGGAGTTACCAAGACGAGGGAGATGTTAGCAGCGCCAGATAATAAAACGAGGGGGCAGTGGCTGTAAAACAGCTGTTTGGAAGCTGTGAGTTGGATATTATGAGAACAGTTTTCACGAGAAAGGAAGTGCAGGCCTGGGACGGGGTGTCTAGACAGGCTGTGGAAGCGCCATCCTCCGAGGTTGTGGAGTCTTGGCGAGACGGAGCCGTGGTTGACCTGAGCCAGCGCTGGCAACGGTCCCGTGTTGAGTGGGAGACCAAGAGGTCCCTCCCAGCCAGTTTTGCTGTGATAAGAGATATTGGAAGGGAAAAGCTGTATCTGCAAAACTCACTTTAATATTCGACGTTGGACAAAATTAGTTGAGGGACAGAAATCACGAGGAAAGCATTTCTTTAAATATGTGAAAAAAAGAACTTAAAAATGTAATAAAAGAATAAGAAGTCCAGACGCTGTATTTTACTTCAGGCTTCTTGAAAAAAATGTTCTGCAGCATCTCATACTATAGTTATCCATTTATGTACATGTAAAACCATACACCAGTGGATCTGTCATAGCTTTTCTTCACTTTGAGACAATTAAACATAAATTCTGTGGGTTTCTTATTTCCAGCGCATTTACTATATAAATAAAATTCACTTCATTATGTTTGCTCATTTGGAAAACAGCTGATGCTTTGGGTGCGTATTCTAAGATTTTTTTTGAACTCACTTCAATATTTTTTCCTGTGTCATAATAGTTGGCTTGTAACAGCAGAGTGCAGCAATCAGCTGATTGTGCTTGAAACCAGAACGATGTTCCAGAGGCTGGTTTGGTCAGTTATGGTTACTATAATAAATGTGTCTAATTGGTTGAATTTGAAGGTAGAGGAAAATCTCCTGAGCAAAAATTGAAAATGAATACCTGGAGCCAGTAATAGTTATTTAGCTTTCAAATGTTTAGGATTTCCCAAAGATTTATTCTTCTCCCCAGGAAGTGTGAGCTGGCACTGAGGTTGTAGAGTCATGGGAGGGGTTGATGGTGAAGGATTTGTCAGGTTCATGTCCCCACCATGGCAGTCCCCAGTGCTGGGTGTATCTCCAACAGGCACATCTCTTAGGCAGACAAGTTCTATCCCAGCTTGGTGCCGATGCTGTGAAGGAAAGAGGTGATATTTTCTGCACATGGGCTTCCTAAACTCCTGTATTGGATCTTCACAACCTGCAGAATAGGAAACAGGATTTAAAGATCCAAGCGAAGTGGCAGAACTCCTGGGGCTTCAGTGGAGCAAGAATTTCAGATGTATTTTCAATAACTACCGTCGTCTCTCCAATTTTTCCTGGAAGAGATCATGTCTCTTGAGGGCATGCTTGTCACCCTTGCTATGGAGAAATTACCTTGAAGGTGTTCTGCCCGAAGCTGAATTCTGGGCTGGTTCCAGTTTGCTTTGCTAATAGGTAAACGGTTGAGTTATCTTGGGAGCTTAGTCACATCAAGATATTGCTCATCCCAAGCACTAATTCATTTAGTTGCATAGGCGGCTTTCGAGATGATGGCTTCATCATGAGTCAGTTATTCATTACCACATTCCGCTGACGTTACACAGCAATATTGGAGCTGCCACAAGAAAACAGATGAACGATATGAGATTAGATGGACCTTGTCTCTGATAATGGCGAATGTGTCATGGCTCAGACGCAAACAGCGCGTTGCATCAGGCTGCTCGTGCGAGGGAGGCAGAAGCCATTCTCAGCCCCTGCCTGCCGTTAACTTTGTATGTAGAAATGTGAAAGGGACTTTGCAGCTTGATTTCAGTTACTGGCACAGCGAAATTCCTGTTCCTAATCACGTCTAATCATTCCTTTTGAAAATCTTGTTAAGGTATTCTCTTCAATTAGCACTTGTTTCAGTGAGCTCCATGGATTAATTAGATGTTGCATTACAAAAATAATTATGCCTTTTAACCATTTTCAGTTATTTACTTCTTTAAATGTTATTTTTGTGAAGCAAACTGGCTTGGTGCCATAATTCACTTAAGCAGAATCTAACACAGATTAATGAACGAACTTGAAATGCAAGCAGTAAGTCCCCCAACATTTTGCAATTAAGCAGTTTGATTAAAAATAACTGGAACAACTCTCCGCGCTGAGAAACAAAATGGAGCAGTTGTCTGTGTTGAGACCTCTGTGATGACAAATACCAAAACCAGGTCTGAAAGTAATTTAGGTAGATTAAATTCTTTCTTGGCTACCTGATAGTTTCCTAGGAGAGGTTTTGGGGCAGTGGACATTTAAGCAATGCAGATATTATTCTGTAACATTCCACTTTGTAAACAAAGGCATACAGCTGACTTTTGTATTTTATTTTTTGTTGAGGAAGGAACTCGGATGCTCTAGCCCTGCTTTGTCCCTTGTCCTGACATCCTTCTGCTGCTCTATGGGCACAGCTCATGCAATTCAAAGGAAGTGACTTTTTAATACGAGCTGAGAATTTGTGCCATCAGCTTTAATGGAGTTGCTTCTGTCTTCCTGTGATGCCAGTGAGAGCTCAACCGGGCCCTCTAAAAATACCTGTGCACAAATGGCCTCTGGCTATGGAGAACTGTGTTACTTGTGTTGTACCAAAGGCTTAAAGCTCCTACTGGGGGTAAAATTCCAGCATTGATTTTGGGGAAGCTGTGCTGATTTCCACTGACTGACAAAGCTGGCTCGAAGTAAAGCTGGGCATAAAAAGCAGTTTGACTGTGAGTATCCCAGAGCTTCTTTGTGCTGGCTCCTGCACGTATGTGAAGTGCTGTAATTGATGTGAATGAGGTTAGTCTGGAAATGCTGACACTGCAGCTGAAGTGTGAGGCAGTGCTAAATTCTGTTCACCTTACATTAAGGGTAAGTCAGGTAGACAGAAAAATGCCTGTGTTCTTCTCACCCTGTCTTAGCATCACCTGCCTGAGCTCCACTTCTGTGGAAATGTGCTTGTCTGAGGCCTCAGACATCAATTTTCTCTTATATTCTGATCCATTTAGCTCTCTTTTTCACAGGCAGATCTTGTTTAGAATCAATAGTTCCCCACTATAAGCCCCATTTAGTGTATATTAATTTGTTGGATTTGAAAAATGGAGAGGAAGAAGACTTGAAAGAGGAAATACGGGGTTTTCATTGGGAGTCTAGTATTTGACATGCAGACCCTTTCTTCTGGCTTTTGGTATAGCTACATTACAAAACACAGTTGAAACTATTTATACTCCGGCTTGGCTTATAAAATTCATAAGCAAACTACAAAGTTCTCTTCTAACATCTTCCACATCTTAGGTGTCAAATGCTACTTGGACCCTCTTGGTCAGTCCTTTCCTCAGATGCATCTTCCACAAGTTTGCAACAGGGCATAAAGTCTTTCAGATCTGGCTTTTACCAAATTATGACAAAAAATGAATTATTGGAGGCACACCTGCCAGTGACCTGGTCCATCATCTGCTGCCCAGTCTGCAGAAGGGCGGTCACCTCCTGTACCAAAGGCAGCTTAGATGGCATCTGTAGGGCTATTGTGTTGCTGGGCTGTCTGGATTGTAGGTTTGTCAGGCATTCTTGCGAACTTAAGTTGTTAGCTTTAGTGTGGATTTGAGAAACATCCTGTCTTCCACAGAGCGTGTTTGTAATTTGGATGTTTGGGAGAAAAAAAAGAAGCTTAGGGTGATTTGTGCCCAGAGTCCTGTTCTTACAAGTTTGTCTCTTCCTTCCTATCATTCCTGTGCTGCACACCACAATAAATGGAAGTATAAAACTTGTACACCTTCCAGGAAATGTGATTAAGTGAAACATTTCTTATATTGATAAGGGTGTGTTTGCATGTTGCTTCCTTATGAGAGAGCCTGCATGTTAAAAATTTGCAGGTGTTGGATGGTTTTGCTCTTCCTTGTAGCTAAATGTGGTTTTGCATGAAGAAATCAGACCATCCTGTTCCTAATGTAAATCTGTGTGGACACTTACTGTCTTTTCATAGTTTTTAAAACAACCAGCATGTTGAATGTTCTTTTTTTCCATGTGGCATATTCTTTTGCCTTATTCAGCTTTGTTTGTGCTTTCCTCTTCCTCAAGACCGTAGTGAGGAAGATGTGCTAATTTTCTGTTGATTCAATTGACAAAGTGCTTGAGGGACTTGTGCGGGATTGGGGTATGTAACAGAAAGATTTAAGTAGGATGTATTTAGCCTCTTCGTATACATGAAATGACCTTTGCATGGGAGTTGTTGCTTGTGTATGCAATATATGTATATTCCATTGCATATGCATTCCATGTGTATGCAATATATGTATACTACAAACAGAGCTTTTTTGAGCTAACCTCAGCCACAGGAAAATGCTTTGTCAGACAGAAGGGTAACCAGGAAACTGATCTCTGCAGTAAAACGAATGTAAACAGCATGTATAGCTACATAACCTGATTTTAGTACTGTTATTCCTGATTTGCCTGAATATGAGAAAGAGCGGCAGCAGGTCAGTGCACCCTCTCCTATTGGAAATGCTGACAGACTCCATGCTGGAGATCTGATGAAGCTGATTTTGTTTGAGAAGGCCCAGCAACTTGGGAGAGGTTGTCTACAGAAGGCAAGTTCCACCACACGTCGCTCCTTTAAAGCTCTGTGTTCTTGCAAGAGGTTTGAAGAAGAAATAATTTTAGTAATGGCACTATTTCTGGGGAAAACACACCCCTGTCCATGAAGTTCTCATAAAAGATCCGAAGAAGGACCCAATGAGCACGAACGATTGAAGAAGCCCCTGGTATCGAGGTGCAATGCAGCGTCTTCCCCAGGAACCAGGTCAAAACTTTCATTGAAGCATCAGTTATCAGAATGAGCCAGCACAGCGCTCTCTTCTCAGCAGCCTTTCTCCTCTTGGTGAGGAGGAAACTTTCAGGGTCCAGGGAAGAGAGATGTTTCTGCACCTGCCGTTTGGCAGAGTCCTCAAACACATCAAGCACCAGAGGCAAAAGTCTTTTTGTTGTGAGGTGTTCAACCCCCTTTTCTGTGCAGTGATGTTGGAGTCTCCCTGTGTGCCAGGATTGTTAGTACAAGACAGTTTTGAGTTTGGGGCTTTAATTTTTTTTGAGCTAGACTTTGTGGTCTGGAATACAGAAGTATAGACATCCAAATAAGTTAACTGAAGGTAAGCTAAACCGAGCTTGTGAAATAGGTTCAGTGTAGCTACTACAAGTTCTCTTCCACCCATGTGGAAAGCGACTCCCCTCTGGAAGCAAACATGTACGTGGTGTAGCTTTAGTCCAGGTAGCTCAAGGGCTGATAGATCTGCACCTTTAGTAGTTCAGGCTTCAGTGCAAGGTGCACAAAGTGAATCTGAAAGTCTTTGTATATGTGCAGGATTAATCTTTGCCATTCCTGCTTCACTGCTTTCAGTATTCAGGAAAAGAAGATTAAAAACACCTTGTGTATCTCTGCTCTAATATCGCCTCCTGTCATTATGAGATACTTCTGTAGAGAGTCACACTTACAATGGTGATTAGTATGGAGCAAATACGGTCACCTTTTTTTTCTCCTCTTCTGTCTTTCAGATGCCTATCTGTTGTTTAACTGTGAGTTCCTTAGAGCAGGATTTCATCTCAGTACATTATTGGAAAGCATCTTGCAAATAATGGATGCAATGTGTACACACCGTGATGAGCTTCACCTGCTTTAGACTGCTTTTCTTTTAGTGCTTTCTACTCGCGATGGGGTTCAAAACTGCAACACATAAAACTTCCTAAAGCATATATTATTTCCAAGCTCCAGTACAGTGGCCCTGAACTCATGGCTGTTAAACCTCTTGTTACCTGTAAAGCCTTGAGAGAGCTGAGGCTGACCAGAAATGCTGACACGCATCTTCCTTGCATTGTGTCTCGAGCTTCAGAGCTGCTGCTTATGGGCCCCATAGGTTAAGGGTCAATGCACGTGCATTTACATAGAGTCTGAGTCTGCATTCAGGTGAAGGCTTGCACTGATGTTACACATAAACTATTCTGGTTGATATATTTTCCTATACTTTGTTCATAATCTGACTGTATTCTGCTTTTTTTTGACTTGAGTTAGAAGACAAACACCCCCCAATTCCTTGGCCCCAAACTAGTCTCATTCTATAGCCCAACATGAGTAAAGGGGTGGCTAGATCAGTGCTCTGGTTAGATCCACCTTACAAAGCTCCCACGGCAGTTTAACAGCACAACTGCAAAATCTGTGCCTTTTTCTTCTGATGTGATAATGAGTAGTATCAATTCTACTTTCCTGTTCACCTAGAAAATACGCTAATGCGAAGCAAAGAGGTGTGAAAAATATTGTAAGGAAGACCATAATGAAGTTTCTGTCAAAACAGTAGAGTGCACAGATTAATAATAAGTTCACCTTGTTGCTAAGCAGATGAAGCTGCTAAACGTGTAGAAGCTCTACTCTTAAGCATTCCCTTAAGAGTAAACAACCTTTCTTGGGGAGGTTGAAATAATGATCCATTCGGACTTTTATTCAGAGTTTAAATTTCACCTACATCTCTCTGCCTAGGCTGTATCAAAATCCAGGCACTACTGAAATCCTCTGGAGGCCCAAATAAAGATCTGAAGACCTGAATCTGAAGCCAGCCAAGAGGCAAAGGGACTCAGGAGAAATCTAGGCAGCCTGAATATGCTCTTTAGTGGCTATTCACATCTCATATGTTCTTTAGCCAACAACTTACATCCAAGAATGTAATATCCTCCTCCACTCTTTCCCCCTCTTTCTGTCCAGTCCTACAGCCCTTATGTGAACTTTGAGTAATTCCCATCAAAGTCAGCTGGTTTGCTGAGTGAAGTTCAAATCCCCCTTGGCTCTGTGTAGTGCAGCTTTAAGTCCTGGTAATAAAAGAAGTTGGGGAATCTGCAGAGAATTAGGAAACCAGAGGCCAACTCCATATCCTGCTCACTGCCTCATCAGCCCTTTTCTGAAGAAAAGGTCCCTTGCTGTCCAGTCTGCCCAAGTCCAGCAGAGAGATCTTAAAACCTGCTACCTTTCAGCTAAAGATCTGTCTTGAGATCCTCTTCCCTGAAGGCTCAGAGTAAATGATGAAGGAACCACGTTGTTCCAGTCTGAGCGGCGAGGTTAATGAGATATGTTCTCAAGATTGACGTTTTTCCTGATGGCCCTTCATAGCATCCCTTTGCTCTCCTGACAGTAGTTTCCAAGGCAGTAAATTATAACTGGACATAAGGCCTCCACTGAGAGTTGAAGGTACTATTTTGTGCTTACCAACCCTAAATGCAGAAAGAAGCAATTTTAAGCGATACACTTATCAGGCTTAGCTGGAGCAATGATTCAAGCTTCCAAGAAAGATACTACTAAAGTGCTTTTATTACTTTAAATGGGATTAAAATTCAGTTTTTATCAAAGGATCAAGGGTCCCTAAGCATACACTTAATCAAGAATATTAGGCTGTAGCCTAGGTTACTCTATTTCCAACTTCAGTACAGAGCTTTTTAAGTAAACCTGGTGTATGCTAAACAGGAAAGGGCAAATGCCTCAAACATTTTAGCTGTTGTGGTAATTGTCCTGTGCCCTGGGCTGCTTTTGAGTCACAGCTGGGCCTTTTCTCCCTCAAATATAGGTGTTTTTGGGTTTGAAAAGACTGAACTTTTAATTTCCCTGGTCTGATGATGTGTGTTGGTGTAAGCACATTAGAGATGAACACAGCTCAAGCAGATGAGAAGGCTCCTCTCCCAAACTTCAGGGTCTTGCTAGACAGATTTCAAATGAAACTGCATCTCAGGCCTCTCGGTTATTGATGTGTCTGAACTGCATCACTTGATTCTGACCAGCTTCAAGCTAGGGGAATTGGTAGCAATATGAATCAGTGTCTGGATCCAGTATCTGTGGCTTAAGATCAGCTCATGGAAATGCAGACATTTCTGAGAGATGGTGTACCAAGGGATGAGAAGAGGAAACTGCCAGCTCTAATACAGCTTTCTCTTCTCCCTACTAATTGTTTTAGATAATGAGGGAGACGGAAGCACTCATACTGTTTAAGCCTAGAGGGCTGTATCCTAGCAGAGTTGACTCAGCTATTCATCTTTGCAAAGCAGATAAGCTTGAAGTGCGTAGTAGGAAATTTAGAAAAAAAAAAAAGCTTTGTATTATGAAAAAAGACTGTTAGTGAACGATGCTCGTAAAAATGCCCTTTCCTCAGCCCCTACCCCAAATGAAGGGGGGAAAATATTGTTAGAAAAGGTGCATGCATTTGGAATGTCTATTTTAACATCTTTGACTAAGCGAAAGTAAAATTGTAATATTCACAGGGTAAAAAAAGCTACAAAGAAGGGAAAGCTGATCCGTGGAACTGCATCACCAGTCCTTGCCCCAGAGCCCTGCCCCAGAGCCAGCAATGCTGTCTGCACAGACCTTGGCTCGGTAATAGCTCCCACCTCAGCTTTTTAATTTCCTATAGCTGGAGGTGCAGTAGAGGGCATTATTTAGCATCTTTCATACATGCCGCTTTTATTCTGTTAAAATATTTACCTTCATGTAACAGTCACGCATTTTCTGGCCCTGTGACAAACATGCTTTTGGTGACACACACGCAGCTACTTGTGTGGTGGGGCAGAGGAACGTGCTGGATCCCATTATGTGACATGTCTGTGTGATCTATCACGGTAAGAGTGAGCTTTTTTAGGCTACACAGGAGTTGTCCTGACGCTGTCACATGCGAAGCGTTGGTGAAACTTGTTCTATTGTGTGAAAGTGTTCGAGTAACCTCCGCCTGCACCACGAGGTGTGATGGTGCTGGCTGAGCACTGCAGCCTGGTGCTTTGGATCTTTAATACGGTCTTGTGCTGGTGCTGAGCAGTACTTTCAGTTTGTGAGCAAACTGGAGTAAGGAAATGTAGAATAAATACGGCTGAAGTTACTGCTTAGGGAAGGAAACTATGCCTGGCCATGCTGGCTTGAAGCTTTGTTGTGCAAGGCACCCCCTGGCTTTTGGAGGACAGAGGTCTCTTTTTCCAAGCAACAAGTGATAGGATGAGAGGAAATGGTCTTAAGTTTCACCATGCGATGTTTAGATTGGATATTAGGAAAAAATTATTCAGTGAAATGGTTGTCAAGCGTTAGAACAGGCTGCCCAGGGCACTGGTGGAGTCACCATCCCTGGATGGGTTGAGTAGATGTGGAGATGAGGTTCTTAGGGACATGATTTAGAGGTGGACTGGGCAGTGTTGGACTTGATGATCTTAGAATCATTTTGGTTGGAAAAGACCTTTATGATTGTGCTTTACCCCCTCCTTGCCCACTGCTGTGGTTTTGCCTCAAAGCAGCTCTGTTGAGCCCATGGGGTCTGTGTGTTGGCAGCACTAGGATGGCACCTGGATGTGACGGAAAAAGGAGTTCTCTGTATCTACTTGGTATCTTGTAGCTGTAACTCCATTATAGGAAGACTGTGGGACTTATCTAGCAGCCATCTTTCTCATTGGGATGCTGTAGGTCAGAGGCAAAGCCCTTTTCCCTCTATATTTTTCTTTACAAATATCCCATTCTGGTTATATTATCTTTGCCACTGAATGCTGATGTCTCGTGTGTGTTTATTTTTTCCCCGTTTCCTTTAGGGACTCCCAGGAATGTGTCTATTTTCAATGGGTACAGGCGCCATTGTAACAAGTGTCATGTTTACCCTGTGACTCTTGTTTCCGAGAAAAGCAGAATTTCCAAGGAGGAGCGAGGATGTCGTTAGGGGAATCCGCTTGATATGTCCCCGCAGTTTTCGTGTTTTCTCATCCTCTGGGGAGGTTCTTACTCTAGTCAGAATTGGGGATTGACATAGCTACTTGTTTATTCTTAGCTGCTTTTGAGAGAAGCCAAAAATGGAGGTTTCCATTAGCCATTTCCCATGTTGACCATATAAAGGCCATGGCAGAGCACGATGCTGGCCTTCAGCCTATTGCCAGCATCCAGGAATGGGGGTGTAGGGCTCTCCCTATAGACTGTACGTTAAGGGGAATTCCTTTTCATGGGTGAAGGTTCAGATTTTTCCTCTGGAGCTGGGGAATCATCCTTTTCTCTCATCCAGAGATAAAACTATGTTAGGCAGCTTCCTCAAGTTTGCCATGTCTGAGGATCCCAGAATCTGATAGACTTTGCTCAGCCACTGAACTGTAATTCAGTAAGGCTTGAAGCTAGGGGTAGCATTAGGCTTGGCGTGCTGAAGGAAAGAATCAGCATGGGTATAACAAATAGAGAGGCTAATCCAAAATGTGTATCGTTTCCGCCTTTGTTTGCTGTTCCGATTGTTTGAGGTTCACAAAACTGTGGCTTATTATTTTCCTGTTTTCCTTTTCTCTGTTGCTTTTCAGTTTTGCCAGCTGCCTTGGTTCTTGCGGCATCCCTGGTACTGGCACTGAAAGGCAGCTTATAGAAGCTGTTTGCAAAAGTCCTGCAGCCCAAGTTGCCAGACGGAAGTGGCATAAGGGTTGGATGAATAATCAAGTGTTTTACTTCCGTGAGCCTCTAGTGATCAGTGCCGTGTTATTGGATCATAAGCTGTCTGTAACAGCCACCTGAGCAAGGACGCTATTTGTTCTCTGAAATGCTTAGCGTGTTCTAAAGAGATAATGGCATTAATAATAATAAAAAGGTATAATAAGTTATGGAGATGGCCACTTTGAAGCAGAGAATACACTTTCTATGGTAGAGAGAATGCTGTCTAAGGGATAACTTGGTATAATTGTTCTTGTTATTACTCTCTGTACCTCACAGATCTGGGTGTAATTTTCTTGCTTGTTTTTTGCTGCTTGAACTTTTCTTGTGCAGAAGGTGCCAGGAGGCCCTCAAACCTGTCACATTTACTCATAGCTTAGTGGAATCTTAGGAGTCATCTTTTATTTCTTGACATCGTCAAAGTTTGGAGCTGAATAGGCAGAAACGCTTGACTGATGCCGCTTGGTGGCAGACAACAGATGTTCGTGTCCTATATACTTTAGGACAGGCCTTGCAGTAGCTCCAGACACCCCTGTGCAGAGCGGATTTACCTGATGTCTGCCTGGAGAAGGAGAATCACTCCTTCAGCTTCAGCATTGCCAGCAAGTTTCTGATTCTTCTGTACTATGTTTTATATTCAGCGACCTATACAGTTTTTACCCTTTACCACCTTTAAAAGCATGATGTTAAAATTTACTGGTGGTTATCAAGCCCTTCTCTATACTAGAAGCACTAGCACCAGAGTGAGATAAAGCTGAAAGCCATAAAGGGTGGCAAAGTTCTCTGCTGTCCGTAGTATCTTCATACTGTGGAAGGAGTATTTTTTTTTTTTCACTAATTTTACACTCTACAGAAGTTGTAAGGAAATTTCGAGAAATATATAAAATAGAGAAGCTCACCAAAAGGTCTCCATACTTTATTAGGTAATAAATTTTAGTGCTTAAGAAAGGAAGAAAATTCAATGACAAATCACCACAGCACCCCTGGAGTCAAACGTGGTTCTTCCTCCCCTTACTGCCCATCCAGGCCTTTATTCCTATTCATTTCATTCTCACATGCTTTTTAAAATCCTTTTTAGTGATGTTATTTACCTGGAACTGTGGCTTGCTTGACTCGGAGCCACAGAAACTGTTGGGTCTGCTATTTTCCATGCTTTAGCTGAAGCAGAATGAAAATTGATACTCCTTGTAGAAGAGAGAGCACCATGGCAGAGCAAGTTTCTCGCACCGTGTGCGGTTCCAAGCCACCTCTGCAGGGTGAGCCCAGCACCTGTGCCAGATCCACTGGGCTGTGAATAAGGGTATGTGGGGGAAAAAACGTGAGACGTGAGCTTTAGCTCAGTGAAAACCCATTAAATTTTCTGGAAATGTAGAATAGAAGTGATAAATATTTTACATTTTGAAAAAGCCAGCATTGGTTCTGTTAAATTAAGTAATTTTTCATGTAGTTAACATTTATCACAGAGAGCAAAGGCTTCTGGTGCTAAATCTTCAGCTGGTAAAAATTAGTATATTTCCATAGATGAATGAATCCATTCTGACTTATTCCAGCTCGCCATTTGACTTACTACAAATAATGAAATCGTGAGGTAGGGATGCAAGGAAGAAATTCAGCCAAGCTGCAGCTTGGCACAAATCACTGCGCTGTTTTCAGAAGTCCTGAATGCTCAAGACTAGAATTGGCCAAAACGCTCATTACAAACAGTATTAACAACTTAATGCCTCTATAGTTGTTAAGTAGTTGCAAATCAACCCTGCTTTGCTTTCGGAGGGCTGGTTGTTTTGCAATTACTCGGCGGCAGCTCAGAGGGGTCACGTCAGGCTTCAGGCCACAATCTGGTTTCTATTCCCACCGCCCATGGTGTGGTCAGTCGTCCAAGTGACATGGGATTGGTTTTGCCCCCTGATTGGGCCACCAAAGCATTTTAAACATGAGAATAATTAATAACACACCACCCCGTTATGCTAACGGACCTGCAGGTGTTTGACGTTTCTGAAACCCAGACTTCTATAGGACATAAAAAACTTATTAATGTTGTAGCTCTGAGGGATTTCTGCCACGGACAAGACCCCCATTGTACTTGGCACTGTACAAATGCCACAGAGACGTCCCCTGCTCCCAAGCATTTACAATCCAAGTAATTTTTAATCCTATTGTTAAACATTACAATGCGTCGTGCCTTAGAACTGTGTAACACAATGTTCATGAGGCAGAAACAAAGATGTGCAGAGAGACACAGTGCCCACTTGAAAATCATCCGTCTGTCGGAAACACTTGGCCTACTTTGTACAAATGACCTTCAAAGGTGCTGTCACGGATGTAGATTTTGAAGGGCAAGGGAAAAAAAATTGCCTTTTCAGTTTGCTCGTGTTCTGTATCTGAAATCACTTTGCATGCAGTCGGTTTTACATCTGAGCTCTTTGCTTCTCAAACTCGTAACGTGCATTGCAGAAAATTATTAGCAGCGAACTTTGATGCCTGAAGCATCTTTTAAAGCCTGACGTTATATAAACTGTGATTGCTGCTCATGTGTGCTGTGTCTGTAAGCATGTAAAATTTGACTGGTTTTGTTTCCCTAAGTGTATGCAATTTACAACTTCTAATTTATTGCTTTTTTTTCCCCCCTGGTTATCCTTCACTTTGTTTTCTTTATGTTTTGGAGTCATTATGACAAATAGTTTTGTATTGTTCTTCGTGTTGAGTAGAAATGGGGATTTTAAGCTTGCCAAAGGAAATGTGCTCCTTAGTTACCTTGGAGAAGCTACATGGGTCAATCACAGTCCCATATATCTCTATCCTACAAGTCTGATATCTCTAGCTATGGTTTGCCCTAAACTGCTGCTCAAAAGGTACAACCTCAATTTTCCCCTCCCTTAGACAGGAGCAAACAACCCCAAATAGAAAAGAAAAAGGTAATTTCAGAAAGATTTCTTCTTGGATTTCTCGGTTAAAAGACGGGTTTGAAAATGAGCGCGTGTGGAAAGACTTGCTTGTGGTCATTACAATCTCCTGTATTGAAGGAAAAATATATCTTGTTTGTATAATTTCAAGGTTTTTTTGTCTTTTGCATTTTTCACAGAGGTATAGATATTATATATAATTTTTTTTTACTCCAGAGTTTTGTAAAAAGCTCAAAATGCCTTCCAGAGCTGTGTTAGAGACCAGAAAACTGAAGACTGAGTCTCTTGAGAGTAACCTGTAGTTGGGAAACTCAAAAGCGTCTTTTAAGAAATATAGTTGCTCTACTTCATTTAATTAAATGCAGTACTTTGAGTGAGTCGGCTGTGTGAAAATATCTTTTGTCTGTCATGTTTTTGTAAAGAAATGGGACAATTTAAAGGTATGCTAATCTTTCCCATTATTCTGAAGCTAAGCTTTCAATAAGAAGAACTGCCTTTCAAATGCAGGTGTCGTAGTTAATACCTCGATAAATGATAATGGAAGAGGAAAACAATTACCACAGTACTTTCAGCCATGAGGAAAACCCTTGTGGATGAAGTAGATGTTCTAAGTGAAAGATCGTAACAGACAATGCATCATAAAACAAACAACTGAAAATGAGGAAAAGCTAAACTTAACAGAAAATTATTTCCTTTTATTTTCATTTTACTTGACTTATTTTCCTGTGACTGTCAAAATCGATGTTCCTGGTGGAATTAGTATGTTTGTGACACTCCGTCTTTCGCTGTTGTAAATTTACGAAGAGGTTTAAGGGATTGCTGGAGCTCTGAATCAGCCAGTGGAGCATCTTACGTCTCTCCCTGTTGACTCTATGGCAGAGAAACGGTTTCTGGTCCAGGCTGGTTTGATGCCTCTGCTGTGCAATCTTCCAGCTGAAATTTTCAGGACACCCAGTGGGGGTTCCACGTTTTTGGCAAGAATTGGCCATAAGAATACCTTAAACCCGTTTGGTGGTTCCGGCCTTTACGTATTTCATTCTCTGTTATCTCAGCACGCAGCTGGCAGTGGCCAGAAGGCCCGGATCTGACAAAGCACTCTGGTATGTGATTGATTTTAAACAGTAAGTAGCAGCGGTATCAGATCATGTGAGTTAGGAAGAAGGATGATGCTGGTCAAAGCAATGAACCCCAGTGCCCTGGATTCGGGTGGTGGGTCTGCCACAGAATTCCCGTATGACCTTGGCAAATGCCCAACTTTGCCGTGCAGGCCTGTGAATTGCTATTGAGGTACAACACAAATAAAGTAACAGATTAGGCAAATGTGTAGACAGTTGTGACTCCTCCTGAAGACTCTCAGTGCAATGCAATGGAAGTGACTAGAATGAGGCAATATTGCTCAGTACTCTTAGGCATGTGAGATCTGACCAGTAATATATTACTAAGATAACACTTTCTTATCTCATACATATGCTGGGAAGATTGATTAGTCTTTGCCTGTAATACCCTGGGAAGTATTATTTGCCATAAATGCGAAGTATCACTCTTACTGAGGCATCTGTGACTCAGTTCTGTATTTTAAAATAAATGACAGCCTATGTCATTGACAACAGCAAAATAAATGCACAAGGGCTTACTGAACTATGAGTATGCAGTCGACAAATTGGAATTGACAAAGCTCAATTAATTAAAAGTATAAGCCGGAAGAGATCCTCAAACTTCAAAGTAGGTCTGAGACCTGGAACTCTGCAATGCTGAGGACTTTTAGCTTTGTATCTCAAAACGTATGCCTTTTTCCTCATATTTCTCTGTAGCTAGGATCTGAGCCCTCTGGAATTTGGATTTGCTTGGCTTTTATCTGGCCTCTAAACATAAGGATATCTCAAACTACATGAACATTAAGGGTTTATAAGGATCCCAAAGCAATAAGCGAAAGAGCTTAAATCCCAGTGGTAATTCTAAAACATGCATCTAGGAGGCACCACTTACTGATTTCTGTTCCCTTTGTGGAGTTTTGCAGTTCTCTGCCTCTGGGTTTGTGTCCTTTACTACCACATCATAGCTGAGATCTAGCGGATTGTTTTTCTATTTTACTTCCGTAGATGAATTGACAAACAGCAGATTCTACACGCCGTCTCTCATGTGTTTTTCAAGGGAAGAGATAAGCTCAGCATCTTAATGTGGTATTGATCTGAGCCCTCTGGAATTTGAATTTGCTTGACTTTGTAAAGTTTGCATAGGTAGGATATCTGAACATCAGATGCCTGCCAAGCTAGAGACTGGCCTTGTTTGATCTGGCTAAGTCATAATTAATTGAGCTGTTAATGTGAGTATTTGATAAGAACACCTGGGGGTGTTTGGCACCAAAGTTGCTGGAGATGTGGAGCTTGACAGATGGATGCTCTCCAAATTTAAATCAGGTAGGTCTTAAACAATGATTTATAGCTGGGAAGAGTGGAATGTAAAGTGATGTGATATTTTCCAAGCAAAGCAGTCTGGTCTTTCTTAAGATCAGGATACAGGATGGAAATGATCCGAACTGTCTATTAACAGCCTTCATTTCAGCTGGAACAGGCTTTTCTATTGTGCTTTTTGTGCTGAGAGTCTCCCTAAGCACTTTGCCATGACAAACCACATAATAGTTCAGCTTACGGAGGCAACAAATAGAGCGCTAATAACGCATGTAATACCTCAGTACTGATTTAGGGGTACACTTCAACTTGGTAGCAAACTTCATACCCCAGGAAAATTGAATACAACCCGCAAGGGTTTCATCTTAGTGTCAGGTAGAATATGAAGAGATCTAATTCTTCTTAAGTCACATCTACAGAGCTCATCAGCCAGGTGCTATTAGGGTTGTCGGAGCAGCGGTAGGGATGTGTGTTGCAGCACGTTCATGTTAAGCAGGCTGGTTAGCAGCAGCTCTTTGCTGTAGCACAGCAAGTGGGACTGGAGAAAGATGATCAGTTTTCATTTAAGGGACCTGTATCGCTGGTGAGACTGGAGTGCGCAGGGGCTGGAAATTGGTGGCGTGGTGTGTTTGACTGGCTGCCTCTTTATTCTCTCCCAATGAAGCAGGTTTCCAACTGCAAATACTTTTTTGGTTATTGCTTACTTCTTCTGGCATTGACACCCACCGGAGGAGTGGACCCAAACAGTGCTGTGTTATCACAAACGTCCTCCTTCTTTCCAAGTCAGGATTTGCCATTGATGATTCCTCATCATCCTGGGCTGTTTTAGCCTAACTTGGCAAAAGTCAGGGCTGACTCTGGCCCTTGAACCTAAGCGTGTACTTTATGCAAAGAGAGAACAACTGACAACCTCCACATAGACAGTCTCACTATGTGGGTGGAGGGGAATATACAGCAAGAACTTATTATCTTTTTATTACATCATTCCCAAATATTTTTAACCTCAGTTGTACTAAGATTGTACCCAGAGTTGATTGTAACACCTGTTTTAACACATTCTTGGCTTGTTTTGCTCCTCAGACTGGAAAATTCCTCTGGGGAATGAATGCATTGCTTGAGGAGGAGGGTGTAGGAAATAGAGGTTGTGCAATGCACGTTGAACACCGCATTCCTTTGCTGCACGGTATGTTATATATATAGCTTGATCTGAAAGCTTACTGCAGGACAGCTTGAAGGATATAGAAGCTTTACTGTTTGCTTTCTGATGAAACTCCTCGGATGCTGAGCCACCAGAAATGTTCATTTACTCAATAAACTTCCTCCTCTGGGTCAGATTGCTGTTGAAGTTATACCGGTGTCTGCCCAGGCAGTTTTGGACTTTGTGCTATCGCCCTTCAGAGAGAATCTGAACTAACCACTGTGCCATTGTGAAGAACGTGTTAAAGTTGAGTTTCTCTTTTCAATTGCTTTTGTTCGTTCTGTCTATATCACCAAACCAAAGGCATCAAATTCCACTATAAAGACTATTCTTATTTCACAGGGATTTTGTTAAGTGTACTCGCCATCAGAGGCACTGCTGTATGCTAAGTGACATAAAAAGGGGATGTGTTTTTGTCTTGAATTGTGTTTGTATTCAAGTCATAGCATTTCTAAAATTCATTTTTCTTGCTGAAAGACTGAGTCCCTCTTCTCTTAGGAAAAATACTGTATCAACAAAAGATGGAATACATAATAGAATAACTAGGTTGGGTGCGAAGGGGGACATCTGAGTGTTTCTGGTCCGGCTCTCCTGCTCACAGCAGAGTTAAGCTTGAAGTTCGACAGAGTTGCAGGGCTTTGTAGAGCTGGGGTTTGGTTAGCTTTGAAGATGGTGGTTGCAGCCTCTCTCGGCAAATCTGTTCCAGTGCTTGCTCTTACTGTTATTTTTCACCCTTTTCTATCTCAAATTTCTGTTACTGAAACCTGTGTGTTTCCTATTGTTCTTTGTGCACCTCTAAGAAGAGCTTGGCTTTATCTTCTTATTACCCCCGTTAGGTTCTTGAAGACTCCAAGATGTGCCTTTAGCCCCCACGTAGAGCAACCTCAGCTTTCCCTGCTGTTCTTCATATGGTCTGTTCCATCCAAGTCTTTCTCTTCTGAGCTCAGTCCAGCTCGACCTTGTTTTACTGACCTTGGTTTTTCGTCTATCCTTATGCCTGAGACCCGTTTCTAGGTTAATATAATTAAGGCTCTCTTCTGTTTTTTCATTTGTGGTAAAATGAATTTCACCTCTACTCAGATTATCTGAAAGCAGCTGTTGCTTTGTGCAGATGCTGGGAGTGGAAATAGCGAAGAGTCAAGTATAGATGTAAACATACTCAAGTATTTGCTCTCATAACTCAGTGTAAGCATCACAGGGAAGTAGGCGTGAGCTTGTAGAAATACTCCGGGGTTTTGCACGTATCCAGACATATACACTGTTCTAGCTTCCTTGTCAAGTTCTTGTGTTCGATATCCAAAATACCTCTTAATCTGATTAGATCCGTTCTGAGCAGTTAACAGTCTTATTTCCTCAGGCCCGAATGAGGTTGGTAGCCATGTATCCTTCTTGGACACAACTGGGAAATAATTAAAATCTGGAAATCATCATTCAGGCAAGGGTGGAAAACATTTTCAATTCCCTAAGTCGCTGGGACAGTTTTCACATGAGCGCTTGCTTTCTTCTGAAGCTCCTTGCGTTTTTCTTTGGCCACTCAGTGTTCATTGTTTCCCCTCAAAACCCCCTGATATCTTTGTGAGAAGCACAGGCAGTGTTGGGTGAGTGTATCAGTGAGGCAGGAGGGCAACCACTGTCTGCCCTGGACATGCATCTCTGCTCTTTTATCTCCTTTCCTCGTGTGATATCCATGCTGCAGCACCCTCAAGTTCTTTTGCATTGTTCCTCGTCCACCTCCCACCTTCCGGATGTGTTTTTTTTTTCTCTAAGCTGCTCTCAAGGCTTAAAGTCCAGAGCGGTTTTGCTGATGCTGAGTTCAACAGCAGACCTAGGACTTGCATCAGGGTGTAAATGTGGCAACACCCCAACTTGTGTGGGTGCTCTGCTCACCAGGCTTGTCCCCATTGCACAGCCTGCTGAAACCATAGTACAAAACCTTTAGACGTGATTTAGGGAGCTGAATCAAATTTCTATCTATATAATGGGTTTTTTTTTCTGGCTCTGCTTGTAAAGAGAGGTATAAGGTGGTGTTATTTTTGGAAGGGGTTTTGATTGTGCAGAGTTGTCTGCTAGGAGCTGAAATACATCTGTCCCTTATTTCAGCCAGAGGCGTTTCCATATAAAAGCTGCTTTAACTTGTCGCTGTGTTGTAAATTTATTTTGGGGGTTTTAACATTGAAGTCTGCCCAGCATGTAATATTAGTGAGAGTGAAATTACATGAATGTGAAATGGAGGAATTTAAATATTCATATGGCACTAAATGAATTAGATTTTATTCTTGCACTGAAGGAACTGCTCTCTGTGTTTCTCCCCAGCATTTTATGCCACACATGCATTATAACTTCAGACAAGGTTACATAATGCGTTCAGGCACTATTTCCAGTTTTGCCTTTTCTTCAGCCTGCAGTGTCTTGCTTAGCTAAAAATCAATTTGTTATTACATGAATTGCTGCAGGGCATAAAGCTGTCTATGTAACTAGCCCAATTAATTAATATTTTTGCACTGTGCTTTAGTCAAACATAATAGCCAGGCAGTTAAATACGACCACTCATCAGTATGTTCCAATGGAGCTTATTTTTTGTGATTAAATTATTATTGCAATATATCCTTGTGCTATTTCATTCCCTTCATATTAAAATGAAGTGTTCTCAGCAAAGACAGACTGGGAAGTGAGAATAGTGAGGAGATGGTGGGGAGTCTGCTTGTGTCTTTTAAATGAACAAACTGGTCCCAGTAAATGTGTCGCCCAGCAGATGATCCTGAACCTCTCCGTGGGCATTTTAGCTCCATTTAACTGTCTGTTGTTGTAGAAGATCACTTGAGCTATGTGCTAGGTTCACTTTAAAGCTATCTTAAACATGGATTGCTTCTTGCAGGACTGATGCAGACACCTGGGTCCTCCCCGTTGTAGTTACGTAGTACTACTCCCATCTAGTTATTCTAATTTACTCTGGTTTTCCACGTTGTTCATAGGGGTATGATCCAGATGGAGGCTGTGGCAAAGCAAAACATCTAAGCCCTCAGGTCTTTTCATTCCTCCTTTATCTTCTCACCCCTGAGATCAGGGCTGAGTTAGGCATAAATCTCCCGGTACTGTGCAAACAGAGAAATACGAAGATTTCATTGTACCAAGTCAGTTATTTTCCCATCCCTGGTGAGGTAGAAAGGCTTGGACGTAGTAATATGTTCTGTGAAAATAATGCTTGTACCTTTTATTGTGCATTTTCCTGCGAGGTAAAACACTGGGAAAATACACTCTTCGGGAAGTGTTCTCTCTTACACCTCAAGGCAGAGGGAGAATGAGGCCAAGGGTTCTGCCTGATGGTGGATGCTGTTGGTTGCTTTGATGCAATGGTAAATCTGAATATAGAAACAAGCTCCTGGAGATGCTGGCAGTAGCAGTTTGCACTTTAGCTACAATATTAATGGAAGTCCCAAATAATGTGTTTCTTGGATGTGCTAAACCCATTGGCATGTGTGTACGTGTGGCCGGAGAACTCAGAAAATCGGGGCTAGAGAGGCCTTGGGAGCCTTTGAGCCTGACAGCTCACCAGCTATTTAGCTCAAGCACTATCTGGACTTTAAAAAAACCCAAAAGATTGTCTTGACCAGCTTTGCCACAGTTGTTTATTGCTTAAGACAAGCAAATATTAGGCTAAGATATAAATATTTACTTACTGCTATTTATTTGCGTGCAGATGTACACGTACAAGAGGTTTTCACAATTGCGTTTACCTGCAGCTCACAGCACTCCAGAGGCATTGGCTGAGTTTGGACGTGAAGGATTTTTGTGTTGATAGTTTTTGCTTTCTTATTGTCTTACTTTGTCTTTTCCATTGTTCTCTATTTCTACCATTTTTAGAGTAGAGAAAGAATTAAGAGATGGACTGGAGGGAAAAAGGGGAGAAAGATGGGAGAATGAACCTATGCCCAACCTAGTAACTGAATAAGAAAGACAAATCCAGTTCAACTAAATCCTCAGTGGGTTCAATGTCTCAACTTTCCTTTTAGAAACAAAAAGCAGTTTTGACTTTCAAGAAATTTGGGATTGGTGTATCGAAAATCTGAATGAAAAAGTTTCTATTAAGCATAATATTTTTGTCAGCAAGACCCTCTGCTGAAAAGTTCTTGAATGAAAAGTAATCGAATGGTGAAGGATTCACCTGTTGCTTCCCCAGCATCACTTGCTGCACGGAGGTTCCGCAGCCCATGTGTTGATCACAGGTACTCTGGGTGAGCAGTTCAGATCTCTGCTGCTCCTCATGCTCTCCCCGAGCACAGCTGTAGATCTTGTATTAATTAAAAGAAGTGGCCTTCTGCTCTCTCCAGAAGTCGCATCCCTGTGCAGATGCAGCCCGCGGGATATTTCTCTCCCGGCAAAGATTGCATAAGGATCACTAGCACGTGGATGCAGTGCGTGGTGTGCGGCAGCCAAATAATCATGGATTTAAGAGTCCCTCAGCACTCATTCACACGCCAGACCGTAACCGCTCTGATTTTCCCCTTTCAGCAGCTGCAATACCCAGGCACAATGGGGTGAGTTAAGGTTAAGGATGTCGTTTCAGCTTCAACTTGGAATGTCCTAGCTTGGGTGGCTCCAAGCCAAATCCTTAACATTATTTTAATGTCGTTTTTCTTCTTCGTTTTATGTTTGCATACGTTTAAAAACAGAGCAGGGGTTACTCATGTCACAGCTGTGCATACTTTCGAAGGCCAATGGATAAATACAGGCTTTATGCTCCAAGAGGAAATTTTTTGTAGGACCCAAAGTACAAGTTGGTTAAGAGTTTGGTTGGTGGATGAGATTGGCAGCTGGTGAGAAGAGCTGCCCCCCTTGATTTTGATGGCATTGGGCTGGTTTATCTCTGCTGAGGATCTGGCCCTGTGTTCCTGTCTAAGCTCAGAACTTTTTTCTGGCTACTTGTCCTATATTTTTGTTTGTATAGAATTATCTATCTCTTCCCACCCATTCCCTACTTCCTGCCTTTCCAGATTTAGGGTTTAATTTTGCACAGACTGAATCTATTTGTCCGATTTTGTTGGTGTGTTTTCTTTCTTTAGAAAAATATTTATTTATTTTGAAGTCCAACAAGTGCTGCATGTTTTGAGTTGGTACCCAAGTGGCTTGGTTGAAATTTCACTCGGCTGAGTGAAGTTTTTCAATTTGTTTACTGGAGTCTTCCCCAGCAACTTGACTAATTCTTCCTTTTCTGATCGGGATTAATGATGTGCTAAAAGGTGTTCTAGTCTGTTTTTCTGGTATGGAAGCATTGAGCCAATATCTATAGTATGAAGTGTCAAAGTACAAAAATGCTTTAGGAGAAACTTTCAAAACAAATTTCTCAGCCAAATAGCACTGAAAGGTGTTGTTTTGTTTTCTTTGGGTGTTTTTTTAAAATTTTCTTTGTAACAGAATGGAGACTTTTAGGATCAATGTCTTTTTTTTTTCTTTTTCTCAGTTTTTTTGGTTTTATCCTGGGTAAAAGTTTCAACCCTTTGTTTTCCTTGCAAGCAGAATGTCTTTGAAAATCTGGAAGACATTTTTTCTCTGCCAAAACAAGCTGGGATTTTAATGGAGGAAGGTCCCAGGGACCCAACTGCTACAGCTGTAATTATATACATGAAGTTGCAATGGCAAAAAGAAATGATAGCGCTGCTAGCCGAGACTAGTGCGTTGTGTACCTGGATCAAAACTCAGGGAGATCAGTGGAAGGTTTTCCACTGACCTTAGTAAGCTTTGGGTCAAGCCTTAGACTTGTAAGATGGAATTTATTTCTTTGGTATCCTCTGTGAAGCCATTTCATAAGCTCAGCAACAGCACATTCCCCCCTCGTATCGCGACTCGCTCTGTTTTCCTGCGGATCCCTCTGGAGCAACAGAAGGTTTAAAGACGATGCTCATTTACAGATGCACAGAGCAAGTTTCCAACCTGGTGTTCCTACTCCATGGGATTCCACTCCTCCAGGGCCAGAGGGAAATGAAACATTCCCTGAGCGTGCATAGGTGCAGAAATGAGTATTTTCAATGCAGTCGTGCTATCCACGCCATGCACAGACTTTTCAGGTGAGCAGCAATGCTCAACTCGACGAAATAATTGCAGCGTTTATGGGCAATGTAATACGGATTTGACTCTCCCGTCAGGTGGATTTCCAAAGCGTCTCCTTCATGTCAGTGCTAGTACAGTTGCTATGTTCCTAGGGGAAAAAATGTTGCACGCTCAGTTCTTGAGAAATCCGTGTGTATTCTTACTAAAACCACATATTTGATATTTCTGAAAGTAAGAAAGGGATGAAGAAAGCACGAGGCAGCAAGAGGGAGAGAAGTCCTATTCCGAGCACTGGGAGGGTTTATTCCTTTTGGATTATTTTGTTCACCGCGAATTCTCCCTGAGCCAAGGGAAGCATGCAGTCCTGCCTGCGGGCTGTTCCCCGTTAATGTGGGACTGTTAGTGCTAAAATCGGTATTTTCCTGAGTAGAGGGGGTATGTGAGGTAAAGCTTCAAGGGGCAGTTTCCCGCTTTGTTGGAAAGAAGCAGAAAATAATTTTGTATCCTGTCAAGCTCTATGCATTTTATTTATATATATTTTTTTCCTCCTCCTGTTGCCTGAACTGCTGCGTTTTGCTCAAATGCGACCGATGGCCGAGGGGCCGACGTCTCCCCGGGCTGGAGGGATGGAGAGCTGCAAGTCAGCCTTGCTTTGGCCAGTTAAGCCCATTTTTCACAGCAGCGGAGGGTGTTGTCAGTTAAAATATTTGCATTCCCCTTGCGGGCTGTGCCCCATTTTCATGAGCAATTGCTCCGCAGAAGGGCGAGGAGCTGCAGGTTGGGTGTGCTGGTTGTCCATGAATGTGCAGGAGCGGCTGAGTCCTGCCACCTTGTTTCTCCAGCACTCGTGGGGCTTTGTGAGCTGCCCAGCAATTAAGACAGTAGATTTTTAAACTTTTTTTTTCATGTGCTTTGGTAAAATGCATCAAAACTCAAACTATTTTGAGTGCTGGGCTGTGTGCTGACATGTGAAATTCTTTTTTTCTGGAGGATGCTGAACTGAGGCTAACGCTGGCAAGCTGTGACTTAACCATCGTTACTTTTTAACACACGCATTTGTCATGTATGGGGCTCCTGTTCACCACCCGGTAATTTGTTGTATGTAACAGGCTCAGATTTCATCCTCCTGACCCACCAGGTTGCTCCAGAGGTGTGTGAGAGCTGGGCATACTCTTGTCATTTCTACATGCACCTCCATGCCTGTCTTTAGAGGTTAATTCTTCTCTCTCATGCACCAACTTCTGCAGGTGCTGCGGTACCTTCCAGCAGCGATCGCAGGTTGTGGGTGGATCTGCTTCTTCCACTTGCAGCAAAAAACCAAGGAGGAGTCAGAGCAGGTAAAAGCAGACCAGTCCAAAATTAGCATCATTAAACCTTTACAGCGTTTTGCACTTTGATTTCAAGGAGTCGAAGCTATAATTCTTCCCAGTGGAAGCGTTCCACAGTGTCAAGAATTTTCCACAGAATAAAATAGAAAAAAGAGTTGCGTTTGGAAAAGCGTTTTCCTCATGAGAAAATTCTTTAAGCTGAAAAATAATTTCAGCCATCTCTGGTATGATACAAACTTCACTGTGCAATAACCTATAGTAAACTGAGTATACCAGGAACTAAAAACCGTTATTCTCTGTGAATACTGTATGCTTGTTGAAAAATAAACAGAAACGTGTTATACAGATGCAGGGAACAAGGACAGTATCTCGGTGTCGACACCTGCCTCGCAGGATGCAAATTGTCAGGTTTTATCTTTTCTTAGGCACTTGCTCTTGAACCTGAATAAAAAAGCCATTGGTGATGTGAGGATGTTGCTTTTGAATAGTGGGATCCAGTACCAAAATTTGTGTCATTGCGTCCTAATTTAGGAGATGACTTTTGCTGTTACAACTGACTGACTTTTTCCATGGCACATGGCTTGTGGGGGTGGGAAAGGGTACGTTACAGACGTCATCTGGTGAAATTATTGCTTCTCTTAGGCGAAATAAATTAATCCCCATTTACTGCATCTCCCACATCAATTCTCTTTATGGAACAGACGCACTAGAGATGGACACAGTTTTAGCTGTTCGTAGAAATTGAAACTATGTCCAAAAGCTTGAAGCTATAACTGAAAGGAAAACTAAAAGCATAAATTATTTAGCTTAAATGATTGTTTAGCTTAAACTAATACCCTTTAACAGAGAACAGCAATGGAGTTGCATTTTCTTTGAGAGAGACAAGTTTTGCTCAGGCAGCTTATGGAGCAAAGGTGTTTGTGGTAGATGGGAATAAAGCCTGTTCTCAGGTGAACCATCCAAAATCAGTCCCCAGTGTCATTTTTAAGGACACCTGAGGAAGCAGGAGGATGGGTTGCACTGCAGATCCTTCAAACAGGGTCCTTTTGAATGTAAATTGGTTTAGTTGCAGTTTTTAGGGGCTGCTGAGCTGTGTCGTTAATTAAGTCCAAGTCTGAACGACTGTTGGGGAAGAATAATTTGATTTTTTCTAAACATGAAGTAGTATTATTCTCTTCAATGGTAGCAAACAGCTGGCATACTTGCTGTAGCAGTGCATTTTTAGTCGTGGAAAGTACCAATCATACGTTAAACTAGGCAAGTCAACTCTCACAGAACGAAATCTGATCAGATTTATGGCTATGGAGGGATTATTTGTCTTGATTGAAAAAATAGCGCCAGCGAACTTGCTGTCGTTATAGTCTTGATCAAAACCTCAACATTTTCCAAGAAGGGAGGCAGATGGGCTCCCCCAGCGCTCCATCCTTTTGCATCAGTGACTGAAATGTATCAGAGTCAGAAGTTCAGTGGATAGAAAAATGACTCACTTCTTTTTTTGACTAACAATAAAGTAATTCAGCTGAAGTGGAGACAAGTCGTATCTGATATCATATTTTTATATCCTTTTTGCTTTTTATAATTTATTTTCTTCAGATTGATGCTGCACAGAGAAATATGATGCATTGTTCTGAAACGAAATTTGAATCTGTATCAAGGCAATGTAATCCCACTTGGGGTTGGTGGATGAAGGAACAAGTGTAACCTTCAATAATTCCCTTGCTCATAGTTGGCTTTTTTTCATGCACAACAATTTAAACCAAAATCACTTTCTCTAATGAGAGACTATAAATTATTACTTTAATGAGACACATGAAGTTTGAAGAGTTGAATTCCCACATTCCTCTTATCTGCAAGCCTGGGTACCTCAAGGGATGGGGGAAGATCCATTGTGCTGAATTTCTGTGTTATAACATCGCTCGGTATTAAGATGATTATTACAATATCATTAAGTTCCAGATGGGAATCTGGATTTCAGTATGTTGAGTATTGTTTCCATCTAATGTGAGAGTTCTAAAATGCTTAGAATTGAAACAAAAATTGGGAGGGGAACTTGGATCTGTCTGAAAACAAAAAGCAATGTGGTGACATAGTTTCTCACAGTTCCTCCTACGCTGTTCCTACAAGTGCAGTGCTTCGTGTTTCAGTAACTTATTTTTCGTATAGATACCAACATCTGCATTCTCTCTTGAAAAAACGTGCTCTTTGGAAAGGATTAATTACTTATTTCTTTAGGTTACTAGCAGGTTGTAATGTGGTATAAAGAAGCGAGGATCAGCAAACCAAAAGTGATTGTTGTGAAGTCACTTCAACAGATGTTTAACACAGACTGTAGTAGTGCCACAGATTGGATCCTTTCTGCACATGAACAAATCCTGGGGAGAAAGTGGGGGAGTATCAGGAATCTCGTTTTGATTTTGGGCATCTTTAGGAGTGGAGAATCCAGCACAGCCTTTGGTCAGTTACCTCCACGGTTAAACATCCATAATACCATCTATGAGGGATCACTGTTTACGCGCTATTATATATTTATATACACAATTGTATACTAAATACATAGCGCTCAACATATTGCTCACACTGACGCGGTACTGGCAGCCTGATGTATTCTCTGCTGATGTTTTTCAATCGTAAGTAATATAATAAGAGTACAGAGTATGATTGCTAAGTTATTTTTATTTCTTGAAGAAAGGCAGTTTGTTTCATGTATTCTCCATAAAGTGTCCAGTTGCTGGTATGATAGCAATACAATTTAAGGTATTAGCATATTTATAAACCAGCGTGTGTTCTAGCATACTGTTTCTACTGAAAGTCAAATCTATTACTGGTCCTTTGCCTCTGCCAAGACCAGCCTAAGGCAGAACTCTCTCGATGTATGTGTCGTCTTTTCAGAAGATGTGTTTTTTGCAATGTGGACTTCCATTCATTATGCATTTACGTAGCACTTAGCATCATGAAAATCCCTGTCTGATTGATTTCTAGCACTTGGGTGAAAGAAATGTTATGCAATAACAATCGTTGTCCCTTGTTGCCTTTCAGGCACTGCTAAATTTAAGCAGACTACATTCTTAAAATAGGGCTAATAGGAAAACTAAGTAGAGTTGTTCTGCACAGAGAACCAGTGTTTCTCCAATGGTTTCAAAACCATAAAATGATCCGTGAGTAGCCAACAAAAAAAGTACGTTAACAATGGCCAAATCAAACAGTGATTCAGAATTTGAATTAAAGGTCATAAAAACCCTGTATGCATTAATCACCACGCTCTGGAATGAATATTAATAGCAGCTGAGAGTTGTTGAAGAGGTGTTTTAGCTTGATTTTAAGGATTAATTAAACACTTATTAAAACTTAGCTCCACAAATACTTTGTAGCTAATAATCTATAATAAGGGCTAGGCTGGGCTACCAGTGCCTGTTCTTTTGAGTTAAATGTATCACTAGTAGGACTGAGATTCATGTGAAAATATGATTTAGGAAGCCATATTTGTAATATCATAAAGACTTATATATCTTGCAGTAAAGTCCAGGCAATACCAGACTTTAAGATATTTGTGAGAAGGTTAAACTTTCAAACTATCGCTACAGCTATCTGACTGATTTCTGCACTACGGTTATATTGGGTCATTTTCTTTCTGCCCTAACCCAGCTTGCAAGAAATTCTTTGTGGACAAGATCTGGTCCATGAGATAAATGGTAGCTGCTCAGAATGGATGGCTTAATGGCTAATTTGGTTCTCGCCTTTAAATCTGTGCACAGTCCAAAGGAAATGCCAAGAAATGTGAGTCATACATGTCAAGTGTTGTTTACATTTATGAATCTGCTGAAAACACAATTTTAACTGGTTTTGCAGACACTGGATGTTTTTCTCTCTGCAGAAATACAAGCCTAAACTCTTCTTTACTTGGCCTGTCAGCATTTCTCCAGGTCATCATTTCTTTCTACTTCTCCTGTTCGTTATTGTTACAAATAGTTTTGCTCGAGCTTGATATTACGGTTTAATCTTGATATATCAGAAAAAGGGATAATAGCTAGTTAGATACAGTCAAGGAATAGATGGAAATGACCCATGAAGTTAAAGAAAATGAACCTGTGGAAGCAACACTGTGTTTTAAGTAACTGGTAGAAAATACTGCTCAGGGCGCTGGGAGCCCTCCGGCATTTCTCAATGCATCTCTGAATTACTAGACCATTACAGACATCCGGATATCTCTATTTGTAATACCTGACAAAAGGGGGTCCCAATTTTGAATTGAGCCTAATAAAAGCAATGGATATATTGGTATTAAGTGAGAGGGAACGGTACATGTCAGCACACAGGCAGCAAATGCCCTTTTCTAGTAATTGCACTAATCGAGGATAATGATCAGATGAAATTGCCTAATATTCTTTTTGTTCCTGAATTCCTGTACCATTCTCTGACGTGTTGTCGGGTTCTTTCCATAGTGTTTCCTAATGAGCTGTGAGAACGTGAAGGGTGCAAGCGATTGTTAGTTCACCCTGGTTGGCCTGAATTCACATTAGTGGGAGATGTTGCGGAGGTCAGTCCTCTGTTTCATTTCACAAACTGCTCAATAACAGTTTTACTAATTCACTGCTGTGAAAAGATGATTTAGCATTTCAGAAAAAAAAGCACCTTGTCCTTAAAATGCACTTCATACTTCTTTTTGGACAGTATGTGATTCCAGAGCTCAAAGGCTTGCTTTAGGAAGCTAGAGGTTTTTACATGAGGGATTAAATACCCCAAAGACCTTATGCATCTTGAAAATCTCAGCTCAAACATCTGCTGGTGTATATGTATATAGCCAGGAGAAAATGTGTGTTGTTTTGCCTAACTTGCACATGAGCCTGAACCACGGCCAGTGGAGAACTTGGACCGGAGATGTTTGTAGAATGAACTACGGACCAGATGAGGGGAGCAGGAGGTGCTGAGTAGCAAGACAGTGTCTTCCTTCATGGTTTGATGCTGTATTGACAGCACATGATGCTAATTCTTCAGGAGAGATGTGATGGTTGGAGTTACCTTGGAAATCTGTAAAATCAAAATCCTGGGCTGCAAAAAGGTCCTTACAAATGTTGAAGCCTTAGTCCCGGTGTACTGGCTAAATTCCAGAAGGTGTAAACTTTTATTTGTACCATTCTTCCTTCATGCAATTTCTGATGGATACAGCAAACTTGATCTGTTTTGCTCTACCCGAGGAGCTGCTATGCTTGACCTTTGTGGCAACTACATTTTGATGGCAAAGTGCTAAGTATGTTCCATTGGGGTCCTTCTGGATAAAAATACCATGCAGATTTATTCTTTACATTAGATTTATTTATACTCCAGCAGACATGAGAGGTAGGGGAGAAGTGGATCCTCAGGAGATGTAGAGTAGTCAATGCCCATTTCTGTCTGCCAAGAATCTGCCCAGGATGTCTTCAATCATACTGGCCAAGTTGTAATCAGGCAGGGGCATATCTCTGTCTTCCAAGGTCTCTTTGCCAAGCACTTGATTCTTCATTTAAACCATCTTCAGAGGCCAAAAAAGGTTTTCTTTGCTGGCCTAAGAGACAATTACCTTGGAAGTTGCTCAGCCGCTCATTATTCCCCATCTGCCCTTGTGTGTTGTTCCTACTCCCTGTTCTACTGCAGGGTGCTATTCTCTCGAACTTGACGCCTGTCGTTGTTGAGGCTGAGAGATCCTCATGTTAGGAGACCAGACAACCTGGCAACATCCTACAGCAAAGCTGCTTGTCGCCTTCGCAACGCAGAAATGGGAGAAATCAGCATTGTCAAGGGAAGCGCTGCCTGTCCTGAGCTTCCCTGACTGCCCAGTGCAGATCTCCGGTCCTGCGGGTGAGCCTGCAGACACGCGGCCCCCTCAAATCCCTTGTAAGAGTGTTTTATTGATAGGCTACTAGTTTATACTGTTTGAATAAGTTAACGCAAATAAAAATCTGGGAGAGCTGAAAGGTCGTGTAGGCTGCAAAACTGAGCATGTGAAACTTATGAAGAGCTCTCCTTCTGCAGAAAGAGGCAGAACTGGTTTGGAAAAAATTCAGTAAAAATATTAATATTTTTGTGGACAGGAATAATCTAGATTATTCCAAATTTCTCATGAGAAAGGCTCTGTTTTTTATAGATAGTCTCTTATCCAACAACAAAGAATTCTGGATTATATAATAGCTGAAATTAGGCTAAATTTAGAGAAAGAAACATCAAGTGAAAGTGATCTGAAGCAAACCAGGATATCTTTAGAGTTTGAAAGGAGAGCATTGCACTTTACCCAGACTGGTTTTTTCCCCTTTTCCTCGTTAGCTTTTTGCTCCGTACAAACTTTGTGCAATTTCAAGCTTTTTTTCTCTGGTTTGCACATGGGGGTAGGGTGGGAGGGGAGGGAGAATCTTCAAAATCCTGAAGACCTTTTCTGTCCAGAGCCAACAGCAAGAGAGAAATTACTCCAGGTTACTGAGAGGAGGCTGATATGGCATATCCACTGCTGAAAGTACTCCAGAAAGTTGAGTCTACCTTCACATCAGTGCAAAAGGAATTAACTTCCCTCTTACCCTGATGCTGGTTCGCGGTCTGTATTTCTCACAGCTGCTATTTTATTTGCATTTTAACTAGATGAAGTACCATTGCAATTAGTTCTTTAAGGCTTCCTGTGGAAGTTCCTTCGTTTTGAGGTCAGAAAAGCTTCGCTCTGCTGAAAAGTGTCTAAGGAAAAGGAGCCAGCCGAGCAGGGAGCTTGTTAGCAAAGCTGGTCTGTGCTTTGGATTGATTTTGTTTTCTCTAATGGCTTGATCATAACAGTTGCACTCTAATTTTTGTACAGGGTTGCGCACATTTCAGGCAATGTAAATATATACATTGGCGTGCTTATTAGCTCTGCTGTTTAAGTTACGGATATTTGATAGTGTATAATAAAACCAAGTGGTCCTGTATACCATTTGTCATGCTGAGCTTGGACTCATCTCTTTGTACTCCCACTCCACCCTTTCCAACTTCATTATATTCCAAATGCTCCTCCTCGCTTGGAGCAAAATCAATCCTCGTTTTGAATTGGGTGGAAGACGAGAAATGCGTGCTGGGATTTTTCTCAATGCACAGAGCTGCGTGCAGACTTAATACTTGCTTAAAGGATAAGCGTGGGGCTTCCCCAGGGGGGGAACATTGTGAGACAGCTGAGGTCATGGTCACAGCCTCAGCCCCCGTGTATTAAACTGCAGAAAGAAGTGGAAATATGAGAGGGCCCTTTCCACTTATCAGGAAAGAATACTACTGTGAATGCTGTTTCCCTGAGCTGCCATACACTTCAGGCTAAATAGTAAGTCCCTGCAGCTCTGAGAAGTGAATTTTGTTTAATCATCCCTTCATTTCAAAACACCGTTTTTCCCCCGCTGGCCCAGTCTGTGTTTTCCTTGCCGAGGGACTGGCTCATATCACCAGCTAAATGCATCAGGCCTATGCTGGGGTGGTGGGAGAGGATGTGTTTTTTCGACTGAGGATGAAAGGCGCTAGGTGAGCGTTAGGGGATGGTATTTATACCCTCAGGACCTCTGGAAGTTCAAAAAAAATTACTTTCGAATTTCACTGGGACTCAGGTGCTGATTTACCTTCATGACTTGTTAAGATGAGAAGCTGGTGGTGAAGCAGAGATAGGTGAAGTATAGATGTCCAAGGGCTACACGGTCCCCAGACTCTGTCCTGTCTTGCAGGAGTACAGGCTCCACGGCTGATGCCAATCAGGAAAAAAGTGCCCCGAGACCTCCCTGCCATGGTACTCCTGGTGTGGGTAGGTTATTGGGGGGTACGGTGTTCTTGGGGGTGTACTTGGCCTTCGCCGCCTCCTCTGCCAACAAAGACCAATGGCTCAGGGCAGACCTCCAGAGTTTGACTCTGAAGCTCTTTAAATTATCCAGCATTGCCAGCAGAAAGGATTTGCTGACAGTCAGAAACCCTATTGGCAAACCTAGGTGGATTTACAATCTTGGGTGGAAACCAGTTTGAACTATAATTTTACATGAATTCGATCCCTATCCTGAGCCAGGCAAAACTTCATGATTCTGGCTGATTTTTCACACTCGGCTTTTGAGCACTTCTGTTCACATTTGAGCTGAAGATAACACCCTGGGCCCGTGATTCTGTGCAACCCAAAACTTTAAGCCTATGCGAACAGATATAACTCTGTTCCCTGCTTCTTGATGTCTCTGTCTGTAGGTTGAACTTCTTGATGTCTCCTGCTTGATGGCCCTTTCCCCAAAAGAGCACATCAGGACTTACACGTATGCTCCAGAATATAAACTGAGTCATGTTTTTAAAGCATGTTCACCATCTCATGTTATTATAATGGCAAATGTTATGATTATTAAAAGTATTGCAGTATTAGCTCCCCTACTTCTCAGTTCATTCCACCATTTACACCTCACACAAATCCAGTGCTATATGGGAAACAGAAATTTTGATATTCTGGGTTCAGTTTCTGCTTCTGCCTCAGACTCTTGGTGTGAACATGGAAAATTCCTTTGGCGTTGCCAACAGGCAGGCAGGCATAAGAGTTAAGTGGGTGCAGTCAAGTCCCCTGCAGATTTTCTGCATGCTGCAGCCACTGTTTGTAAACAGGAATACACATAATAGGTTGGGAAATCAGCTCCAAAACAACAGGCATTGTTTGTGTGCTGAGTAACTGTAGTGATCAATTAGGATCTGGAAAAAACCATGTTGTGTCCAGATGAATGTAAAACCAGAGCCTCCCCTGCCAAAAACTCCAACTGATACCTTTGGAAGCTCTGAAAAGTTTAGTTAACGTTTTTTCCACGTATTTGGTTTAACTTGTGAGAATTTTTTTTTTTTAATTGCAGTAAACTAATGAGAAATGTTATAAAACTAATGAAACATTGAGTGAACACTGGCTGGTGGCATTTCTTGCTGTGTCACAACAGGAGCGTGATGGGCTTATGTTCACCCCGGTCAGAGCTGAGCCCCATGAACTGCATCCGTTGCTTCGATGTTGGGCAAAGATGGGCTTAGGCTTGACGTGCTGTGAAGGTGGAGTTGTGGCCCATTGGATTCGGTGTTTTTCTGTCAGGTTCTGTGCTGTTAAGGTGTGCGAGTTACTGAGGCGGAGTAGTGCTAGGGGATGTATAAAGGACAATACATAGCATGTCCCCTTATTAGTGGCTGATACTCATGGTTTAACTAGCTAAGATGTTGAGCACCAGAAATAAGCAGTGATGTCTGTTGGTGTAACAGAGCCCACTGGTGCCTTGTAGCTGCCTGGGCACCCGTGGAAATCAGGCTTGGGTGCTCCTGGCTGGGTCCAGAAGACCTGAGGATCAGCTGTGCTAAAGCTACAGGCTCACACAAGCCACTTGACTTTGATCTCTTTATTCCCTGTAAAATGAGAGAACTTACATCAAAATTTCTTCCCCTTCCATAGCACCCGTGGGCATTCGGGCTTTGTCCCTAACTTGCTCCCACGTTGCTGAACGCAGCAGTTGTCTTCTGCTGGAGTTCCACCTCTTTCCTAAGCTGCATTGGTGACTTAGAGCCACCCAAGGTCGGTGACCATGCAGGGACAGCAGCAGTGTTTGTGATCTGAGCAAAGCGCTTCAGTTGCTAAATGGATTTGAGCTGAGCTTCCTTTTTATCATCCTGAAATAACCGCTGCTCAAACAATTGTAATTCTTCTGGTGTCTTTCTGAAAAATATTTGGCTTGTTTGGTAGTGCAGTGTTGTGTAAATAAATATGTACCGAGCATCAAAGTCTAAGAGGGAGAGGGTGAGTTCTCAAATAATTATGTAAATAAATCCACGTAGTGTGCTCTGGTATTGGCTGCATTTATATTAATCAGTACGGACATTACTGACAAGTGAATCTATTCTGCTTCGTTCTCCTGAAGGTTTCAAAATTAATGCTTCATTTTGTTCCTTGTTTTGCTGCAAGGGATGCAGGGGGAGGCCAAGGTTGTTTTATCTCAGCATCCCCTTCAGGGGTCTCTGGGAGGCTGAGAGCAATCAAACTTTGCATGAATAAGAGTACTCATGATGAGAGAGTTTACAAGCTTGATCCAGCACTTAAAAAAAAAACCCCAAAACAAAAAAACCCCAAACTAAAGCCAAAAGCAAACAACAAAAAAACACTGGAAAAAAGAAATACTCTGATTTTTGGAATGGCATTCATGTGTCAATCTCATCTTGACCTCTTTGGGGAGGCTAAAGGATGTTCAGTGACTGTAGGGTGCAAAAACTTTCCTATATATCCCCAGATGAACTTTTTTGATGCTTCATTGACAACATCCATAATTCAGCCAACTTGAGTGATTCTCCATTTTTCTTTATCCAAAGAACCCGTTTGTTTGTTTAGGATTTGGCACCCACGCCTCATCACAGAATAAGTGAGAAAAAGCAGTTGCTCTTACTGCTTCTGTGATGTTTTCCACCTGAACTATTAAGCCATTGGAATATAATGTAGGAAGATGGGAAACCTTCAGGTTTGATGGTGACACAGGCTGCCTGAATCGTAAAGTTGGATCTTTATTCGAGATTCCACCAAACCTGGGGCTGATCACTGGCTGTCCCTGTCCCTAAGGAAAAAGAGAATTCAGTAACGTGGCAGGACGCAAAGGGGTGATCAGGATTAGGGTGTGAGGATTCTCTTTTGGAAAGCAGGAAAATAATGAAAATAGCAGTTGGAAACGATGTTTTCTGTTTGTGACGTTTGAGTTATACGGTAATCAGCTGTAGTCATAAGGGTAGGAGTGAGGAGTATGAGGTGAAGGAAGAAATTATCGTTACAGTCTTCTAATCTAGAGTTGTGGAAAACAGGAACTGAGCTCATGGCTCGGGTACAAAATCATGGTAAATGAGAAAGAGCTGGAAGGTCTTAGTGCTTTTTAATTCCTAAAGAGATGACATGTTGCTTTCTCAGAGGGGCAGATTGTTTCGGTACCAGAAGGGACGAATGTCTGAGTGACTGCAGAGAAAGAAAATCAGTGGGACAGAGAAAGGGCCACTTTGAGACCATAGAATTCTCTAACTTGTTTGCTAGAATTTACCCACCTTCTTTTCTTTGGAGCCTTAGGGCAGGTACCAGGTAACGTGTGGTTGTTGGTGACATTACAGCTTGTGAGATTATTTGCAGTAGAGTAGGCAAGTATAATAAGCATTCGAACTAGGAGAGTAGCGTGAATCCTTGTGTTCCAGTTTTTGATACAGAAAGTTTGAGAAAAACCATATTTTGGATTCTCAGTGTGAGAATATCGTGCAGATTCATTTTATTCATGCTCTTGGCTTTTTTTCATGGCTGAGGATGGAAATCTATGTTTTCGTTGTACCCTGACGGTGAGCAAATATGCACGGCATGCATTGTTAAAATTCAGCGCGCCTCCAGTTGTTAAGATGTTCAGCGAGAGTAGCATTGGTAAATTGATTAATTAGATCGATTACTTCAGGCTTTTTTCCCCCCTCTGTGCTTGCACAGTTTGCTTCAAATACCAGTGTCAAAATTGTACTGTCCAAGTTAGAGGTATGGATGATTATTTCTCTGGTGAGGTATCTCCTCTGGCCAAAACAAGACATATCATCAATTTGAAGTTATCTGTTCAGTGCCTACTGCCCAGCAAATGGCTTTGGCAAGTACTGAATTTGTACAGTATAACACATTGGTAAGCTAAAGTACTCAGGTGCTCACAGAAACTGTTCTTTCTGCTGTTTACAACGTTTTTCTACTTTACTTGCTGCATTTTATTGAGCATGTATTATATATAAATAAAATCCTGACGAAATGTTTCTTGATAGATTGGTAATACACCTTTTACAAAGACTGTAAAGGCAAAATAGGTGTATCTTATATGGTGAAAAGTCACAGCAAAACTTGAAAAAAAAATAGCTTTCAGGAAAGCAAGGTAACTGGAATAGACTTTAAGAATTGGGATGAAAGATCTCCTGAGAGGGTGAGCTAAGGGAAAAGTGTCGTAGGAGAGCTTGCAGACCGTTAGGGAGTCTTTAGGCCACCAGTTCAAGCTATCCCATTCGGAAGGTGTAGTAGGGGACTAAAGTGGTTTAATCGTGAGCTCGTCATTGACCTCAAACGCAAGAAAGAAAGAGGTAATAAGAGGAAACTAGGTCAGGCTCCCAGAATGAGAACAGAAGTGTAGCAGGAGCACAGACAAAATCAGAAAGGCCGAAGAACTAAAGAAAGATGTAATGTTTAGGAGCCATTGGCAGTAACTGGATATCATTCTCTATCACTGTTACAAGAGGCTGTTCTGCTATACAATAGGGAAAGAAAGCTATCACCATAACAGCACTGAAGATAATTGCTTAATGTCTTTTCTTGATACGAAGTTCAACACTAATTAGATGATTTCTGTAATTAGGACTAGTTATAAAGCAGTAAGGTCCCAACCTTGATATGTGAAAATGGGCTAGGGCCAACCTGGCTAATTTAGGTGTTTTCAAATTGGTTGGAATTATGAATTTAATTTTAGAATACTTAAAATATTTCAGTGCTGCAAGTGGGGTTAACTTGCAAAGGAGAGAATGGGAAACCTGCAAAAAGGCTAGCACAGTGAATATTCTTAGAAAAGAAGAACGAAGAACAGTTGGGGAGCTAGAGATCCAGCAACTTAACATTGATTTCTGGAAAAGTACGCGAACAAATAATCCCACAACTTTTTTTAAACACATAGAAGATACGGATAAGAATAACATGCCAAAAATCTCATCAAAGCCATCTAACTTTCTTGTGTATCATGGCAAAAGGTCTTATGGACAGAGAAGCAGTCGCAGATTTATGTATTCAGGTTTCAGTTCAGGCTTTGGCAGCGTCTCAGTGACATCATAAGTAAGTTACGGAAATGTTGTCTTAGTCCGTTTAAGATCTTAATTACTTTCAGGGGGGCTATTGTCTCTTTATTGATTAGAGTGGGGATCTGGAAGGCTTACCCTAGGCTTTACCTCCTGGACTTTCTACTTAAAGGCTTCAGTAAATGTATAAAGTGAGGTGGGATAAATCTGGGCCAGTATTCAGCGCTGTCACTTTTTAAGTCTAGTGGCTCCATGGGGTTTCCAGCAGAACCATGAGTAGAGATTTCTTTATACACAATCCCATAGATAATGTGTCGAATGTTCACCAAGGAGAGAGGAACCTCAACTCTAAGTGATTCCTGTTTGCTTTGCTGAGAGTAGATGAAGAAAGTCCCCTTGGGAGAGTAGATGCATATATGTTAATATAAGGAGTCTGTACCAGCTTCTTACCAGGTTCAGAGGATGCAAAGAGTAGGGAATGAAAACACAGTTGGATTAGGGGTCTGAGGTGACATTCAAGCGGGAGCTCCTCCATCTGGCTTCTGCAAGCGCCCTGACTTGAACTGTTGCTGAATTTAGCCTTGTAGTACCTCTCATGGTTACTCAGTCTTAAAATCAGGCCTAATTGCAAACCAGGCCCAGTGGCCAAAGGACAAGAGTATTAGAAATGCCAAATATTTGTGAGAAGCCAGCTTGTCCCAGGGAGAGACAGCTGCTCCTAATTTGCCTGAAAGAATCGTATTTTAAAGCTTAAAAATACAATAATTTTTGTGCATAGCAGGGCAGCTACTCCCTACCCAGAAGGGTTTAGTATTTGTGTGCCTTGGCCTGCCAGCTGTGAGATGGGAAGAATACTTGTCTGCTCAAAAGGCGACTTTGAGACATGCTAAATGATTTCAAAATATATCTTTGAGGCCTTCAGAAGAAAACTGCTGAATTGTAATAAGTTTTTAGATACTGGACGCTGCGACAAGTTAGGAGTGTCCAACTTGAATTAAGCCAGTTCTTCCAGTCCAGGGGGACCTCAGTGCATCTACCTGCATGATACAAGGAGGTAATCATTGTGCATGTTGGAGCTGTTGGAGAAGGTGCGTGTTCCTAAATGGTGGGTCTACCTGGGACAAATCTTACTTTCCCTGTGGAAATCATTGCGGCTGCTGTTCTTGAAAGGGGTTGTAAATCCTTGGTGGGAAGGAGCCCCACTGCTGCATAAAGTGCCCCTATGAATTTGAGTCACTTAAGCCCATACGGATCAAACAGTAGCTTCAAGAAAACACAGGCCTCCACAGGTGACTTTCATCCTCCTTCATCAAGTGTTTCTCGTACAGATGTGGTATATCCATCTCTGGCCAAAGTAACCTAGAATTTTGTTTTAAAGGGTGAAGTCTTTAAAAATGTTCTCATTGTTGATAGCCACAAGGTGGCATTGCAGATTAAAGGGAAAACATCTCTTGTTGTTTGGTGAGATATGAGGGAGGTGGGAGACTTGAAAAAAAAAAATAGCACGGCTGCCCTGAAATTCCTTCTGTCTTGAAGATGTGAGGAAGGCTTTTCCTTTCAACTCACAGGCCTCTGGTTTGGATAGGAGGGAGCATGATGTTTGCTATGTTGTGGTCCTGAAGAATTTCAACTGATTCAACATCTGCAAGTATGTTTGAGCTGTTCAGAGCTGCTGCTTTGCTCTCCTCCTGCCTTTGGGATGCGATGTAGTTTTTAGAGCTGTGCGAGAGGTGATGGTGTCACCTCACAGGCTCTTTTGTTTCAGTTTGTGTGTTCGCATCCTGAAGAAAACTCATTTATTTCTTCCCCCTCCTTCCCCCGTCACATTTCCCTTGGTTTCTGTGCAGACTCAAATTTGGCTAAAATTTGGGCTTTTGCAAAGGGTGGCAAGCTGTGGCAAGTGAAGCTAAACTCTCAAACACAGGTTTGAAGCTAAACAAAGTCTTAAGGGCTATATATTTGTTTATTTATAAAAAGCACAGTGAATTGAGCTTGCTGTAGTTGGAGCTTCCCTGTACTTTCCAGGTTTTACTGTGATCCAGGGCTCAGTCTGTTACGTTAAGGGTAAGAAGACTTGGATCAGGATGTTCCGAGGTGTTTGCTTCTCTGAGTCGAAACGAAATAACAAGGCATTTAGGAGATCCGAGCAAATCTTTTGGAAGCCTATTTTGCACCCAAAAAATGCTACCAGATTTCTTACTCTGGAAATACTGACCACTTAAGACCAGAATGTGCTTCACTATTTTATTTCCTTGTCTTTTTTATATCACGAGTCCCTGTCCCTGAGAGCATGTCATTCTTATGCATGAGTACAAGCTGTAATGCAACGATTGCACCTGATTTTTGCTCGTTCCCCACTATGTTGCTGTGATGTAACTGCTCTGCTGCTGATGGCTCCTTTCTAAGTCTGAACTGTTCTTATCAGCGCTTGTTGCCTTGATATATACTTCCCATGTAAACCAGGAAAAGTAGCTCTGATGAAAGATGGATCTCCCTAGCAGTGGCAACAAGTGCTAAATGGAGTGGGGGAGCACCAGGCCAGTGTAGGAAAACCTTATCTATTTTGGAAAGAAAATGAAAATAGTTTTATTTTTACTTCTGCTTTAGAGAAGAAATGAAAGGCAGATTAAATTCAAAAAAAAAAAAAGGCGAGCTAGCTTTTGCTCAAAACCCATTAAAAGTGTTTGTTATGAATTTTGCAGATAAATGGAAGATAGTTGACTGTGTGTTTCCCCAGGCAAGAGAAATACCCTTGTCCCAACTCTTTTCTGAGGAGAAGGAAAGCAGTCAACGTTTTTCATCAACATTAACATGCACATGACAGCGGAGAAAAACATCGTGTGGTTTTGCTTGGACAATTTTCACCTGGTTGAGAAAACCAGAGCATATAAATACTGATAGATCCACAGATATATATGTATTTATATACATGCACATATGTATACCTATAGGAGATTCTTGATATATTGGACATGTCTGATTCCTTGTGTGACCAGCTTTTTTTTCAGAACCATTTCTGAAAAATATTCCTAGTGCCTTCAGCCATGTTTGCTTTGCCAATTGTCCATAAATGTATCCTAGTTCTCCCTGCTTGTCTGCCTTGAGGTTACTGCTCTGGGTAGAGGTTTTTGCACGGACCAGCTGTCCCCAGGCTGTGAAACTGGTTTCCTCCATGGTCCGAAAGACTATGGTGAGCTGGCCATAAAAGCGTACGAAAGTGTTGTTAATGTAGGTAGTGTGGGAAACACTGATCTCGGTCCAATTCCTTGTTCTGCTACAGAACTTGCGGCCAACGCTGCTCAAAATACTCATCTGCCTCTTTTCTCAACAGGAGCGATTCTGCTCAACAGTTCCAACTGGACGGTTTATATTCCTGCTCCAGCAGACACTGTCTCTTGCTATGTGTAAAGCACGGTCAGACTTGGACTGGGAGGCCTGATGGAATATAAATATCAAGTATTTATTAAATATTGTGAATATTCTGCCCCCAACATGTAAATAAGGAGTTGACATTTAGATTTATGGGATGGTTGACCATGGTAGAAGTATGTAAGGCTAATGAGAATATCCAATTATGTTATAAATTAAAAAGGGGTATATGCATCCTTCTGGGCGCTATGTACTTCTGGGTGTAAGCCAGCTACCAAATAGCGGGGGTTAGGATGCGCCTAGCAAGGAGCCTCCTCTTACCAAGGTTATTTCACAACTGTCTATGTGGAGTTTCATATTTACCACTGGAGCAGCTGGTGCTGGTTCAACTCATCTGTCAGCCAGGGAGCTGAAGGAGATGTATTACTGGACTGACCTGGAGAGCGGATCTGGTGTTCTTGGCATTTTTTTAATCTCAGGACCTGAAGGGAGAAGCAAACCTTTTGAAAAAGAAAAGCTATACATTAAGAAAAAAAAAAAAAAAAAAAAGAAATTCTGTGCAGCGCACGTTTCCGGATGAATGTTCAGGCCAGCATTACTTAATGCTGAAATCAAAGCTTTGGGGATTCATGGGCATTTCCAAGGCTGCCGTGATACCACAAACCCTGTGTTTAACACAGGGCTTTTATTCACCTTGAAATTCTTTTTTGCTCTTCAATGAGCTCTGCTCTAGAAGGAGAGTGGGGGAAGGAGTAATATGATTTAGCAGGGTCTCTGGAGACAAGCAGATGCAAGTCCAGCTCTCCTGGAACAGAGACCTTTATTACAATGATGGCTGGTTTTTGTATTCCAGAGGAGGTGGTTGGAGAAAACATGGGACAGTTTGAAGGTTTTCTGGGAAAAAAAAAATGCTGTCTAAACTACCATCTGTGTGTAATTCTAAGTAGTGTGCATCACAGCAAAAAAAAAAGTTTCCTGCATCCTGGAAAACACTATGTGACTGTGTTTGGTAGATAAAATGATGGGATCTCTCTTGTGCATATTGCTTCTGACTGATAAGCACCTTGAGGAAATCTCAGCGTTGCTCAATTCTCATTGAATGCCCTGTTAATTGGGAAAGCTGTACTTCTGCTAGAGGGGCTTGCTGAGTGACAGGTGGTCTGGCTTGGTGACACAGGGGTGCAGACATGTATTCTGCTACAGAATGAAAACACTAACTAGATTTCTCTCTGTTACTTTTCTTTACCCTCATTCTTCTATTTCTGAAAAGTAACTTTGCTAGTGACAACAAGGCCAAGTGTAAGGTCTTGGACTTGGGTTGGTGCAACCCTCAGTATCAATACAGGCTGGGGATGAAGGGATTGAGGTTGGACAGGAGCCAGCAATGTGCACTTGCAGCCCAAAAAACCCATTGTATCTTCGGCTTGACCAGAAGGACTTGTTATGATAGCACAAGAGGTGATGGTTTTAAACTAAAAGAGGAGATGAGTAGATGTAAGGAAGAAATTGTTGCCCCTGAGGGTGGTGAGAGCCTGGCCCAGGTTCCCAGAGAGGTGGTGGCTGAACCATCCCTGGAGACATCCCAGGCCCGGCTGGACGGGGCTCTGAGCAACCTGAGCTGGTGAAGATGTCCCTGTCATGGCCGGGGGGGCACTGGGGGAGCTGGGGAGGTCTCTGCAACCCACACTGTTCTGTGATTCTGCTTTCCTCCACCCCCTGACCGTATGAACTATGGGGGTTGTTAGAGCATTCACATTGCAGGGTTAGTACTTGAATTCAGGTGCTTTCTGTAAAGCAGACAGGTCTTTAACCTGCACAAATTGGAGTATTGTAATCTGTCACCTACTGCTGCTTAGTTTGAATTAGGGAGCAGGAAGAAACATTACTCTGCTTTTGCTGAAACAAAGGCATCTCTGAAAAATATCTTTGTTTTTGTCAAATCACTACTTTCTTTAAAATATTTCTGGTGTGTGTTGCTGAGTTCAAATGCTAAGGCGTTTATCTGGAACGGCATGGAGTTTGAAAGATTTAATTTGGTCTTCAAATCTATAACCTGCTGACACACTACAAAGATCTGAGGTGGCTGCCAACACCTAAGCACATTTTCAAAGCACAAACAGTGGCTTTAGTCATAGTTAAGTTGCATGAATCAGACCATTCTTCCTTGGACAGTCCTTCTGAGGAGGAAGTTTACGTTTCTCTCTATTATGTATCTGCAGTTCATGCTTTCATATGGGAACAATTTTTTTGTGTGCATCAGGGAGGGGTGAATAAAGAAACAGCGACACACTGACCTCAAAAACTCCCAGGGAATTTTCTAGAGCCTTGGGCTGCCTGTATGGTGGTTCAGTCCAGTCTTTCCTCATTCCCCTGGTTCTCCTGTGTACCCCTCCCGCTGATGCACCATCCCTGCCGGGGGGTGTGAAAACACAGACCAGCCTTAAAACAGCCCACACGTGTTTTGAAGGTGAGTGCTGAGGAGCAATGAGTCACCGGGAAGAAGTTTATACTATTGCTATTTTTCTTCTACCTGCCATGTAGATGCAGAGGAATATACTCCCATCAACTGCCAAGTTAGCAGTTTCTGTACTCAGCAGATTCACTTCAGGGTTAAAGGCAGAGCAGCTGCTGCCGTTGATTTCCTTAGCGTGAAACCAAGTCCCGAAGGCCCTGCTGATGCCCACTTGAGAAGAAAGCTTCACTTTCCTGGCTTGCAATGACACCAGGAGATGTGGGCATCTGTGGCCAAGGGATGCTGAGCTGTTGTTGGCACTTCAGGGACGTTTCTGCTCATGCACTGTCTCGTGTGTTAGACACCTGTTTTAGCTGCTGTTACTGAGTTCATGCTCAATCACTTGGGAGAGCAAAATACGTTGGTTTTAAGTCATCTCTCATCCTTTCTGTGCAAGATTCAGTTGGTTGAAAAGGCTTTATTCCAATTTGCTCTGGTGGAAATCAGGGCAGAACCAGACCAGAGTAGATCCATGTGTGTGCGCACACATCTGGCTGTGAGAATAGCTGGGAAGGGGGTTTTGAGGAGCATGTGCAAGCAGCCGTCTTCATGTAGTAGCAGGTTCAGTTCAGCAAGCTAAGACTAAGAGGTGTTGAAAAGAGTTACTCTGATGATATTGATGTTTTATGGGCAAGCGTTAGGGGGGACAAATTTTTTCATCTATGCACAAAAGCACACACTTGAAAATTTCCATTGAAAGGAATTACTCCCATTTAAAATCTATTTTGTTTTGTATTTTATACTCCAGTCATTTAGAATACATTTCTGAGGAGTCTTCGGGCTCCTTTCCTCTTTCCTTCCATCACTCTCTTCATTGCTGTGTTGTTCATGGCTCATCTGGGATAGGCAGAACTGTGTTGTTTTTTGTAGTCTCATAGCCTAGAGGAGAATTTTTTGCAATATTGTCGCTACCACAAACCTTGAAGCCTCCGAATAACCCTGTTTCTAATCCAGTTGTGTTCTCATAACTTCCTAGGCCACAAGACACGCAGATACGTCCCTGAGTTGATGACTGCCCGGTGAGCGGCTGTCGCTGGATATCTGATATTCACCCTTGCAGCTCTGTCCATAGGAATATACAATTATTCAGACTATGACCAGCTCTTGTGGTTGAGCAGGGCTCTTTCCGAAATGGCCAATGCATTAGAAGAAGGTTTTCTCTTTTCTCTCTCCCCTCCCACTGACCTTCCCCAACATGTCCTTGACTAAATATGTAGTGCTGCACACGAAAGGAAGGAATTTAGAAGTGTGTGAAGTACTTGCAATTAAATGTCATGCAAGCCACATGTGGTTTTATTGCTCCAAATTCAGCTCAAATAGATGGAAAGGATTACAAAATGAGGGAACAACTTGGGTCAACCTGGAGCGTTAAACAAAATATGTTTTCCTTCGGTAGCACCTAGGAGCGTGTGATGTGTTTTACCGAATGAAGAAAAAGATGTGGAATCCAAGTAAGGGGCTCAGGCAAGGTCTAATTGCCATAGGACTAAACGTTGGGCAGTGTTGCTTCGTGAGCCTCACTAGTTCTGGTGCTGGAAATAGTTGCTGCTTGCTTTGTTTGGCTTGGGCTGCTGCAGAGAAGGGAATGTTTTCCATGCCCGCTGTGACAGGACAAGGAGGGATGGAGGAAGGAGTCGGAGGAGAGATGGTGGCTCAGACTCTCTAATGAGAAATGAGGCAAAGAAGAGACAGAAATTGTTCGTGTTGAGCCTTTAGTGAGCCAAAGCTTAGGGCGTTCTCAGGTCTTCAAGATTATTTAAGATTATTTTCCCTTGCTGGACCATGCAGCGACTGCAGTATCTCCATATGTGAGATTTTGTTACCTACTATTCCTAGGGAGATGAGTACAGTTTCTCGCTGAACTCGCCCAGATCTCTGACATTCCTGTGATCAGCAAGCTCTTGATTAGGAAATTTTCCACTGGTTTTAACCAAGAACTGCTCTGTCCTGATAGAACCCGGGCTCAACTGCTTTAGCGAAGTTGAAAGCCAGAAGAGCCCAGCAACCTTGACACATCCCCGTTGTCTTCTGCTCACAGAGCTCTGAAAGGTTTGGTGGCGTTAGTGGATGGGGGAAGATTGTGTGGCTTTTCCTGAAAAGCTGAAGAGAATCATTGGCTTTCTGTATCAGCAATGCCACTGCCTTTCCCAGTCGACTGCTGCCAGCTGTGGAAGTCACGTTCCCTCCTGCCAGCCCTTCATTGTGCTTTTGCAGTACGAAGAGGGGGATGGAGGAAGGGGGGAATCTTAATTGAAAAAATCGGCCTAGGGCTTCGGGGACATAACAAAGTCAGTGGGAGTGTGTGAACAGCAATTTATTTTGTCAGTTCAAGTTACAGTCACTCTGACATGTGAAAATTGCAGATGCCAGTTTCTCAATGTGTCACTGCGACACACAGCATCCCAAATAAATAAATAATGAAACTCTGGACTTGGTTTGCAGAGCTTTGGAAAGCCCAAGGAAATAGCAATGTAGAATTTGGCAGATAAACTGGGAGACTTTTCTTTGGTGTAAGGGGCACGATCTTAGCTCAGCCTTTCACAAGATGATCTTCATACCTTTCATTGCTTCAGTAGAGTGCTCTTATTGTCATTGTAGTCTTCATGTAGTTAATGGCCTTCATGGCCACTTTGGGCTTCAAAAATGGAGCCGTTTTCATGAAGAATGAAGCTGACATTTTCCCTTGAAACTCTAATAGATTGGAAGGAGTGTGGCTGAAGTGTTGATCTGAGGCTCAGTAAACCTCTGAAGCAACTCGTTGGTCCTGGGATCCAATTAGGAAATTACCTGTTACCCTGACTGCTTTAGGAGCCTTTTAAATGTTCTATTTCTATATTCTGTTTTCACCTGTGGGGTGGGGGTAATGGTGATATTTAGATTTCCTGTCTTTTCTGACTTAGTTTAGATATTTTAGCAAGGAGCTCTCCATATATTTCTATAGCACTTAATATATTTTTTTTCTTGGCCTTTATTATGCTATCTAGATATATTCTAGCAATAATGTCTTGTACAAATCAAGTAGTTCCAGTAGCAGCCTCACCGATGAATGTTCATTTGGCTTACAGAAGTAGACAAATAGCCTCTAACGATCAGGTCACCAAATTAGAAAAATGAAGAGTTTATTAGAAGTTCAAACAGAAATAAATTGTTCTGCAGATACCCTTGGCAGGAGCTTGGGTGACAGCAAAGGCATTCATTGCCCTTAAAAGAGAAGCCCTTAATAGCATGGCAATGCTATGGAAAGTCTTCTTTCCCATTTCTCCAGTTAATCTGAGTTAGGAGTCAGCAGGGTGGTCAGAGACAATATGTGACTTCTGAGGAAATCCTAAATAACTAGACTGATTTTACCTCAGGAGAAAAGAGAGAGGATATGATAAATCTTCGAATGCATAAAAGGCCTGTGCATGCAAGATGAAACATGTCTTCTGTGGAGAAGAACAGGATGCAAAGCTGTAAATCTAAATTGCAAGGAGATCTGTATCCAGAATCTGAAGAAAGTATCAACAAGGCAAGGAGAAGAGCTTGTGCCTGTAGCATGTGGCCCTGGCAAGTGGGATGGATGGGAGTTTGAGATACTGTCTAGCTAACTCTTGCTTTAAACCAACATCTGAAATACAAGTGCTAATATTTTTGCACAGTATTTCACAAAGCTGAAGGTCAATGCAGACAGGAAGGTTTACGTGGTTTTTTGACTCTGGATGAACTGTTAAGCTGACACTTCTTCCCAGCAGGTAGGTTGTGCCCAGGAGTGTCCTCATGGGTGTGAGAGGATCCCCCCATCCATAGAACTGCACATCACCTTTGACTGCATCTCTTTACATGTAAACTTAAAAATAGGGGATGGAGTCTCAGGAACTCTAAGCCAAACCGTCTTTCTCATGCAACCAGGGCCAAAAGTAATTTTGGTCACACAAGTCTGAAGACAGGGATGTGAAATGAGCCAGAGAGGGATCAGCTCCTGATGACAGATGAGCGAGCTCAGTCTGTATGCTCTCCAGGACATGGTTAAATCTGAAGCTCTTCTTTTCCATGCAAAAGCATCCATTGACTTTGCACCAGTGCTCCAAGGGGAAGCGCTGCACCGTCCTTCTCACACTTTTGAGGGGGCCGTATCTGCTTCCTTGGGAACTGCAGAAAGAAACTGTGTGAATTAGGCTACAAATCTTGGGAGTTTTGCTGGATGTTCTTTATCCACAGCTGCCCTGGTCATACTCTTCTGAGTATATCCCTAGATGGACACTTCGAGAGAGCTGATGCAGTTACTCAACAGACCACTTAACATGATATTAGCTCTGTGCTTGTCCGTACTCTCAAAACATGCGTCATTGTACGCTGTAATTATAAGGAGAGCTAGCTGGCAAGGAGGGATGATTGCATCATTAAGGCACTGGAACAGGAATAACTATTTCTGCTGTTAACTCCTCACGTAACCCTGCCTATGACACTGAGATCAGTTTTTTCGTCTGAAAGGAAAAAAATTTCCTACCTTATTCATCTTATTTTCTTGTATAATGTCAATATATCTGCATAATATTTTGAAGGGACAGAAACACGAGGAAGTTGTGTCATAGCATGTGTGATGAGCATCAAATTCAAACTGGAATTTGAACTCTAGGTGTCTTACAATAAGACTATTAATGTCAATAATAATATTTATAATAAAAACATTTACTAAGAGTTTGGAAGATTAATTACAACAGAAATGGCTAGAAGAAAAGCCTGTAGTAGATAATAGAACCTGGTTAATTCTTTCTGTGTCAATGTGCAACCCTGACATCTCTCACCAAGTATTCTGGCAAGCTCATAGCACTTTCAAGAAAAGATTTAACGGCCAAGTTACAGCACCGAGATCTCATGTTGCTTTTAGTTTATTATTATTGCAAAATGCACTGCTGAACACTTACTAGTGCATCATGAAATAAAATGTGGAATTACAAATGAATCTTGTTTATGAGATGAGTGAGTTTGTCATTTAGAATCTTTGATATCAATATCATTGGTGCTTTCATGGTGAAGACGAACGCACTTCAAAGGGTTTTGTTTTTAACGTGGCACAATTTTGAAAAGGTAGATTTTGGTGGGATTCTTTGTAATTATTTTCCCGAAGAGTCCTGCCAGCTATGAAATGTGAGTAGTGTGTGGATTTGCGTTGCTTTTTCTTTCGTTTGTTCCCTCTCCATTTCTGCTAGTTTGATTCTTTTACATCAAACACGTTTTATGAAATTAATCTTTTTTCTGCTGCCATGCACAAAATGCCACAGTCCCTTAGGGTTCTGTTGCCCATTGATGCTGTTGGCAAAAAGCTCCCTGCCCATAGAAGCTGGTTTCTTGCACTGTGTACCTTGTGCCTCCATTTTTTGTGTGTGTCACGTTATAAACTCATGCAAAACTATCACAGCTGAAAAACAAAGTCATCGCTTTCAAACGCACAGTTCAAAGCAATATGTTTTTGGTTTTTTTTTCCCTTAAATATTTCAGACAATGCGTTTATCCAAATGGGTCATTCTTCTGCCTGGTCAGTGTGCTGCTCCTGGCAGTGACCAGTTCCAGGTGCAAGAACTGCTGCAGTGGGCAGTAACGGATTAAAGATGTCCACTGTGAAAGACTCTTCCTTAACTGCATTAGTCTGAGGTTTGTTCCGTGCCCTGCTACGTGGCGTTGAGCCAAAGAGACCACAGTACACCTTCCTTTCCAAGGTCCAAGAGCCGAAAAGTATCCCTTTACAAGAAGGATGCTTAAGTGCTTTTCTGAATCAAAGCCTGAGTCAGTGCTTTAATGTACTCTGTTCATGCTTGGAAATGGCTTATATTCCTCTGAGCAAATTTCCTTTAAAGAAGCTAAGCCTACTACAGTGTCTGAAGAATTCAATGTCACACTGAAAACTTATCCCCCAGATCTGTGTCCAAAGAGATCCTGCCTAATGGATGCTACCTATTACTTACTGCCATCCAGCATTCCTCTTTCAAGCACTGAAAGTCTGTTCTCTCTCCAGGCAATGTGTCAAATTTTCGTCTGGTTGCCTATGGTGTTTTCCATTTATATTCAAGGTTCTAGAGAAGGTCACTTCAGTGCAGCATCAATAGCACCTCCCTACCCATGATCTCATACATATATTTGAGGCTGGCTCTAAGGCAAGACTATGGTAGGACTCAGACTGCCCACTGGAAAGTTTAGGCAGCCATCTCGTGTAGGAGAGTGATTTAGGGATATGTTCTCTTTGCCACTTTCAGCACAGTGGACCACGTTGTCCTTTCAGAAAGCCTGAAGCAGGTGTCTGACCTGCCTGCAAATGCTTTATCGTGGATCATTTCAAGCCTCACTGCTGGTTCCTTGTCTGACTGTTGCAGTTCTCGAGGAAGATTCATCCCGTAGCCTTGCCGGGCTATTTTAAGGCAGTGCTTCTAAGTATCTGCACAAGCCCATATGCTTCAATTAGCTTTTGTCTGGCCTGAGCTGTTTTTGTTATCGTCCCCTTTTTGCTGATAAAGCAGGAACGTTTTTAGAGGCTATTTTTTCTTCTTTTTCCTCCCCCCTGCAGGGCCCTAGGATGGATGGGAAGGAACTTTGTCAGGTGCTTAGAGTAAAAGGAATTGTCAGGATACCTGGTTCCCTGTCGGTCCTGACAAATCACTCGGGGGCCTTCTGTCTCAGGTTGCTCGTTCTGCAAAGCAAGGCTAATATTTATTTTCATTATATATATTAATAGCACTTAGTAACTTTGAACAAGGTCAGGACTTCACTGCATTACATACTGTGCTAAGACATGCATATATTAGTTCCTGTCTCATGCCTCCTGTAAAGAAGTGATGTAAGAATGCAGTGCCTGAGAGATGCAAGAAATGATCCATAATGCATGATGTATTCCGAGGTTCTGCCCTGTCACTCCGGCTCATCTGATGGAGTGCATTACGGGCGGGAGATCGCTTGAGCTGCCCTTTTGTAACTTGATTATCTTATTTTAGCGTTAATACTCATTGTAAAGATCCATGACTCAAGGGAGACAATGTCTGAGAAACCTCCGCAGAGTTTTGGTGTTGCCGGTGGTGACATAAACCAGAGGCTACAAAGCAGCGATGCCGAAGCATGTCTACTTCCACCAATGCTGACCCATGTTTTCTCTAAATGTGAGCATCTCTTTTTCATCACTGCCTTACGTACTGGATTCACTCTCTAGATCATCCCAGACCAGTGACTCTCTGAATTAATACATCAGTAGATAACATCTCTGAGAACCTACAGTGTGAATTAATGAGCAGGCTGTCTTAATGCACCCCAGATATAGGGCTGCCTGACATGTAATATTCTGCCACTGCCACCATGACTTTCTTCTATACTTTAAACTTGGAAGCTGTGGTTAAAACAAATCATAGTCTGGAACCTCTGGTAGTTAAATCACTGGAGCTCCTGTTGTAGACAGTGACACCACAGTTGCTCGTGTCTATAAAAGCTGCTTTACAGGACTAAGTTATTCTGGTGTGACCCACACTGTGTTAGTTCCTTTGCGGACAGGATGAGGGACCTTCATGTGCAAAAATGTTGGGGTAGCATTGCTGAGGTTATGGAGATGTGAGTTTGGATCTATGACGGGATTTTTTCTTTTTCGTTCCTTCTATAAATGAACAATCTTAATAAATGGTGCTTCCACCTAGTATCAGCGTGCCCCTGTATTCTGGTTTCGTACTTAGAGGTAACGGTTAAAGTTCAGGGTGGGAACAAGGGCAACTGGATGTGCTGCTGACCACACAACTCTGCTGGTGACAAACAGAGCGCACTCGGTCCGGGGCTGGGCTGAAGTGCAGTGGGTGCTTGTCTCTGGAATATCACAGCAGGAGTTACTCGTGCTTGAGGACAGAGCCAAGTCTATTTAAGCCAAACTCTACTGAATTGGCATCCTCTGTGAGGCACAGAGATGGATCTACAAAACCGGTTCAGCAGAGCTAAAGCTTTGTATTTGTAGGACTGCAGTGAGGCTGGTGATGTTCTGATATAGACGTCAACAGGACATCGTATTCTGAACTGAATTGCTTGTAATGGAGCAAAATGAGGCTGTGCAGGCTCTAAGAGTGGAATGAATCTGGGATTAGCAATGTTGTATGCAGAGCTGCAGCTTAATCTTGTATGAAAAGATATATAAAATGACTTATGGAATGAAGGCCTAGTTGTGAGATGGTAATCCGCTTCTGGACTGCAATATTCTGAGGGTTCGTTTAATGCAGAATAAGTCAGAAATCTATAAAATCAATAGTGATTAAAATATCCTTTTAGCTTTCTATTTTTATATATGTACTTAATAACCCTACTTCATTAAGTTTGAAAGTGAGGTACAAATGAGCAAAAGCAATGAATACAGTTTGAGAGATGCTGGCTCTTCGTGCCTTGCAGTCATGCAGGGCAGCACTGGGGGAAAAAAGGAAAATGATCCAGAGCCTTCATTCCAAGAAAGAGTCTAGACATTAAGCCATTGCATAAAAAACTACTGGAAATTCAAGGATTTCCTTACAAGTACTTGCATCTTTCTTTCCTGGCTTCTTCTGGAGGCTGCAAAGAAGTCCATTGACTTCTCTGAGATTCACAGTACCACATAAATTAGATGGAAAGACTTCATGGGAAGTGGGCCAAAGGAAAGGACAGTGTTTAAATATATTATCTATTTCGCTCTCCTTTATACATTTCTCTGCATGGCCACTCTTCCCCTGTACTTAATGAAATATGCTTTGTAGTAAGTTAAATTGCCAAAAATAGTTAAGCTATATTTTCATTCTCCGTTCTGTATGGAATAATACAGCAGAACTAGTAAATATGAGAGTAATGTTACTTCCAGCATTGATGCAGTGGGCTCAAAAGTCACCTGAAATTGTTCTACTCATTTCTTTTTAAGTGATGAGAGGACAATCAAGTCGAACAACAAGCGAAGGAAACGGAAGGTCCTATAGAGCAGTTGGAATCCTGGGTCTTTTTTAGAGCTGGTGGTTGTTTGGATAAAAGAACTCATGGAAATAAACCACAGCCGTGCAGCTGGTACCCACTGACAGTCCTTTGAGCAGAAAACATAATAGTCACAGGTGAGACTGGTGACAAACTGGGACTGTCCATGCCTGATGCAGATGTCACTGGAAAGGTAATTTTTTTTTTTTCTGTTGACTATTTCAGGGTTTAGGGGCGTCGAGTGTGGCTGTTTTCTAATGGTTCGTGTTGGCCATCTCCTAGCTGCTTTTTTGAAGGTATTCTATTTATTTTTGTAACTGTTGCGTTTATCAGAGTGGATCAGCTAAGTCTGTTGACTTCAGTGCTTTGGCACAGGCTGTCAGAAATTATTTTAGCAACGCTCTGTCCTGGACAAAGTGCATTTACTTTTCAACCTCTGCTCTCACTTCCAAGCAATAAGCTACTGAGGGTTTCATTTACAGTCAAACATTCAGAGGAGTTCCTATCTGCAGCTCTTTGTCGTACATTGGATTTTTGTTTGTTGAAATCAAAGAGAAACGACCATCTCTACTTAATGGCTTCTGGCTACCAGTAAATCGTGGCTATTCCACAAGGAGGTATAAAGCGCAGGAGGATGTTTTCAGAGAAGTAATCAATCTGCTGGGATTGTCACAAGGAGTGCCAACATCATTTGAGAGAGAGGAACTTGTGGCATTGCTTTGCTCCATCTCAGGCATAATCTGCACAAAGACTTGAATCCGTGGGCCAAATTTTCTACTCAGCAAATCTATCGTTTTCCAGCACCAAAGGGCTGAGCCCATCCTCAGCAAATTGTTTAGGGTAATACCATCCTTTATTTTTACTACCAGTGATTTAGTTTTCCTGAAAAAACAGCTCTCTTCTTGGTTAAGCCGATGGAGCTCTGATAGGACCTTTGAGGCTGTGAAGAACTTTTTAATGGAACGTACTCACCCTAATGTTGTTCAAGGTAAGGGCGAATTTCATCTCAAGTAAAGCCTCATCATTTAAGAGACTTTCATTGGAAATTATTGAGTATCCTCTCTATGCCATTATCTCCAGCAAAAAGTTCACTCATTTTCTCTCGCATGACTCTGACTAACCTTTACATTCGTACATACCTTTAAAGTAAATGCAACTACTCACTTCAGAAAGGTTTCTCGCCCATGTGAATTAGTCTGCTCATTCTCTTAGTAAATCCGCTTGTCTCCCCTGCAGATGAATGTCACTGCAACCTCTGCGCTTCCATACGAAAACCCGATCTCGTCACTCACTTCAAAGATGCAATTCACTGCCAAACACCTCACCTTCATCCATCTCAATTGAAATGCAGCAAAATGACCTCTCAAAAAGTACTCTACAGAGGCACTCTTTAATCAACATCTGTTTAGAGCTTTCCCTGTGAACTTCGTATAGGCAGATTGTTTTCCATAATTAGGCACAGATAGGCTTTGATATAACCAGCTGACACCTAGAATACATATTCATTTCTCCCTCTGACTTCTTGAAGGATCTGAGGAGCGCAGAAGAAACACCTAGTGCATGTAATACTAGTCTCGAGAGCTTCAGACTTGTCTAAGAGTCACTGAAGCACTTCAGGTAACACTCTCATCTCTCCTTAAAATGAGAGGCTTAGGACAGTGTGATGCTCTCGATGAACTGAGAGGCTGTATTTAGGTAAAAAATGACGAGGAACTTGGAGCTCGTGTCTCCTGATTTTTCGTCTGCTAGATGGGTTATAAGGGGCAGAAACGTTCTTCAGGGACAAGAAAATTTTGACATTAATAGAGTTATCACTGCAAAGAGTTTATGGTTTTGCAATTATAGCCCTGAGCAGCTACTTGTGGCTCATTGATGCTCACTGCTGTGGACTTTACTTGATCTGTATTGTCTTAGGCCATTTGTACAGACTCTCGTGCAGATAAATGCTTAAACATATGCTTGAAGTTATTCATATGTAAAACACCCCCTAAGCCCTCTCTACTAAACATGACCTTGATCTCTTGGTGCTGCAGTTCCCCAGTGAAAAATAGAAATACGATAACAGCTTTATCAGTCTGAAAACTCCCAGCAGTCCCATGCTACTATTTCTCATGTAACATAACAAAACATATCTATAAATGCGATAGTATTTACTGGCTTGATTCTGCCCTTTCCTTTCAGTGAAATTAAATAACGGCTGACTCCGGAGGCAGGCTGATTGATTTCAGTGAAACTAATGCTGCTACTCAACAGGAGCAAAGGCAGAAGTAGCGGAGTCAGGCACTGAGCAGGGTCTGTTATTCCCCCGTCACCGCTACAGAGCTCTGGTTATTTTTGAGAAAGCTTGTTCATATTTTCTCTTTCACTGTCTCCTCCTGGTCTTTTCACCTTTACTCAGCTTCACAGAAACAGTTTCAAAACTTAGCAATTGACTGTCAGTTTTCAAATCTCCTATTTCTGGAATGTTCAGGTTCCTCAAGTGAGCATTTAGAGCCACTGTCTCTCCAAACCATCTGCTGTTATAGGAAAAAAAAAAATATAACACTTTAAAAGCTGACAGCTGACTTTCAGTAGACTTTAGTAATTGCAGCCTCAGTTGAAATTATTGAGAACTAACAGTCTGAAGTGTTTTGCAAAGTCAGGGCACAGAAGGATTCATCTGCATTCTGCTGCCTCCAGCCCCATAATTTTGTACTGTTTATCAACATGTTATTGTTGAAGGTATCAAAGTTTGGAGGTGATTATAACTCAATAGTTTGTTTGGTCTTTAGCATAGTGTTTTCAAACATTTCCAACAGAAATAAATGCTTGAATCCCATTAAATTGGAGTCTAAATGCCTTAGGTTTCTTTACAAATCCTTCTGGTAGGCATCAGATATCAAACGGACAAAACAACAAAATTAAGCTGTAGCCAGGGTATTTTTCTCTCCCTATGGGGAAAAGGGCATCCATTATGCAATGAATCTTCTTTTGTAATGGTTTGGTGGCTTTGACTAAATCCATTTTACTTCATTGTCCTTTTACTTTACATAATGTCCATAAAATGGCAAAACAGAAGATGTTATTGCTGATCAGAACAATTTGCATAAAGCTCTTGGGTAGAATAACATTGCATAGAAAGCAACCTTTTGGGCCAGAACAACCTTCTCAGGAGTCATATTCTGAGTGAAGGAGCATGACTTGTCTTGTGGTCCCCAGAGCAGTTTTCATCCGTCACCTTCATATCAGGAAAGAAAGGGAAAGAGGCGCTGGTTTAGTTCCCCTCACATTGTTGTAATACCCAGCATGTTGCAAGATACCAGAATAAATGTTACAAGGCGGATAAAGCTTAATTCTGCCATGATCTCAGGGGAAGTTGGAAACTCTAGTAAAATGAGATTCTGTGAAATTGAAACAATTAAATAAGCTTTTTTTAATATGAGGTTGGGGAAGACCTGAAACGGGATCTACTTGGGAGACCCTGCTCTCATATGGACACCTGGATTTCAGAGACAGGTTCCAGCCAGGTGTAGGGTTCTACCCACATGTATAAAGTTACGAGTAGGCTGGAAGGCCTTTCTGAGCAGAGAGAAAACTAATTAATCTATATCTTATATAATCTGCGTTTACCTTGTAGCACACATATCTTCCATAGGTAAATCCCGGTGGTGCAGAGGACACATTGAAGGAGGACAGCTCAGCCCGTGTCCCAGTTCCCATTTTTATATATATATATATATATATTTAAACTGGGATTCCAACTCCTGTTTGTCTTTGATTATTGATTCCTGGGTTTTGATGACAATACCCGCCTTGCCTTCATACATACTCTGTTGCGTTCACTTGTGGGCTGTTCTCTTCTCCTGCGGTGTGACCCCCGTGGCAGGTGTTGAGCTGTGCCTAAGGACAGCAGTGACAGGAGGGAGCCATAGCTTAGGCTGGCTTAATGCAGCAAACACCAGGAGCATAGGCGGGAGATGCTAAGGTTGTTATGGAAGGCCTCGTAATAGGATTACAGTGCTGTAGATGGTTATTCCATTGAAGAGTAGTCTTTAATTAATACAGACCCTCTGGAGAGCACTTTCTCATCTCTTCCTTCCCATCCCCCTCCTCATGTATTTATCTACACGCATTAATCAAACCATTTTTCTGTTCCATCCATGAGTTGAACACGGGGACTGGATTTCTCGCTCGCCCTTGGAGAAGGGGCCAGCTTATGCGCAAGGTAAAGCCGAGGTCTTTGATCGGCGAGAGCTGGCGGAGCCGCGGCGCTTGGCAGCGGGCAGGCCCGGGTCTGTGACGGCTCCTTCCCTCTCGCTGCCCCGGTCCTTGGTTTCCTCAGATGTCATTGCTCCAGCTGGGCTGAAAAGGCAGAAATTTCTCTTTGGCTTGGACCTCTGGCAAGTTTGGGCCTGTTCAGACATGTCCACGGCTGTTTAAAGAAGCAGGGAATTCTAGCAAAGGCACAACATTCCTGCCCCCTCCCCAGCACAAAGCTGTTTGGCGTAAGTTCATTCTTCTGAAACCTCAGTATTTACACAGACGCCGTGACTGCGATTGATTCGGTGACCAGCTGCTGATGCTTATCTTCAGTTTTCTGAAGTAAAAGGTTGAAATCAAAAGCTACAGGGGAGTGCTTCTGCTTGACATGCAGTTTGTATTTACCTCCCCATTTTGCTCAACGTCAGCCTGTTTGCAGCCGTCGAGTCTCCCAAACCGCATCCAGCAGCTCAGTGTGGGATAACGTGGGGGAGAGGGGATAGAAAGGTGTTGGGAATGGTGTGGCCACCTCTTCCCCGGGAAAAATCTTCCCACACAGGTATTTGGGAACAGATTTCAAGTCTTTTTCCTTAGGATCACACTTTCTGTTCAGAGGGAATTACTGCAGTCAGCACGGATGTCCGAATGTTTTATAGGAGCAGTAAAGAAGTTCACAGGATGCAGAAGGACCTGAACGGTACCAACTGCAGTTCTTTGGTGATTAGTACAAAAGGGCACTGTGAAATGAGCAATTATTTTTCAGTAATATTTCTAGTAAAACCAACATTAATTCTTTTGCAGGCCTGTAATTTTTTTTTTTAAAAAGTGTTTCACCAACTTTTACTGAATCTTTAACCTTGAATTTGTAAGTGCTTTGTATTTCAGCTTGAGCTAGACAACAACAATCATCCTCACCAGTGGTATAATTTTTGGAAGCTGGAATTGCTTGAAAATGTAGAGCTTTAACCAAAAATAGAGGGCTTTTGTCTGTAACAGGAACACCCTTAAAAAATAATGGTAGTCTTCCAGATAAAAAATAAATCCTATTTTCAAATAATGCACTGGAAAAACCCCACAGTATTTTAATTAAATTAAATCACAATGAAACGCAGAAGACTTAAATAGATTGACTGTCTAGTATAGCTGCTAATCTGTCTCATGTTCAGTGATCTGGTTCACCCTGCATAATCATAATCTGTTCTGTGTATGTTGTTCCAAAACGACTACATCCCAAAATATTTTGCAGAGTTAATCAAATGCAGCCTGAAATTCAAAGAAAAGGAGAACGGTTAAGATGTGTATGCATGAGATAAATGTATTGCTTTCAGGTTGAGCTTGGAAATAGATAAAAAGCCTCAGATGTATAAGAAAACTTTCCTGGAGCTCCTGTAAACGTATTCAGTAGCTTCTGTAAATGCACAGAGGATTGCAGTGATTCTGGGTGCTCTGCAGGTTGGTTTCTGTATCTGGGATCGATGAGTTAATAAAGATGAGACCTTAATAAAGATGTTCAGTCATCCCACTACAGGCAAGCAAAGTTCAGTAGTCAGATTTATTTTGTGCTTGTAGGATGCAGCTTGTCGGAAGGAACAGGGACCATTGCCTTTGAAATTGGCAGTGTCTCCATTGCCAGCACTCCAGCAACATTAATTTACACCAGTTAGGAGTTTTGGCTGAGACCTCCAGAGAGTGCTAAGCACCTGGGGTTCTTTGAAAATCTGGGATTTTTTTTTTCCAGATGCTTTTCAGAGCTTTTGGGTCTGTCTGACTCTTTCCAGTTTTCAAATTCCAGGTTTTTTTCTCCCTGGCCACCTCTGTTCCAGCCTTATTCTTCTTTCCTTTTTTGATGTCTCTAACCTGTTTCTGAACCATTTACCTGTTTCTCTGATCAAAGGATATTTTGGTCTGTGTTTGGGAAAAAATTCTTTTTAGTCTCTATCAGAAACACCTGGCCCTGTCCACTTTGGCGTTATCATTCTTAGCCAGGTTTATTCAAATTTGCGCATAAGCCTGTTTTAAGTAGGAAATCAGGCAGAAACAAGCCTCCTGTTCCCATCCAGACAGTGTTCAGAAGTCCTCAGTTCAAATTTCAGCCATTTCTAATTAAGAGCTCATCAAACCTCATAAAACCCGCAGGGTTTCCAAGGATCTCTTGCCTAATGGCTACACTTAGGGGAGGAAAAAAAAGTACTTGGAGTTATTTTGTGTTCAAAGTGCGCCGTGTGCTTTTGTCATCATCATCTTTTTCTTCCTGTGACATCCGTGGACAAAGTATATTTAGAAATTATTTGGTCAGTTAGAAGAGAAATTATATATTGAGCACATTAGCATTTAAATTTGCTTTTCAAAATGCTTTTGGGCATCAGCTCATGCACACTGGGCTGAGCATGTGCACATGGTCTTGTGTCAGTTACGTGATAAACTTTCTTAAAGGAAAGCAGAGGCTTTTGCACATGTATTTCTATTTTTTAGACTTGTGAATTTCCTAAGGAATGTTGTCTTTTTTAGTGTCTCTGGGTTATTTTTGAAGCCAAAAATTATGTATCAACTCATTTGCTTGTGGTATCTGAGTTTCTGGATACAGATCCTGCTCTTGAATTACTTTACCCCCCATAAATCAGTGGCTGAGTCAAAATCCCTTAAAAACATTAATGCGAACATAAAAACCAACAAACGTTAGGTTAGTTAGTCTATTACTTTTATATGAAGGAGAGGAAATAACAAATGATACAGATAATGAAATATTCAATGCCTTTTTTTGGTTGTTTGCCTCAAAAAATGGTTGATTGTGGTTGTGTACTAATGCAGCAGTGAGTTTTAACAAGGGGATCATCACAAATAGCAAGAGACTATGCTGGCTAAAATTTAGATAATGTAGACGTTCTGCGATTCAGCAGGAGCTGATGAAATCTACCCTGGAATAGTTCAGGATCTGGCTGAAACGATCCCCGAGTGATTAGAGATTATCTTTCAGAGTTCACAGATGACCAAGGTAGAGTCAGAGGCCCAGGGAAGGGTAAACGTAAGGTCTATTTTTAAATAGGGGGAAAATGAGAACCAGGGGGATTATGGAACAGTAAAACAAACTTCAATACCCAAAAAGTTTCTAGAATTAGCTGTTACAAGCACTCAGAGAATAAGAAGTTAATCAGAAACAGCAAATATGGATTTGTCAAGAGCAAATAATGTCAAACCAGTCCAATTTCTGTGCAGGGCAGACGAACTAATAAATGAAAACCAAGAAGTGGATATGATGGGTGTTTGATTTTTATTTAGGCCTTGAGTGCTGTCATTCATAACGTCCTCCTAGACAAAGTAGAGAAATACGCTCTATTTCAAATTGTCGCTCTGTGGGGGCACAACTAGTTGTAAATTAAGGCCCAAAAAGTAGATATGGAAGGTGGGAGGTCCCTCAAGGGTCTGCCAAGGTTTGGGAAGTGCTCAGTACTTCAGTGGCTGTCTTGCGTGATGGTATAAAGCACAAACCAACCAAGCTTCCTGAGATCATGTTGGGTGAAATTGGTGTGTTTTGGAAAGGAGAAGCAGAGCTCCAGATGTTTTTGATACCTGGTTATATGGAATGAGGAACTCGAAATGTGATAAAAACAAATCATCATGGTCAATGAAATGAATGCATATACAGAATAGAATGCAAACCTGAAAATACTTAGCAAAAGAAGCAGTATTTAAAAATCAAGACAATTAAGGATGTAGAGTGCTGAAAAATCATAAACTGAGTATCATGTAATGTGATAAAACTGCTTCAGAAAAGACAGCTCATGCAACGGAGAGTTTTAGTGGGACTTGCGAGTAAAAGACGGGGTGAATTTTGCTTTTCAGGCAACCTTCGTACAGCCTTGGCTGCATTCTGCCTTGGTTGTGCAGTTCAAGAAAAATCTTGACAAATTGGGAGAGGGACTAAAGGAGAGCCATAGGAATGATAAGAGGTTTGGAAAACGTAATCTGTGCGGAAAGATTGAAAGAATTGGATTTGTTTAGTCTAGAGAAAGGAAGACTGACAGGATGTGATAACATTCCTCCAATATGTAAAACATTGCTAGAAAGAGAATGGTGATGAATTGTTCTTCATAGCAGCAATGAGTAGGAGAAAAATAATTGGCATAATTTTTAGCAGAAAGGGTTTAGTATTAGCAAAAGCTTGCTAGCTTCAAGGATAGTTCAGTACTAAAATAAGCTGTGTGAGGAGGTTACTGGATCTGCTTCTTTGGAGGTCTTTCAAAACAAGTTAGTCATCTGCCAGGGATGGTCTAGGAGTACTTGGTGTTGTATGAGGGAACAGTTTAGACTGCAGCTTTGGGCATCTCCTAGCTCGTATATCTTAGTTTATAATTGTAAGTGCATTTGAAGATTAGGCTGAATAAAGTATTAGCAACTGACAAATAGCTGGGCTGTTGACCATTTGTCTGCTGTGCTTTTCAGAGAGATGATGCTGTAGATGCATCTCAGTTCTTAGAATCATGAAAGGTTTTATTCGTCCAACACTTGTGCGAGATAAGTGACGTATTCCTTACAGTAGGTGAGGAACAGGACAGATAAGTAGTTTCATCGGGGTTATTCTGTATTATAGAAGCTAACAAGTGTATATACCCAGGCCAGGTGACCTTTCCACTAAAATACCCTTTGGGTTTTGCGAGAAGCATTGTGCCTGTTTTTCGTATATGAACCTAGAAGCGTAAAAGGGACATAAAGGTAGTGTTAGAATAAAGAGCAGTTGTTGCATGTGGGTTTTGAGTTAATAGAAGTGGTCTCTGGAAAGGCCAAATACCTAAAAATGGTGGCGTTAGAGATTTTACGATACCATTTGCAAAACCAAACAACAACAAAACACATTTGTGCCCTTCCAACCTGAACTGCTTTTGTAGCGTTTCCTTGGGAAGGCCAGCACCACGTTGCCCTGCTCTGAACTGCCTTTGCCCAGGGATCTTGCTCCCTCCGTGAAGCCCAGATCATGCAGTTAGGGGAAACTGAGGCACAACGAGGGTACCGACACCGCCGCATGCCCCTTTTGGCACAGCAGCATGAGGGATGTTGGATACCTGTACATCGGCAGTTAAGTAATTTTGTTAGAGATCACCCTCATGTCAAGCGGTGAGAAAAAGCAGCGCTTGGCAGCTCTCCTGCCTTCGCAGCACCCCGTCTTCCCTTCCACCGCGTCGCTTCGTGTGTCTGAGCAGCAGGAAGCAATTGTCCAAGTAACGAGAGCCGAATCCTCACCACCGACGTGTGCGTTTAGCGCTGGGATTGCCGGTTTTCACGCCTTGGGAGCTGAGGTGCAGGATTAGGTAGCCTGATGGTAGGTTGGAGGGAGGCTGCTCGGTGTTTCTGGCTGCCCCAGCTCCTGACCCTCGCTGGGGCTGGACCAGCGCGATGCAGACGGGATGATTTCCAGCTGCACCGACCCGTTCCCAGATTCCAGTTTTAAACCTGGGACCAAGCAAAGTGATATCCAGAAGGTTTTTTTCTTTTTTATTTTTTTTGGATATGTGTGTATTCGTGTGTGTTGTTTTGCTACGCAGCTGCACCACCCCAGAATAAACTACCCTAGGTAGAGACACAGGCTTTGTGGACCGAGGAGACCTCTGTATCTCTGAACCGGTGCTTACGAGCAGTGAGCCTCTGGAAAATCCCACCTTCGCATTTTGGCTGGGGAATGCAAAAGGTTAAAAGCCAAAGCTTTGTGTTACTTTCCTGCAGTGAATTTCCTTCGTTTCTGATAAAGATAACGGGTGAGATGTTCCCCCTCCCCACACACATCTTTTTCTTTTCTTTTCCTCCCTCCTCGCTGATCCCTTCTTCTCACCCCACTGCTGCACACACCGTTTCTTTTGCACTGCCTATTGAAAAAAGGGGGGGGAGATTTCTTGAACCAGGGGCCTCCTGCTTAATGCACTGAGGATTCAGACAGGCCAAAAATGCCTGTAGCATATGGGGAAGGAAAGGGCCAGCAGTGAGCAAGCTTGGACAGATGTGATATAGAGGGAGCGTGGTGTTTCAGGGGGCGGAGGAAGCTCTCCGCTCCCCCACCAGCCGATTCGGAGGGTGGCCAATGAAGGAGGAATGGACCCTTTTTAGGACCCCAACAGTTCGGGAGAGCCCCCGAGGCATTTTTGGCTGGGAGGTTGTGCGCACACACACATACACACACACACACACACACGGAACAGTTCAGCAGCAGCCCGATCCCCAGTGACATGGAGCTTTTTCTTAATTCAGAGCATATTTCAGGCTTCAGTTTGAGGGAGAAAAGAAAAAAAACAAAACAAAACAAAAACACAACAAAAAACCAGCAAAACCACCACCAAAAACCAACCCATAAACCATAAAGAATCTATTGAAACAATTGTAAGGGGGGAAAAAATAGAATGTGGCTGCAGCTGAAGTTGTTAGGGAGGAGATGTAGGGGAGAAATGAAAAAATAAAAAAAACCTATAGCCATTTTCCTCACTGGCCTCAGATCAGCCTGGCAAAATACAGATGTGTGCAGGCAATACCCAAAAAACCAGAGAGGTGTCTCCCCCAGGAACATCGCTGCTCTCCGAGGAGCTTCTGGATGAACTGGGCTTCGTGATGGATGCGACTCTGCTCATCCACTCGTATTTGCAGGGCAGCATCTCTCGTGTTGCTCAGCGTTGTTCTTCAAACAGAAGCTTCAAGCTGAGTGATCAGGAGTTTAACTTCTTGTTTGTTTGTTCTTACTGAACACCTGCATTTGGCGATCTCAGGGCACGTCAGAAGCAAGAGGCTCACAAGGTTCCTGGTGGAGTGAGTCCATCTGATGAGACTCCTCTTCACAGATGCAGAAACAGCCTCTTCAAAGCGTTCAAATAATTTTTAAAAGGTGCCCGGGCAGGACTGGGAATGGCACCTACATAACCCAAATCCTCCTGCATCGAATCTCTCTGCTGTGTCATCTTTCCTGACAAGGATTTTTTTGTTTATTTTGTTTGCAATCAGGAATCACATGCCTGGATGTTTGTATCATATACAAAGGGCAATTGAGTTGGTCCCTGCCCCAAATACCTTCCAGCCCTTGCTCTCAAGGACAATTTTCCTCCGAAGGCAATTTAGATGCACAAGACTCTTAGCACAGCTTGTTCATTACTGCCAAGGATCTGCAGTGCAGGATGCGTCTCCTCAGTTAACATCTGTTTTTTTGACCAAACTCCCTCCGCTTCTGCTTGGGCCCACAGCTGATATAAAACATGGAGAAATTATGACTATTTTGGGGTGTTTTGATTTTTATATATAGTTGTTTTTTTTTTTTTGAAAGACTGCAGTTCATTTTGGCATACTGAGCTGGATTTACTTACAACTGTACCTGGGCAATTATGATGTTAAAAAAAATTACTCCCAACTTACACCTATGCAAGGAGCTGAAAAAACAGGAGAGGTGTGCGTGTCTCAGGAGATGTGGATGTTTGGCATCAGACCAAGAGGAGCAAATGCCATTTGGAGGGAAAAGATGCGTGTGCACATTAGGAGGCAACATCTGGTCGCTGGGCCACACGTTCAAGTGCAGGCCTGGGCTCTGCTGCTGCAAAAAAGAGATGCTGGTTTGTGCTGGCTGATCCACACCAATGTTGTGTATGTGGCATCGGGTCTCTGTGTGCAAAGGGGTTTGGGGTGAGCAAGGTGTCTGTGTAGGAGGTTTATGCATGCTGGCCCAGCTTTGTAGTTGTTTTGCTCCATGAAATACGTCAAGAATAAAGGAATATAAGGTGAAAACAAAAGTCCAGTTTCAGAAGGGAACCTGAGGTACTTGTCACCCTGTTTTTAAGTGATCCTGATGTACTTAAAAGCTAAAGGGACTGCGTAAGTGATTCTTTTGACTGCTGTCTGGGCACTAATTCCAATTCAAATCAGTGAGAAATTAATAGGAGTTGGATGCCTGGAAATTGCTCTCTTACTGAGGACCTGAAGTGGGGTAGAGTAACACTTATGTATCTTTGATGATGAAGATGCACTTTGTCACCTGACATTAGTTGTCCCTACAGCCCTGTTCCGTGGAGCTCCTGCTCTGGTTATTTCTGACCATGTTTTGCTGTTCTAGGTCTCTATGTAGTGCTCACCAGGATGTCCGGAGGCAGATGCTGCTCTAAAAGCAGTAGCAGCACTTTCCTTGGCTTTACGGCAGCCTTTGGGGAATCTAACGCTGGTTGTTTCATCTGCAGTTAAACTTTGGATCTAACGGCCCTGATTTAGGAATCTAGGTTCAGCTTTGCATCACCTAAGGCAGTAAAACGCCTGGCAGACTTGAAGGCTAATTACTGAGATAAAAAGGAGACAGTGTGGCTTGCTGCCTTTTCCAGGCAATGTGAGACATGCAGCCTCAAAACAAAACGACATTTATTGTCGGAGCCTCTCTAGTGAATTTGGAAAGCTTGAATGCAGGACAGAAAGAAACCGGAGTGCAAGGACAGGGGCTCTCTTTTCCTTGTCTATTACTTGATATTATAGAATGAGTTGTTAATTTTTATACTTTGCATTTCCTCACACCTTTGGGCATATTAGACTTCTTTGTGTAGCTCCCTTTGGACCAAATCTGGATTACCTGCCAGACCTCCTCAGTTTAGATTTAACTCTGTGTTGTATTTTTAATATTATGCTCTAACTCTTGTTTTGCTTCAGCCCAACTTCCCGCTTGTGCACAGAAATCCTGATGAGAAGGTGAGCAGGGCTGCAAGCTGAATCCATCTGGGCAATGCTGCTGAATAGAAGGGCTGAACATGTGCTGTAGGTAGTGGGGAAAAAATATATTAGAAGACCGTCAGCATCTTTTAAGGCAATGATGCTGCTTCTCTTTATCAGTCCACAGCTGCTCCAGAACCACCTGTGGTCACAGCACTCTCTACAAGAATATCTCCACTTTCTTGGCCAAATATCTTTGTAGGTAACTCCATACTTCCTTGCTAAATTCCTCTTGGAGTTTTGATTTGCGTCCGTTGCTTGTGCAATATAAAGTTTTACTTTGTAGTGACTAGCACTTGCTGTAAGTGTGTTTTGTTTTTTTCTTTTTTCCCCAATAGTGATAAAAGCCTGAGTTTGGAAAGGGAGAGGTTTTTGGGAAGGTGCTGCAGAATGTTCCTTTTTCCCCAGTGCTCTTAATTTTCATCCACTGTCAGGGAAGGGGATGGTGAGGAGGCTAAATAGGCCCAAAGGAGTTCAGAAAATGCAAAAGGAGTTGAAAAGCCAAAGTTTTTGCAGGTTAAGGGATGAATTTGGGATCCTCGGAGTATCCAGATATCTGGATGTGCTGGTGAAATCAAAGAACTGTAAGTTCAAGTGAGTGTTTACAGGCTCCCAAATTCAGTTAATTTATGACATGTTTAATATGTTTTTACAAACGTTTGCTGTACTCAAGTAGTGACGATGCTTTATTTGGTCAGTAAAATTCCATCCTGCCGGCAGTATGCAAAGATTTGAATGTCACAAGGATGTTCTGTGTCTAAGGAAAAATATTCACACTCATTTAAAAAAGGTATTTCAAATTCTTCTTCTTTTTTCTTAATAGAAACTTAAACCTGTCACTAAAACCACCAACAGGACTTTGCAATTCTCTCTGACTTTAAAGGATATTTCTGGGTTTTTTTCTGGTTTCTATTCTTCCTCTTTCCTTTTTCTTTTTTCTTCATCTTCTTTCTTCAGCATAACAAGATTGGAAATTAGTGCTGGCTTGGGGCCATGGCTGCATCTATGAGGCCATTTAAAGTTATTGCTCTCTACTCCCTCTGGGCCAGTAGGAAGTTCAGCTGTGATCACAGAGGGGAAAAAAAAACCCACCCCAAAATGCTAGAAATAAAATAAAGAAAAAAAAAAATCATAAGATTATGGAGTTGCTTTTATGCACTCTTGAGTTTTGGGTGAAAAGGATCGTAAAAGCAGCTTTTTGCGCTGAGGTGCTGGGTTTTCTCTGGTGACATTTGTGGTCATGGCCAGAAGGGAGAGTCTGGTTTACTCTGCACTGAGTTTGGGCTTCTGGCCTCTGCCTTTCCCTCAGGTATAACCAGGAATAGCCCTGCTGGCCTTCAGAAGTTGGAGTCAGGGAAAGCTCCGAGTAACTGGGCAGATGGGAAAGGATTTGCAGCTTCATTCCCCTTCTAGCTCTGAATTTTGCAAATTGTCGTATGCAAGAACCTGGCTTGGACTAAGATTTGGTAAGGTGGGCGTAATATTGCTTAGCATGGGCTAGAATTTTAGTGAAAGCATTTCCCACCTGAGAAAATACCCTCGTAAATAGAAGATCTTTTGGCTGCAAACAGGGAGCTGAAGAGCCGGCCTGTGTGTGTTCACGCAGATAACCTTTTTGCATGTACAAGATAGTGGCTTTTCAGCCAGTTTTTGCGCGTGTGGGGAGGCATCTGGGTTGGTCTAGTGGGTGTGAATAAAGCAGATCCTGGTGTATATGAGTGAATGGGCACCCCTGAGCCCTCAGAATCTTTCTTTGCATGAAGTTGAATGACCTGTGAAATCAATCCCCACAAGCTTTCTTTTAATTTCTGTACAGCAGTAGCTGCTGTGCAATATTTGGGCTACTTCTTGGGATACGAGTGGAGATTTTGTCTTTGCAAGCAGAAGAGGTTTTCTAGGAGGGAGTGCACAAACATATTCTCTTTCAGTGAAAAGGTGGAGTGTTCAGAGTCTCCATATGAAGAGAGGGGAGTAATGTTTGGTGGATTTAAACGTTCTCTCAGCACCAAATACACAAACCATGTCCCAGATCCATGAAACAGGTTGTGGGGCAGGGAAATGATGAAACTTTTAAAGAAATGAGTCACCAAAATGCTTTGGGTCCTCCTGGTATTTTCCAACTAATAGTAGCTCAGGATTCTTGTTCCTTTGAAAATTTCCATTTTCCACTCAACTCTAAATTAATTAAATCCAGTCATTGATGGAGGTACAGCCCTACTTGCTATTGCCTATCCTTCACATCTGAAAAGCAGCTCAGGACAATAAGTGATGATTTGGTATTATTCTGGTGGTTTTTATGTCACAGAACCTCTGTAGGCTCTAATGAGGATCTCATTCTTGATGCTATGCACATGGTGTTCCTCATTACCCCCCAAAATTTACAGTCAATCTAAGTGAGACAATTAGAATCTTACATCACATCCTTGATTGACACCAAATTCAGTCCGTTCTACTTTAAGACGAGCTACCCTACAGCTCAATTCAGTGCCATATCTATTTTTCAGATTATTTTAAATGAATGCAGCCCCTCTCTTTGCTGAACAGAGATTTTGCTGTACATTTTCAAACCTAGGGGAATTCTTTAGATTTCCACCCTTGGGTTTCCCATTTCTCCCTTAGTCATTGGTTGGCAGAACCTGCGTAAGAAACTCCTTGCTTTCTTGTTTGTCGTGAAGGGTTAAAAAATAAATATCTGCATGTGTTCTGGGGTGCCAATTTTTTTTTTTTTCCTCCTGCTCTGTCTCCTTTTGATTTAAAAGCTCTGTTTATCTCTCTGTAAAGTCACTGGCAGGCCATAAAGAGATATATTGCCTTGGTGCAGACAGCACAGACTCCGCTCCTGGGAAAGCAATGGGCTGTGAAGTTGAGCGTGTGTGTGTGTGGGCCCGCTCGTAACTCAGGAGGGTTCGTTTTTGGGAAGCTCCCAATGGATGCCGCCTGCAGCCGCTCGTGGCTCCTGGTAGGAGAAGCGTGTGTGTGTGTCCATGAGGGTTGGTGGAGCTCGCTGCTTGTGATGTTCTCATAAAGCCACCGCTCCAAAGGTTGGAATCGCAAGGCTATTGAACTCAGTCATAATGAGTGGATAAAACACTCCCAATGGTTTTATTTTATATTTGGTTTTTTTTTTTTTTGATGGAGATGGCATGTCAGAGCCCAGCTTTCTTGGGCACTCTCTGTTTAGCCAGTGTTGAGCAGATATCACAGACTGGTTGGGGCTGAAGGGACCTCTGGAGATCATCCAGTCCAACCCACCTGCTAAAGCAGGTTCACCAGAGCAGATCACACAGGTCGGTCCAGGCGGGTTTGAATGTCTGCAGAGAAGGAGACTCCACGGCCTCTCTGGGCAGGCCTGGTCTAAGGCTGCCTTGCTTTGTGTACGCCATCATCAGTTGAACCTACACGTGTAGATTCCTTTACAGGAGTGGTGCTCTGTGCATTTGCAAACTGAGTGTTCCCCCAGGCACACCCCCAGCTGCTCCCCCAAATGCAGGGGGGCTCTTGGGTGGGATGAAAGGCGTAGGGTGTTTTAATAGGAGAGATGGAGTTAGGTGGATTATTTATGTCTGGCGTTTAGACTGCAGAAACTGCTTATTTAGCTAAGCAGGGGGCACTTAGGTTTAATCTTCAATGGAATTGACTTGTAATGTCCTTTTTTGCTTTTCACTAGAGGAAGAATCTACTGGAAAAGAGGGCAGAGCACCAAACGCAGCTGAACCACTGCCAGCAGAAAGGTTATTGATTCCCTGCAAGGGAAGGTAGGAAGCTGCCTCTTTCCTCTTTTAACAGCAAGTCGTGCTTTGTGGGAATCCCCTACCTGCAGCCACGGATTTCCAAAGATCCGAGTCTTGAGAAAGGGAATTGGGAAGGAGCAGACCCCTGTCTTGGAGAATTTCCTCCACGTGGAGGATTAGCATGAGAACGACAGATCATTTCAACCCTACTGCCTTTCTCAATACATTAAGTGACATATAACCTAGAGGAGGCCCCTGAAGATTAATGCTTTCCACAAATTTAGTTTATTTTTGGAAACTCTACCAACATATGTAGGACATGGGCCCTCAGCCCGCTACCTCCTCAGCCTCAGCAGCCCCTACCCACCCTGTGCGTGCTCGTGGGTGATACAGGAGAGTTTCCAGACCCGCTGTGTCTTCTGCATCTCTGGGTTACTGTACGTAAAAGGTTGTCAGTCACAGTCTCCTCGTAAGCTTGTTAGCCTGGGGATAAGTCATTAGTACCTTTTCTACAGTGAGGATAAATCTGAGGATCGCTTGAAAATCTGCAGGAAATTACTACTCGAATGACCGATGATATGACCTCTAGTTTCCTAATGATCTAGGAAGAGTTCAAGCCCAAGTGCTTGTATATGCAGAATGTCAAATTTATATACACAAAGCATCATAATTACTGTCATGGAGATTTACAGCGCTTTACAAATCATTAATAACCATAATAATAATATTTACCATGACTCTTTCTGGCATATAAATTGCAATTCTCTTTGGCCATCCTCGAACTACTTTTCTTACAACATCTTTCCCCATTGGCATGAAAATGAAGTACACAAAACATAATTTATTGACATAAAGGGTGGCTTTATTTGCATGTGTTTATTTGAGACAAACTCAGCTATTTGCTGTTGAAGTGAAAGCACAAGCATCAATGAATCAGCAGATCTGTTAAGACCGTGCTGCATCTTGCTGCATTTCGATGTGGCCTTAGCAGGTGATGTGCTCTGGTGTGTTTGTGGCAGGCAGGTGTGATTCTTACTGCTCAGTTCAAGGTCCTTTTGCAGTAATAAGTATATAAAAGGCATAGTCATTTGTACGGCAATCTTTTAAGTCTTTCATGGCTGTTTTGGGGTAGAATATCCAGAGAAGATAAATGTCAAGTTTAGGCTACACTGACCGATGTATAATCAATGGACTGAGGTGGTAGAAATTTCTCATTCTTCTGAATACCATCAAAATGATGAGACTTGGAGAAAGGAAAAAATATTATGTTTTCCTATTTCTTTTGCTTTCTTCCTCCTCAGTACACAAAGTTTGCAAGCAATTTCAGATGGGGTAGAAAATAGATGCTGGCATGCAGTGGCGTTTTTTAGTTTAAAATGTTGTATGTTAATATATTTTTCTTGTATTTCCTTATATTTTTGTAAGATAAAAGGCTTTACAAGCTATTTTATTGTAGCAGTTTTATGAATTTTCCTGCCATTTTTGACAGCATTTACTATTCCTGCCAATGTAATGGGTATTGTTTTTTTAATGAATTATTCTGTCTAGGTCTGGGTTTATCCATTACTAGAAATCTGCTATTAATAGACCTTTATCCTACAGCAGATTCATTAATATGTAAGGGCAGTTAAGTTGTTGTTTATACTTCTCGACATCGTTCTGTTATCTATTAAAAAAACTCAGGCAATATCTACACGTTGTATCTTAGTTTCTCTTTGTTTATCCATCTAAAACATATTTTGGGTTTAAAACGATCATTCCACTTGCTGTGGTGCCACAACTGAGGGGTAGAAGAAATGATCTGCTTAACCGGTTACAGAAATGCTACCAAGTGGTTGATGGTTTAAAACAAGTCTGGTTCTAAGATGTACCAACCACTCACATCTTGGTTGAACCCACTGGGAGCTGCAAGTAGCACGTGTGAGTCAAAGCGGCAAAACCATGTAACCTTGTATTGAAACTCTGCTTTAAATATATCACACAGAAATGTAGTTATTTGTCAGAAAGACAAGACCTTTAACTGCTTTCAGTATTGCAGCATCAGACTCTACTGAGATACAACCACCTGGATATTGGGAAAACTTCCACAGGGTGACAGATAGAAATGTCAGACACCCCAAATCTCAGCTCTGTCTCATCAAACTTGCATCTCGGTGAGACAATTACCAAAGCTCGTGTGTCATAATACAACATGTTGAACTCTTAGTGCCTGCTGACATGGAGAAAAGCGGTAATAGTATTTCTTTCCCACCTGCCTGTCCTTCAACTTCATTTTATGGAGGGTGTCTCATAATTTATTTTAAGTTTCTAAAATAAGACTTAAAGAATCTTTTCTAAAAGAAAGTTCCAAGCAAGTTAAATGTAGAAGTTGCTGCCAATTCTGCCCTTAATACTTTTAAAACAAATATAAGTTTATAGGCACACTCATTCCAAAGCTGTGTGCCAAAGGCCATCCGAACTAAAAGCATGTTTTAGAATATGTATGTATAAAGTGGATTTGGTGTTTCACATAATTTGATGCCCGGAGGCAGAACGCATTTACATGATGTTCTTTAAGCTATTTCTAATTTATAGGATGTTGCTTGGTCCAATCTGGTGGTTCTCCGTTCTATGTGTCCAGCAATAGACGGTGTGTGTTTGTGAGACACAACGGCTCGCCCAACAAGCACCGTTCTATGTTTATTCATATATTCTCCATTCAGTGTAATTCCAGAGAGATAATTACCCATGAACGCATTCTTCTTTCTCGAGTAAATTAAAGGGTTTCCCATATGGTACATCCTCCTGAGACCACAAGGAGTTTTCTGAGGCTCTGCAACGGTTCAGGTACAAGGAGACTCCCAGCTTAGCTGTAACCTTTGAGGTCCTTCCTATTTTCATCCTGACGCCTACGTCATCAATCCCATTACAGAAAAATTCCTCTAATCGGAAAACCCTGCTGGTGGAAAAACCTGTCCTCATCCTATGAAAAGTAAGAGGTACCATGGGGCTGTTTTTGTTGTTAGTGAATCATATCTGGTAGGAGTTGTTTCTTTTTCTTGCCACTCCTCCAGCCCCCTCCGAGCCGCCCGGCCACTTGCTCTGGCTGGAGCACCCGTGGAAATACAGCGGACGGTAATTGCTTCATTGTGTTGCTTTAAGAGGAAAGGAAAATAGCTATTACTGTGAGCAAGTGCTTCTGTTTTTTTCCCCCCACTGCTGTTGTGTGTTTTGGTTACGAAATGTATCCTATTATGAAACTGGGGGGTTTTTTTGAGCTATTGTTCAGGTGGAAGGTTGGGAATGGGCGCCTGTTGGTAACGCAGACAGTGGTAAAAAGAGAAAACGTTGCTTTAGAGAAGCTGTTACTGATTAATTTTCATCCCGATCTCTTTATGGAAGATAACAAAGCAGCATGGTTTTATTCCTGGAAAGCATGCCGAGGCTAGGCTTGCTGCCTGTGTCCTTTCATCTCATCTTCAGTGACATAAAAGTTAATGGAGATTCAAAATTACTGTACTTACTTGTTTACCCGTTTGGCTAAAGATGTAAATATGGAATATAATGGTCAGTCAGTGGCTGAGATAAAGCTCTATAAATTCGGGGTACTGCCTGTAAAGAAGCTCTTCTTCCATAAGGCTATTCTGAGAAAAATGGAGAAAAAAAGCCCAGCTCCAGTAAACTGAGACCAGACCTATTACTGGAGATATCTAGAAATTTATGACTGGAAAAGGTATTAGGTTGTGACCTGATGGTTTTCTGGTTCTGAGGCTCCAATGGTGATTAGGAAGAAGTGATTTCATCGCCATATGAAGGTTGCTGCCCTCTTCCCTGTTGTTTTTTTTTTTTAATTCTCATTGAGAAGCTGAACATGGTGTTCAGAACCAAGAGGAAAAAATCCTCACACATACACACGGAGCGTTATCACTGCTGGCTCCTCATCTTCAAAGACCCCTAACCAGAGCTCTGTGTGACTGAGTCCACTTAATTGCCCACCTAAAAGAAAAAAGTAGAGTTCAGAAGTTCAAGGAACTCTTTTGCTAACCACACGCTTGTGGTCGTCTGGGCGGCGAGGTAAAGAGTTGGAGCTGAATCGCTCAGTGTTTCAGACCCGGTCACAGTTCGTGTAACGGCTTCTTTCGAGGCAACGGATGGCCAAAAAGTTGGATGGAAGGGTTCGCACGCTGCTGGGGGAACCTGAGCGCTCTTGGAAACGTAGCCTTAGGTGTCACCTTGGGAGCTGTTCAATGTGGAGTGTCTGGAAGCCTCATCCCAAGTTCTGGGAATGTTTAGCATAAGATTGTGTATTCATGGCCTTGACAGACTCATACATAACCCTGTATAGCATTGCCCTTTCCTCCCAGCTTGTGTAACTGTTAATAGTAGTAGTCTCCTATAAAGCTTAAAGTACATAGACCATTTAAAGCTTATAACATTTATAGATTGCTACAGTAGCAGGAGAATCAAGCTAATGAAAGGATTGGGTGGATGCCCTGAATTAATATGACCATAATCTAATTCATTTTAACTTCTTTTTTTTGCTGCATATAAAATCTTCCTCTCTTCTCCAGCAACACACTTAGGGCCCAATTCACGGGCTCGCGGCAGATAACGGGAAGGTTCCCGCACAGTGAGGGCTGTGAGTCGGGTTTTGAACAGAAGACCCTTGGCAAAGGCAGGGTAATGATGGAAGAGGTGACCAAGTCTTCCATGGAGGGCAGCGGGAGGTCTAGGAACGGGGGATTTGGAGTTTAAGGGGTCAATAGGAGATTGAGAGCTAGGAGGTGTAGATCAAACAGTGAGTTTTGAAAGAGTCGCTCTGCTGTAATTTGAAGTAATAGAGATACTTTTTTTTTTTTTTAATTTCCATAGTATAGAGCTTGCTTGCACCCAGACATTGTCTTGTAAGCTCCTCCTTTTCATTTACAACCATACAACATTTTACCTTTCCTTTTCTGCCCTTGCCATTCCCTGGAGAAATGGTGTATGGAGAATACTTTTTGCAGTTATAACTCTAAGTGCAGTTAAATGTATTTGGTTGTGCTGTCTACTTTTGTTCTTTGTTTCACCTTCATTTACCATCTGTTTTGTTTGTTTTAGCCAAAAAGGAAGGATTATTGAGTGCTCTATAGATCATCCCTCGGAGGGTGGGGAGGGAGCTCGGGACCTACGAACGGTCAGGCTGAGGAGCCGGAGGGGAAAGCGGGGATTCTGTGAGTGAGCGAGGTATTGTGGATTGTTCCGACAGATCCTCTTGAACTGTGTTACCGGATCACTGCGTCCAAGAAAATATTACAACGCGTGTCCATGTAACAGCCAGTTCATACTCCTGACCTTTTCATACTCTTCGCAGAAGCTACACGACGCTGTTTTCTATGCCTGTGCTTTGACAGCCCTCCCTATCTACTAGGGAGTTGTGAAAAATAATATCATAATAACATAACACGATAAAGGACTATCAATTTATTTTTCTTAACCCTGGATCTGCGCGTGCCATGCTAGGGTTTCAGTAGCTTCTGCGTGCTCACAAGCTAAGGGATGGCCCTATTCTAGGATGTGGAAAATTCAGTGAAAAACAAGGCATTAAAGAAAGTAATAGCTGGACGGGATTGAATGAGGAGCACTGTTCTGCACGGACCTGTCCTGACCTCATGCCCCAGCACAGTTTGAGGACTGGTGTTGTGCTTGGAGTAAACCTAAAACCAAAGCTGAAGCCATTTGTGCTCATCAAAGAACTCGTGGCAGCAGCTTTCACTGTGCTGGATGAGCAACACCTTGCCCTGGTCAGACACTTATTGGAGTGAGTCTCTTCCATGTGTTGATTGCAGCTATTTATAACACCCTATTTAGGAGGCGCTCTCCATCACTTTCTTTCTTCATTGAGTTAATGAAGGGAGAGTGCACCTAAATTATGTTTCTTCTCTTATTTGCTTTCTGGAAGCATCTGTTTTTCCCCTCACTGAGTATATAAGAAGTCTAGAGAGATTAGTCTCCTAATATAGGCTAAGATAGGTATCTAAAAGTAAGTGGTGTTTACACCTCCTTTCTCTAAGTGTGTCCTGCATCCTCATTCAGGTAATAAGATGTGCCTTGGCCCTTCCTCCTAAATTGTCATATTAAAGCGTTTCCAAGGTGGTTGCACATCTGTCGTGATCTAATGCTTTTGTGAACACCCAGATGTTTATGGGGGTGATAAAAGCTATTTTACCTGAAGGGACTTGCGAGCAGTAAAATACTGCCTTAAATAGAGAAATGCTTGCAAGGGTTTGCAGAGAAATACATGCAGTTGAGAAAAATCATGGTTCCCCCCCAGGTAATACAATTAACAACCACTACCTGTAGACTTAGGGCTGGGTTAAAGTGGGTGAGTGCAGGATTGTGCTACCCAGGCAAGGGATCTGGATGATGGGTTCTGCGGGGACGGGGGTGTTTCCCTGCAAGGGGGACAGACAAGGCAGACGCTGCTCTGCAGTTTCTCCATTCCTGGCTCCATCTGCTCTGTCCTGGCTCCCGCTGCCAGGTCCACATCACAACACGGATATCTCTTGGAGGGCTCTGTGTGCTGCCCTGGGTGAGGCTCCTCCTGCTGTCAGCTCTACCTGTTTGAAGGGGACGTAGTCCAGCCCTTCGGGTCTAGGATGTGAGCAGTGAATAATACCCACAATTTGCATTATCTGTAGGATTATGCAAGGGATTAACAAAGCAAATGCTGAGACCTGACTTTGTGTCTACTGGGGAGAGGAAACCGCAGCTCTCAAAAGGGAGGTGTCAGGATTCACGGGATAGCCACCATAAAGCCACCATGTGGTATGGTGAAATATGCCCATACTAGGTTGAAACCTGCTCATCTTCCTTGTGGAAGAGCCATATTCTAGAGTCTTCCCTTAGACAAAATATCTGCAGGCAAAGCCAATGAGATCCTACCCCTGAGGAGCACCTGCTGAGCCAGGTGCTCTCCAAGCCATTTCAGGATGCACGGCGGAGCAAAGCTGGGCAGCCTATAAATGCAATCATTTGTTTATTTGCAGGGAAACTGCCTCTTGTTCCTTGCTTGAAGCCAGAGCTTCATCGAGAAGCGTGCGTGCTGGTTTGGGCAGGGAGCGTGGCACGGGGGGCACCTGACCTGGTTGAAACGCGGCTCCTCTGACTCATCAGCTGCAAGCAAAAGGAGCTGTATATATTTAAAGCAAAGCTCTATTTTAAAAATTAATGATCTGCAAGGGAGAGAGGAGAAACTGCTTCTCTGTAATGCAGAAAAAGGCCCTGATGACCACAGCCTGAGTCCCTTTCCAGATGATGTCATCATCAGTCTAAATAATAAACTTTTAATGATGTGGAAAAAAAAATAAAAAGAGGAGGAAATATAAAAGAGGGGGGACTCTGTTTCAATGGGGAGTAAAAGTAGCTGGTGGCAACAGGGTCTAAGGAAAATATATGGTTAGGTGAGGTTTCTGCCCTGTGTAATTAGATTATCCCAAGTGTAGGAGTGTGCTGCAAAAGGCACATTTAAATGCCAGTTATTGACTGCTCTGTGTCTTCCCTTGCCATGTACCTGCGGAGAGTGGAAAATTGGGGTACTTGGCATATGTAAGGCAGAGGGGCATTCTATAAATGGGGTTGCTAATAATAGGCAGTTAAGATGAGAAAGGAAAGTATGGGCTCTCATCAGCCCAGAGACTAGGGGATATTTTCCCCTCATAAATAACAGGCCACAAGAAATCTATTCAAATGGATTTGTGTTTGGTTGACAAATGTGTGCAGTATATTACCGATGGGGTGCTCACACTGGCTCTTTAATGCAGCTTAAATTGCTAGCAGCACATTCATTTCTGAACGTGCTCAGTTTTGTTTCATGGTACCCCCCTGGAAACGTGTTGCCCATTGCCACGAGCACATTGTGCAGTGATTGGGGCTTGGGCAGAGCCGGGCAGACATGGGCACCAGGGCTTTGGGGGGGCCTGTGGCACCAGCATGGACTTGAATGGCTTTGTTTTTTCACTTCACACTGATTCTCCATCACACTGGGCATTTTCCATAAGATTCCAGCCAGAATTTTCACCAAAAAAAACCCCCACAAACCTCAGTTAAAACTGGAATTGTGCGGGATATTGGATTGTATCTGATGTCATTTTAAGCTGTATTTTAAGTGATCTGACTTCCGGGTCCTGTTCAGGGCTTGAGCTCTGTGTGCTGTGTATTCCTGTGTAGATGACCCTCTCCATGCAGAACTCAGAAGCTAAGGAGACAAGACGGCAGCTCATCCAACCTGGCAGGCAAGGGGGCCTGGCTGGCCAAAAGCAATAAAAAAACGCATGTCAAAGCTGCGGACCAGAACTGCATTTTTTGAATCTCAGTCTTGTATTTTCCCAACTAAATATATTCACCCCAATCAAAATTTTCATGGACCTCCGCTATCTGAACATCAGGTCCTGAAAGGAACAGATGTGTTTCATAAGGTTTGGGGGCTTGTAATGGGAGATTTAAAAGGTTTTAATGCCCGAATCTACGCCTTTTCCTCCAACTATAAGGGGCGGATTTATGTCATGTTTTGTAGCGTCCTGATCCTAACACCCTTGACGTGAGACAGATTCACTGTAATTGTCAAGACAGATTTGCCGTCTAAGTCAATACCTCAGGCTGGTGCCTTAAGGAAAAAAGGGCTTGGTGTTTATTGCTGTAAATATTGTATTCTTGCTCTGCCATACAAACCTGGCTTGGCTTTACAAATAACTTCTATTATGTCCCAGTTTCTCATGAGTTAAATAGGGATAACAACACTTGCAAGAGTGGAGTGAATAAGATTGATGAAATAAGGAGGCTTCTGACCAGAAAGACGGGAAGAAAGGTCTTTGCTAAGCCTTATTATTTAGTTTAAATGAATTATTTCCTTTTTTGCTGTTTTCATTGCTGTTTAAACAGTCACTTTAATTTCCTTTCAGTGTTGTTCTGGTACACAAAGGCACACCGTTTGAATGCCCTTCAGCTTTGCGGGTCATTTGGCGTCTCTCTGTGTTGCTGCTACTATTCCCTTAGTGAGCGAAAAAGACACCTTGGAAGTATTTGGTGGGTTTGGGGGTGACATTCCCAGGGCCCAGCAGAGATGCTGACGTTAGCAAATACAACCTGTATCTTTCTACAGTTAGTTGGTGGAAACGCAGAGGAAGAAAACAAATATTCGGTCTCAGCTGTCAAGTACTTTTGTCTGCCCTGGGTCCCCTGAGAGGAGACGCTGCTCTGCTCACAGCTGGGTTTGTCTTTTCCGCTGGCCAAGCAGGAGAGGACCAAACAGGGCTTAAATCCTCAGGTCACTGACATGTCCTTTGTATTCCAATATTTCTTCCACTGCTGTGAAAGATACACTGAGCTTTGGGTTTTATGCTGGGCTAAAGACACTCTCATCCATCTGAGCCTGCTACAATTGAAAACACAACACGTTTCACTGGTTAATACAGACAGTAACAGGCTCTTTTTTATTATTGGCTTCCCTAGAGTTTGCTGTGGATGGACAGTTTGTTACATGTTGGCTCAGCAGCGTCTTTTGTTGTCTGGGCGCCCCATCAGCGAGGAACACAGAGGTTAAACGTGTCTCCTTTCGCACAGGAAAACAGTTCGTGAAAAAGATGAGCCATTTGGGTAGGAAAAGGACACCGGGCTGGCGCTGAAAACCGACAGAACAAGCCGACCCTGTTCGGTGGAAACAAACAGTGCTGGTGGGAGGACTGGAGTCACCTCGCCGCTCCTTGTGTTGCACCGGCTGCTCTGGGCTCCTTTGCCAGCAAGCTGGACGGGGAGCGGGGAGGAAAGCGAAGGAGTTGCCAGAGGCTGTCTGGATGGGATGCGTGTCCGGAGGAAGCGTGAGCCATCACACCAGCTATTTTGGCAGCTGAGGAACCCGTCTGCAGAAACCAGGCCTTCTCCGAAATGTGAGTTATACCGTGTCTCAAAAGCTGGATGTAGCAAGAAATGACTGGGAGGCCAGTGATTCATTCCGGGTTAATGTAAAGGTACCGGAGGGGCTAATATAAAGGAAGAAAATTGATACTGGCTTTGCAGTGTTTGTGATGCAGAAATGCGTACAAATGTTTTCCAGGGAAAGAGGGGAACAATCTGATGCAATATTAAAACCAAAAAATAATCCACCCAACAACAACCGAACAAACAGCCACAGGGACGTAGGGGCTGGTAACAGTGTTTGGATATCTGTAAATCAGCGCAGACTGCTCAGGTATTTGCTTACTGCTACACATTTCATTGCAGTTGAAAGGAAATGGCCCTTGTGAGATGGTAGAAATCGTATTAGAAAACTTTGAATTGTAACACTGTGATTATTGTGTCAAATACACTTTGGTGTGTAGCCATGGGAGTTACATGAGGGATGGATTTGACCCTTTGGGATAAATACTCTGGGGAAATTAAAACTAGCTATAAAAGCTATATATAGTTGCAAAGGCTATGGTAACATTTTATACAGTATGAGCCATGTTCTATTCTTTACAGAAACCCATATCTGTAAAAAAGCAATTAGAAGTGCTTCCCTGAAAAAAGGCAATTGAACACAGTGAATGAACTGCAGGAGTTGTACGGTTTCCAGAAAATGGTGGTAGTGAAGCATTTGTGGGATCCATAAAGTCACCATAAATTCCTAACTGAATATGGATTCGCTCTCCAACCCTGAAACCACAAGATTTATTTCCTGCTGGCTGGGGAGGTGAAGTTTGCAGAGCTCCATCACTGTCGAGCATGCCAGCAGGTGGTGAAGCACCCACGTGTTCCCAAGTGTGTCATGTTCCCAACATCACCTTGGTTGGCCGTGTCCTTTCCAGATGAGAAGACGGGACCGTTACTTTTTGTTGAAGACTTGTCTGTGCTTTCAACACATGTAATTGTATATGGGTAGGAGGGTTTAGTAGCATGCAACGTGTCCTGTTGGAAAAGAAGGATGATGTGGTGGGTGCAGCACTGGCTTCACGCAGGGAGATATAGTTTTGGTTCAAGCGCTGACTTTAAAGTCACAGGAGCTCTATCTGTGCGGTGGGGATGCTGCTGGTGATTCACATGTTTTGTTGTACAAACCTAAACAACACGGTAGAGGTTGTTTTGCTTCATTTAAATCCCGTTTGTCCCCCAGACTGTGGATGTTTCATAGACGTATACATCCAGGAGGAGGTATGGCTGTAGATGGTGGACGTCGTGGTGCTGTGTGGATTTGGTGGTGTTTCTTGTGTTTTTCCCCTCTCTCCTCTGCTTGTTTCCATTATTCTGTTCCTCTGGGCCCTGATTCCAAGGCCATTCACTTCAGATTCACATCTTTTTACCGTGCTATACTTCTGCCGCTGAACATAAGGACAACACCAGCTCTGGCAGCCCAAACTTGTAGCCACTGACTGCTAGCAATAGTGATGGAAATACGCATGGTAATGTGGATTTAGGGTGGGAAAACTGGAGGATAAGTTACACCTTCAGGTAGGATGAAGTAAAATGGGGAGATACGGACTAAAAGTTTCTGCACTGAAATGGAGAAGCCTGCAGTTGCAGAGATTTGTAATTATTTGGGCCCTGTCAGAGATGAATAGCCGTGTCTCTTTCCAATGTCATCTGCATAGCTGAGTAAATGCGATTGCATTGATTTAGCGTGTCTTCAAGAGTCTTTTTACAACCACAGGAGCTAGAAATGTCTTTTGTTGTTGTTGCGTTTTTTAATGAAAGCTGACGTTCTGGAGCACAAGTCAGCAGGAAGCGGGGGTAAGTTTATTGGCTGTTTTGGTGGGGCCTGGAGAATAATTCTGCCTTTCTCCTGCCTTTTGTCTATTCAGACTGTAAATTCATTGAATCAGGGACCGCTTTCTACTGTGTGTTTATAGCACTTGCTGCAATGGATCTGTGCTCTCAGCTAAATCCCCTAAGGCTTAACAAAATACAAATTAGGATAATGGTATAATAAGTTAAATGGTTGTGGGGGGTGGTTTATTTACATGAATTATCACCTTAAAAAAGAAAAAAAAAGTTCCTTCTGAAATCCTGGTGGGAGTTATAGTTTTGTGGCAGAAACTCTGCATTATTCTCCAGTACTGGGAAAACAGGGCAGTCGTATGGTGGTTGTGCCCTGTTTTAATGGAGAGGACATGGGCTGGTTTCAGGCTTCCTGTACCCCGAACTTCTTTAAGCGGAGCCTGCTGTTAGCAGTGGGAAATTGCTCCCCGCAATTCCTTTCCACAGGCTTTAGTGGTTGCTTTGTGTTGCACAGTACGTGTGCAGAGCTTCGGCACCCAGGAATAGACCCTGGAAAGACAAAATAATTTCTCCCTCCTTCGGCTCCTATGCAAAGGGATCTTCACTGTGTTCCTTGTCTGTTTTGCTAAGAGAGGGTGCAATGCTGAGCTGGGCAGATGTTACAGAGTGGAAGAGTGTGATAGAGCTGCACCAAGCGTGATGTCTTGTGCTGATGTGGGATTTGTACCTGACCGCAAATGAGGCTACAAATGGTAAGACCTTGGGATCAAGGTTGTCGTGCATGTGTAGCAGCTCAGAAAAGGTGTGTAGAAAAGGTGGGAGTCCTCAAAATCCAGAGTGGATTTTGTCATCTCTGTTGTGCAAAAAATGGTAATCCCTCCCAACGGTCTGTCAGGTCCAAACCTGCACAAATAGCTTGTTCTCTTGCCTCCGAACCCACAGCCTTTCATCTGCGCTCTTTTAGGTGCTTTGCTTAGGGCAGTGCTGAGACCTGTGGGTAGTTTAAGCTTGTGGAAAACTGGTCTCTAGCTCTCGTTTTTGGCATAGCTGGGATCGTCAGCAGCAAAACTTTCTATTGCTCAGGTCTTGGAAGTCCTCATGAAAGCGAGCGGCCCGTCTGCATTGAGGTGACCTCCCGGCTGTGTTGTCAGGTCAGGGGGAGGCACCGTGTTCCTGGCTTTGCAGAGCAGCCCTAAAGTTGGCAGTTTTTCCCACCACAAACCAGACCTGTTTGCAGGTTGCGCAGTGCAGTGATGCAGCGGACATCCCATATCCTCACCTTCTCCTTGGTAGTTCCAGGAGGCCAGAATACCCCGGCTGTATTTTAGCGCTGTTTGATCTGAACATCTGTATACCTGTCTCTCTGAAGCATCCCCTTCTGCGAGAGATCACTCTTGTTTTTCCATTTCCAGAGCAGCCAGCACAGCTCAGACACACCAAAAAGAGCCTCATTCCAAACACAGCCTGGAGTAAGAGCCAAAGTGAGGCCAGTGGCCTGTCAGCAGATAGTCCGGCTTGGGAAGAGGCAGAAACAGGATTTGCTGTCAGCTTCGTGCCAGTGACAGCACCACGACGTTATTTGCTGGAGATTAATGTGGGAGAAGGTCCTTGCCGACAACCTCTGCAAAACAGTTCAGCTTCAAGTGGAATTACAGTGGTCCTTTTAGATAAGTGTATTTTTGCCAGCTGATCCCCAACAGCACGCCCAGCGGTGGGGAAAGCTGAAGCTATTACTGTAAATACAAAAGGGAAGACATACTTGGCATCCCTTTACATTAGAGCTGGCTCAGAAGAACGTCTGCGTAGCTGTTCCGCTGCCAAGATGGATTGTAGTCAGATAGTACACATTGCAAACGAACCAGAGCACACACTGAGATCTGTTGGGGTTTTTTTAACAATAGTTTATTTGTGTTTCAAAGGGATAGTTACAGGAATCCAGATCAATATGCTTGTCCAGAACTGTGCCTTCCTATTTTAGGGCCTGGATGAATAGGAGGTTACTTGAGTTCACATGCATATTGAGGGTAACGCAGCCTCCCAGGCTTGTTACTTTTCCTTTTTGAAAGTGAACGTGAAAGAGCTGCAAGACTGAAGTTGCCGTTGTTCTGGTTCCTAGAGTTTTACTTTTTTTCCAACGAAGGCCGTGTGGCATTGCATGTTGTGAGGCTTTTTATGAATGATGAGGTCGTGTCTCAACAGGAGGTGGTAGGAGCTGAGCACTTCCCATCCAAGGTGTTCAAAATGGATTTTCGTTGAACCATTTCAAATGCGTGTCCTGAGAACATGTCAGGCTTTGGACCGAATTGAACACTTCTGAAAGCGAAGGGAAATTGTCTGTTTCAGTTAAACGTTCTGATTATTTAAATGGCAAATTGTAAAAACACAACTTTTCTCTGGTGAAAATGTTCGGCATTTCCTAATCCCATGTATTGAAACCATCTTTATATTGTCATGATTTTAGCACTCTGCCCTGTTTGTTGGGACAAGAAAAATTGTTGACTAGTGGAGCTGGTTGCGTGAGACCAAAGAAATCATGTCTGGTTGGTTTTATTTCTTGAGATCTTTTGAAATGCTGTTTCAGACAGCGAGTTTTAAGTGCTAGAGAATTAGACCTATCATTGCTTTGAAATTCTTGGTTTACAACCTTTTTTCACTACTGATCTTGTTATATTTTTAAGGGACACAGGCAAAACAGGAGTTTGAATAGACATGGGTACTTAGATGCTTGGGGTGAGCGTAAGATATTTTCCTGTTTAGAATTTTCAGCCCTGATTGATAGCAAGCAATAGATTCCTGACAGCTTTAAGCAATCACGTCCCACTGCTGCACCTGGGGTTTTGAGGGCAAAATTTCATCTGTTACTTGAGCATATACAGTATCTAGCTGATGATGGATTACGCTGCTCATGCTTTGAATGGTGCCACAGCATTTTTTGTGAAGCGTAGACTCAACAAAGTATATCAGCAGACGGAGACAGTTTCTTCTGAATTTCAACCTATGACAACTTTTTCAACACGCGCTGGTCTACGTTGATCCAAGGGGCTATCGTGACCATGCGTTCAAATGCAGCAGCGCTTCAGAGTTCAAATTCTGGTGTCATCTGGCACATTTCTGGTGTCTCTGGCTCTAGTGATGACATCCAGTTATATGAGGAATTTTGGCTGGTGCACCGTGTTCTCCTCTCAAATGTTTTGCATAGCCAAGGAAGACACCATCCTGACTAAGTCAGTGGAGTTTGCAGCAGCATGTCTGGTCTTCATTGTGAGAAGGGCTTCTTTAATCTCAGCTTACTTTTCTCGATTTTTCTCCTTCCCCCGTGTGTTTCTGCATTGCCTAGAGTGAGTGGTGGGGCGGTCACTGGTGCCGGAGCAATAAGCACCATGGCAGTCCCAGCGGAGGGCAAGAGAAGACAGTTGTGGTTCCTCAGGCATTTCACAGCCCTGACTCTTAATTGCACTAGAAGGTGAATGATTGGGAAGGTTATGTAAAGGATGAGGATTATCTTCTTCTGTTTGCTGCTGGTGGTGTTGGTTTGTTTTTACCTGAGCTGATGGGATGGGGGAGAGTGGGAAAGATTCTTCCCAGACACCCCAGCACAGTGAGGGGAAGAAATGGTTTTACAGGCTTTAAAGAAGCAAGGCAAGATTTCCAGAAATGCATTAATTAGGAACCAGGCATAATTGTAGGGGGTGTTTTGAGAGTGGAGCTCTTCCTAGATCTGGGTCACTTCAAAAAGAAACCCTTAGCGTGTTTCTAACCCCACAGAATTAGGGGACTGGTCCACCACTGCTGTGCTGAGAGGGACAATGAGAGCACGGTCCAGAAGATGCTTGCGCAATCTTTCCTGGCCCTGGCTGGGACTTGAAGTCCCTTGCTGTCCTGTGCACAGAAGAAAACTCCGCACACTGACATTGCCTTGCAGATAACTGGCTGGGAAACTTCACCTCCACCCACACGTGCAGTCCCAGAGTCACCAAAGAAAGTTTAAAAATATTCTGCCAAATGTTTTCTTTTTTTTTTTCTTTTTTTTTTTTTTTAGGCCTTATTGTATTTAACCTCTTATTTGATTATTTATTTTTTTGTCCCTGTGCTCCCTTAAAAATGTTTCCATTCTGAGGGATGATCATTAGGAGCTGGATGTGTAGGAGACTCATACAGAGACTGCCTTAGCAGTAGTCACCTTGCATGTACTCCCATGCGATGCTTTTCTCTGCACGCATTTGTGATCTGGGAGTTTTATTTAGCACTTTTTGATGGGAATCAAACCAGGGTTGGATTTCAACATCTCTTGAAGAGCGAGAATGCACGGCACAGACTGCATTGCAGGGAAAAATACCCGGTGCGTCATGTGCTTGCTCATTCCTCATTCTTCACTTTGTTCTTGCTGTTCTTCAAGTCAAGGGAGCAACCTCTATTTTCCCCTCTTCAGGAGTAAAGTCGCTGAACCTGAGGGGTGATTAGAAGTCAGAGAAGTTCTTTGTTCTGCATAACAAGAGAGAGCCTTCTCATTCTGTGTGTGGTTTGTTTTTTGTGTTTTGCACAGTGTTTGGAAAAAACAATGGGGCTTCCACGTCTATCATATCTGCAGCATGATGCCATGGGGTCCCCATGTTGGGTCTACTTACACTTCTGGTTGAAGAGGAGTGGAAAAGAGGGCAGGGTGCAGCTCCAGGCTCAGCCCAAGTCACTTAATCCCTCACCTTCGGGGGCTGAGAAACATGCTTAGGACAAGCTTCCAGGCCCTATTGTTGGCTCTTGGCTGCAGAAGATCATGATCTGTCCCAGCAGCGCTTCCCCCACCACCACTGGGGAGGTGCAGGTACAGTCAGCGGTGCTTGTAGGAAGTTTATAACCTGTTCATTAATCAAGATTTTCAATATGTGCACGCTGGAGAGGAATGAAAGCAACAGATTTCTTTGTTTAGGGTGTGGGTTAATCCTGTTTCAGCTGTTTCTGGGCAGGGATGTGCAGAGGTACAGCTGTTTCTGTCGGTCCAAGGCAGCACGCTGTGAGGTGCATTCAGATGAGCTTCACCTCGGCACGCACACTGCGTTGCCTTGGCTTCCTTGGCAGGTCTGCTTTTCAGCATCCCAAGAGAACCCCTAAACAAATTACCAATTACATTTTGTGCTTTAATTAAACAGAAAGGTGGGCATACGCTCCAGCTTCACTGTGAGCCACAGCATTAAATAATCTCTTGAATTATTACAGACCCAGCAAATTGGGGCAGTGTTTGCTACTTTTCTTCACATGTTGGTGATTTACCCTGAAGATTCTCTTGTGAGTGGTGAATTCGGTGTCCTCCTAACCTGCCCCAGAGAGGTTTTGAGACTTGAGGATGGTACGAAGAGCCTTGAGCATCTGTTGAAGTCAGTGGGAGCCCCATGTCATTAAGGGCTGGCTGGAAGATGCTCATAATCCTCCAGCATCTGGGCCCTGTGTGCAAGACCTGATATTAAAGCAAGGAGCGTATCCAAAATTTGTGCCACAGAGGGAAGCATTGGCAACATGACAGGAGCCCAAAGGTTTTGCTTCATTTGCATATGTATTTGCATAATTGCAAATGCATGAGGTGCACATTTAATAATCACTCTTGCATCTTTATCATTCTCAATAAGTGCAGGGAAAATTTCTTGCTCTTGGAGTTCATCAGCAATAAAAACCTGCAGTGTCCTCATTCTGTAATCGCAGGGAATTAGGGACACCTTGGGAGGGACGTGTTTTTATCATTCTGTTGGATGCATCTGCCCTTAAACCCGTAGTCCAAAAAATTTAACTCCGGACTAGTTCAGGGCAAGAGAAATTAACTGTGAAGGGAAAAGTACTTTGAATTTTTATACTAGTGGGGATATTCTGAGGAGACTGGAAAAAACTGGCACCTGGATCCTGTGGAATTTCAGTGGAAGTTCCACTGCCTCTTGCTCCGTTCAAAGCCTCAGCAAAACCTCGTGGGGCATGACCAAGTATGGGTGCCCTTCTTCCTGGGTGTTCTGTGCAAGCAGTTAGTGGGACTGGTTTAGGTTGTTGTGTTGGATGGAGCCGGTTGCTCCAGATGTGTTGTCTGGTACTGTCACTGTCACAAAGGCTTGATTTCTCGAGTAGACAGAACAGAAAAGGGATCGGAAGAAGGAATGCAGAGACAGAGCAGTTGGCATATCAGAAAAAGACTCTTCCTTTACCAGTTAGTCTCTTTTTAACCCTATCAACTAAATTGCTTTCTTTCTCAAGCTTATATTTACTTTGCAGAATTGTTCCTTGTGATGCCACTCTTCTGCATCACACTGAAATGGCATTACTTGATTACTGGAAATCACGGTGGTTTTAGGATGGAAAGCGATAGTTTTTCACAAGTGATTAAATGATGCAGCTGTCTGTTGTAAGAGGGACCTGACCGTGATGGCCTTGATTTGATGGACCAGTGCTGTGTTCCAGCCTGGAAAGCCTCGGCTTTGCTCATGTACTTCTGCAATGTTTTTGTTACAGTTGGCCTGAAAATTGAGAACTCAATTCAACAGAACTTTTTTTTTTTTTTTTTTTACTTTCTAATGTTTGTTTTCATTTTTTCTCGGATTTAAAACCTTTAACATTTTTCAGGATGGCAGAGCTGGACAGATATGATTACATTCCTCCCAAACCATCACTGTCCAATGGCTTGGATTCATCTGACTCAAATTCAGAGTCGCCCTATTCTTTATTCAGGCCTAGAGTCAAATCTAGGTGGGTACCTTAATCATGCTAGAGGGCATTCTGGAATAGATTCATGAATCCCATCTTGATCTTTCAAAACAATAATGTAACTGAAACTTATTGCTACAGCGTCTGGTTCAACAAATCACTGTTTTCTCTAAAAGCAAATAAATATCAATAGGTGTCATTGATATTGTTGCTGTATCTTCTCTGCTGCATGTGCTGTCATTATGGAATATCGCCTTAATTGGTGAAGACAGGATAGGTTATGTATTTGCTGCTGCAGCAGCTCAGTCTAACGTCTCTCTTGGGAGACTGGCTCTAGAGGTTTCTTAGTGAAAAAGGGAGTCGTCTTGAGTTTGTCCACAGAAGCAACAGCCTGTGAAGAAGGGGACAAGCTCCCTGCAAGCCTTGTGCTGCGTGATGGGTGTCCCATGGTTTTGCAACAAGCAAAGGTGTTTCCAGCCCCTGCTTTGCCTCAGCAGGATGAATTCGTTGTCTGTTCCTCCGTGTGGTTTCTCAGGGATCTGGGAAACAGCCGAGCGTTTGCACAATTGTCTTTACACTTCCATTTCAGATGTCCGCAAACGTTTCTAAACTGAACACATAGGAGACTGAGCAGGCATTGATTGGTTTCTCCAAGTTAGATCTCATGTTTTTCTTCGACGGGATTTCACTTTACCTTTCAAATAATGCTTGTGCCCTCAGACTCGTTGTGACTTCTGCGCTTACTTTGAAGCTGTATTGATCATGTAATTAAAGTGTCTTCCAACCGCCTCAGGAATCCAGCAAGATTGAGACCTAGGCTTTCTCAGCTGGTTTCAGAAACCTCAGTCTGTCCTTCATTTTAATCTCAACTCCCAACCTGATTCTCGTGGTTACTTACAGATCCTGCAGCCTGTGCTCCTCAGAGTCTTCAGCTGTGCAGGGTTCAGTCAATTCAGTCAAGAAGATTGAGATGGATCTCAGTCCTGCACTGTGCGAATTCCAGTCATGCATATTTACTGTCTCATTTTAGATTTGGATTTTCTATCCACAGGCCCCAAGGAAGACATGGGGAATCACCATGCAAATAAATGCATGGAGATCCATTCCCTTGGCCTTTGCCGACTTCCAGCAAAGCAATAGCAATGATTCTAGTACTTTATATTTAAAATTATACATCTTGATGGAACAATTAATGCAATGCTCATCATTCACTTTTCAAAACCATCACTGGTTCACTTTACGCTGGCTATGAATAATGACAAAGATGCTTGCACAAAAAACCACTTTGGAGAGATACTTGGTTGATGGACTGAATTGAGTAGTACTACAAAGCGAGGCAATAGAAAAGAAGCAAGACTGACCATTCAATCTCTTTTCATCTCTGTAGTATCTTTCACAGCTGCTACTTCAAAGCCCTTCACAAAATTATCAATACTTTTAAAAGACGCGTGGGATCGATAGTACAATTCCAGATGCAGCTAAATTATTTTGGGAAAGAAAGGGTTTAAAAAAGTTGTTTTAAGGAATAAAATACACACTAGTAACAAGAGGAGGCAAGTCAAGAGTGAATGTGAGTACACTCTGGCAGAGAACTTCCCAGCTGAGGAATATAATGCAAAAAGCCTATCGGCCAAAAGTTTCGGTCCAAGACTTCCAAAGTCCAGCATTACTTATAATCATGTCCAATCTCTCGCCGATCCAAAAGCCAATTTTTCAACTCAATTCCGGCTGAAATTAGAAACCCATGTAGAGATGTCGGATTGGTGAAAAAAAGCCTGTTACCCTGCGTGCCAGAGATCATTCCTCCTGCCACAATCTGGACCAAGTACAATTCTTTCTAATAAAAACATTTCTGGCAAAGCTGTACATGAAGAGTTAGTGTAATCGAATCTGGATGTGAGGAAAGCATGCAAACTTGCTTCCAAGTCAGCAAGAGTTAGGCAGGATTTAATCCTCCATGTATTTTTATTATGATATAAAAAGCTGTTATATTGGTATTTTTAATACATTTATCAAAAGGAAACTGCAAATCCAAAGTCACTTCCAAATTTCCCACTGATACAGAAATGAGTAGCTGAGACAATTCTGAAGTGAACTAAGGCAATGGGATTTTGTAATATGGGTTTAGCTGCCAGGAGACCAGCACTCGGATTTGACTTTTAACCAGTTCACACTAGAACTATGCAAACATTTTCCCTGAACATTTGCTGTAGCATGAAGCTGATTTTTTTTCCTTTGCCCGTCTGCTTTGTTTGAGCACATTTTTCTGTTGGCTTTTCATGAACATCTTAGCAACCCATAGGATCTCCTGGGATGACAAACCAGTCACCAGCCATGCACCAGCAGCTCCCACCGCAGCCAGCACCACTTACTTAGGGGCCTAAGGATAGGAGGCGGCAGACATTTCTATTAAACCCTCTTTTTTTAAAAAGGAGCTTGGCTCCCATATACTCATCTAAATAAGGTCCAGATTTTCAGAAGAGCTCGATGGATCGCGTGCTGAACACTTGTGAAAATAGAGTCTACATTTCACGTCTACTCTGGGGCTCGAGGCTTTCAGAAAGCTGGCCTCAAATTTCTTGTTCTTGGACAAACAAGGAATGTTTGGGGGATACCTTGGGGTTGATTCTACCTTCCTTGCCCTGTGGTTTCCAGCGCTGTGACGCCATGCAGCGTGAGCGGCCGGGCTGGCGTGACATCCCGCGGGATGCAGGAGGAAGTGGTGAGGGGCCTCTGGTACCCAAGACGGGCATTTCATTCCTGCTCCACCGCACACAGCCTTCAGGGTCTTTGGTGGGGATTTTCTGGTTGTTTAATGGATGTTTGAGGGTTAAAAGGAAACTATTCAGGTTTTGAGTCCTAAAAGCAAGATACTTTGAAAGGACCTGATTTTGAGACCTACCTTTGCTCTTTGATACATCCCAAATTAGGCCGTGGGAGTGGAGGCGCTCATCGCTCAGAGTTCCATTCTCAGTTCGTGTGCTCTGACTTCTTGATTTGTTTGTTTGCTTTTTAAAATTCTTGCCTCCTAGGGATTTGTGAGGACAAATGCATTAATGCTATAAAAAGTGTTTGGGAACTATGCTAATAGAGACAGTGTAAATCCCATGTACCAATTCCGAAGCCCAATTTAGAGCAGCCTAGGGGCATCTCACCGTCTTTTTATTCCTTCTCAATACCAATTACTTTTGGATGCTAAACAACCTGTCCTGAAGCCTGACTGTACTACAGTATCTCTCAACGTGAAAAACCTTAAAACTACACAGCAAATATATTACATAAACCACACGGAGGTCATTTTACCCGTCTTTAGAAAGCAGCCTCTTGTGGGTTTGGAAAGTGTGAGAACAGCAGTGTTATGCAGGAAGCATCGTTTTTAATCAGGATGCTTTCATCTACGCAGTGCAAGTCCCTTGCCAAAAGCTCTCTCATCTCTGACCCCATATGCGGTGATATAATGTAGTTCCTCCTGGGGCATGAGAGATGCTGAGGTCAGCCTTGCCATGTAGTCTGAATTGCTGATATTAAAGAGGATAATTGGCATTTCTACCACCTGGTACAGTTAATAAGACAGCATCCAGATCAACTGTCTAGAGCCCTGTAAAATAATCATAAGGAGAATACAGTTCTTTAATAGCAATAAAAGTATAATAAGGTCCTCTAAATAGAGTAACAAAAGTTGAACGAACCCAATATTAAACCACTATATATTATTAGATTTTTTTTTTAAGTCTATAACAAGGAGATCCTTTGGCACACAAGTATAAAATCAAATTTAACAAGCAAGTTAAATAAGCAATTAGGAGTGGGGATTTTAAACTTCTTTCCAGTCTCCACTGCTCTCATTTAGCATAAGTGGAGATCTGCCTCGCGTATTGCAAACCCTCTCTGGTGATGGCCAAACCTGAACAGTGGCATTAGCAGAGAGAATGGCATTTTTAGGAAAAGATTGAAGACCTGGTTCTCATAGTGGGTCAGATTCCCCAGACTGACCCTTTCTTACACGACAGCCTTGTGTCTGAATGCTCACCGAGGATATTGGATATTCAATTTTTGCTTCTGCTAGGGAGAATTCAGACCCAAATCTCCTTTTTCTAGAAGTATCTCTGTCCAGGGAGCTGGTTGCTCTGCACTGGGTGCATTTTCTAGCATTGTAGTTAGTTTTAGTGGTCTCTTAATAAGAATGCGGGAGTCATTGGAAAAGGAGGAAGGAAAAAAAAAATCTGAGGCCTTGTAAAAAGTGCCTTTGCCAGTGGTAGGAGACCTGAGTTCCAGCGTTAACTCCAAGGTTGTTTAAGTGATTTTCACGGAACGCTGAGCAAGCAAAGAAGCAAAACCCGAGGAGCTTGGGGAGTTCAAAAGAACCGAGTGAGGTACCTTTAGGGTTGGCGGAAGTTTTCAGGTTGCTGTTTTGAGCATAAGAATCTAAATTCAGAATCGAAGTCTGAAGATCCAAGTCATGTTTTGGCCTTGTCCTGATGGGACTCTAAAACCAAGATTACCTTTGTCTTAAAAAATTTGTATACAGCAAGCAACAAGCATATTTTCTGTGTGATGAACTCTCCTAGGAAACCATAGTGTCTTTCTAACCCAGCCAGTGGGATTTTACTGGAAAATTACACATCGATGTGTGAGGTCCTGGGATGCTGTATGTTGGAGGAGCTCTGTGACTGATAGTGCTGGTATTCACATTCGCACCAGTGCCATTTGAAGAATCTGGTCACTTATAGCCATAAAGAAGACAAGCCATCCTATCTGCTTTTATAACTGATGGATCTGTTGTGGACATTCTTAAAATAAGGTGGGATTTTTAAACGGTTCTCTTCAAGTGTTGCTACAAGAGGGATTTAGAGGGATTTTGCAAAGCTGGACAGATGTGCTGCCATCCCTGGCAATTCTTTGTTGATAATGGACTCCATCGCCTTTAAAGTCTCTGTTTCTGCAGTTATTGGAAATGTCATGGATGGTGACTGACCAGCAAAGTAAAGACAACCAACTGTTCTGGAGGAGTTCAGTGTTTCAGCCACATTTTGCTCTGCCATTTCCATACAGCATCTGTCTCACTCAGGAGCGTGTCCTGGTTTAACTCCCTGCTCGACAGCAGCAAAGCAGCAGCGCTGGCCCTGCAGTCAACACTAGACATGTCCCTTTTCATTCTCCTTTGTATGACCAGGTATTTCCCTTTTACTTCATTTTTCACAAAGAAACTTTTATCCATAGCCACATGTGCAAAACTCTCAAACGGGCTGCTTCAAATCTAGTCAAGGTCATCGAAAAAAGATATTTTTTTAAGTGTCTAGGGCTCTTAAAAGTCCTTTCGGATTCCCCAGAAGCAAAAAAGCAGCATTTACCCTGTAAGCCGTATAGATCAAGGACTTGAGTACCTTTCAACATCCTAAAGCCTGTGCAGACTTTAAACTGGTATTCCCAGATCATTCGCCAAAAAGAAGAGGAGGAAAACAAAATGAACTGAAAGCTTTTGCCTTGAGGTTTGGTGCAATAGGCCTTCTGAAGTCTGGAGTCAGAATTGTTTCAATCTATGTAAATATCGGGAAATTAAATTCCATATGTCTCATGCCAGATGCTCCCAGCTGCTGCTGCTGCTGCTGTGTGGGGAATGGGAAGGAGACAGTTTAGCCTTGTCAGGCAGGGGGGGTGGGAAAGAAATAGAAAGGGTGGGAGGGGGGCCGATTGTCGTTTTGAGGTCAGGAGGGTAATGTGCACAAGTGCCTGTGCCAGTGAGCTGACAAGCCGAATCACCAAACAGTTGTAAGTGCCGTGTGAGGCTTAAAACTGGAAGACCCCAGTGAGAGCGTCGCAGGACTTGGCGTGAAAGCTTGACTGTAATGCATGTTGTTTATTTCTAAGTCTATAGAAATTGCGTGCATGTGGGAAGCGGTCAGGTTTGGACCGAGAGTGGCTCGAGTGGGTAAATCTGACTTTGTTGTAGCCTGGGAAAAACAGCCCAGAGCAGGCAGAGGCTGATGGCTGAACCCAGGAGCCATTGCTGGTGACTGCACAGGCCGTTTGCCACCGGCCCCCGCTGCTCTACCCCCACATTGGGTCGTACCCCACCATCTCCCTTCTTCATCACCCCGGCTCCAGCCTTGCTCGTGTCTGACGGCAGGCTCGCACCTTTATTTAATAGGTTTGTTATTTATATCACGAGCCTCGCGCCGTGGAAAGGAAAGAAGCAGAACGGCGCAACCACAATTTCGCATGACCTGTTCTTAAAAAAGCACACATGCCCTGATGAAACTAGAGATTTAGGAATCCTCGTGGAAACTCCAGCTGACTAAAAATAGGCAGTGCCCCTCTCGTTTCTGCACAAATCCTTCGCTGTGCCCAACCAGAGGTGGGTGCAAGCGCCACCAGCCTGGCCTGGAGCAGCCCCTCATCTGACCCGTGCTTAGGTGGCTGCTCCTGCCTCCTTCCACATATTTATTTTTATTTTTATTTTTTCTAACGCAGTGACAAGTGGAACAGTCTCTGAAAAGAAAAAAAAAAGCGGCTTTGTGGTTTGCCCCGACATCGCTGCAGACGTTCAGTAAACACGAGGGAAGCCGGAGCCCCGTGGCCAGGACGAGGAGGACCGAGCGGTTACTCAGCATTTGCTGTCTGAGAAGGTGAGAGTTACTGTGGAAAAACCCTGCAACTTTATTGTTCTAACCTTTATTTAAATATAGAATCTATAACCCGTTTTTCCGGAGAATTTAAAATAGCGGGTTTTCTGCTCGCGACCAAACTTCTGAGGTATCGCATACTTGTGTATTATTTTATGGAGATGACGGAGGGTGAGTCTAGGGGGGAAAAATAACTGAAATTGCCGTCAGCAGCGTATGGTATAAACCCATGTGCGCATCTCGGGAGGAAGGTCGGCTGCCACAAGCCTGGCAAAGCCTCCACTTGCTTGTACATTCACCCACCGTCCTCCTCCCGCGGCTCCCGCATGAGGGGCTGGGGCTGCCAACAAAAACCACCATTTCCCCACGCAGCGCCTGCGGGGAGGGCTTAGGATGGGCGCTCTCGCCCCCGCCATCCCGCCTGAAAGATTTAGTCGTAAACTTTGTCAGTTGGAGGCATATCATTAGAAGTGGTGTTTTCTAGTGGTAGGCCTGGAAAAAGAAGCGTGCGTGGGGGAGAGGGTATCGGATGAGCGCGGTGGTTGCCTTGGAGCCGCTGCTCTGCACCGGGGTTTGCGTGGCCTCGGGGCCTCCCTCACCGCTGCCCATCCGAGAGAGCATGTTTTGGTTTCTTGTACGTCAGAGGAATCCCTTACACCATCCATTCCTGCTCCTTTTTCCTTTCCTTTTAGCATGTTTTTAATACTTTGCCTGAGACTTTTGCTAAAGAGCGAGAGGCAGAGAAGCCGTGAGGGAACACAACCCTTACTCTCGAAGGGCAAACCTGCACACATCTGCGCAGTAGCATTCAGCAAGGCTTTTTTTTAAGCTATGAATGCCCATATTGCGATATTATCTCGAAGTCCCTGTGGAAATCCAGGCCTTGGGTAGGTAGTGCTGTGCTGACGCTCAGGTCTGCGCAGACAGGACAGACAAACTGCACATGGGAGGATGGCATGGCTGGCTGAGGGTCACACCGGAGCTTGGTGGCAAAGCCAGGTCTGCTCTGCTGCTCAGCGGTTTTTGTATTAATACATTGGCCATTTTTTTGTGTGGCTGTTTCTGCCCTGTTCTCACAGTGTTCTGCAAAAGGCATGGCATTTTTCTTCTTGAAAAGAGTATATTTTAGGGCCTTAAACAGTATCAAAGCAGTCAAGGTGTTCTTGTGGGTTTGTCAGCAGAATCTCAATGGATGCACTTATCACTCATGTATCTGTGCCCCTGGTGCTTCCCTGATGTCACAGGAATTAATTCTTAATTTTCTGCATTTTCGAAAGGTTGGCATTTTGATTATCTAATGGCTGATCAAAAGTCACCTGCCTGTTTCCCAGCCTTGATAAACAGGGCTGCAGAACTCAAAAGTTGTTTGAATATAATGGCTTAAAGGTATCGGGCCAGAAGCAGTAAAATAACTGTAAGTTATCAAAAGGTATTAACCGAATCAAAAGGGAGTGATGATGGTGGGTGAATGTCTGCCCATCTCATCAGAGTGGGATTCAGAAAGGTGAGTTATGTTTATGGGGAAAAGTTGTACTGTCTTTGTTTGAAAAAGAAAAAGGAAATGTTGGTTATCTTAATGTGAAACTGTAGTGTGTGCAGGGCATGAGGAAAAGTTTGACAAGATCAAATAAAGACCGTGGCAGCAGGTTAACCAGTGACTCAACCAGTATGTTCTGGTACAGGTTCTTAGATCCATCGTAATTTATTATGGAAATATACAGAAGAGCTAGAAGAGTATTGTGTACATTATCAGGGACAACATACAAATAGTAAATAAAAGGAGACTGCTAAGGATCTGAACTGAACAGAAAGTGCAGAGGTAGGAATAAGTTTGAGAGATTTTCAGAGGTCTCTGCCTCTGTGTTTCTTCCAATATGGCATCTAAGGTATTCACAGGAAAATGTGACTTTTTTGGGGGAGTCCTTGTGTGAGCTTAAGTTGCTCGTATGTGTCTTTCTGACCAATGTCTCTAAGCATGTGGAATGCTAATTGATCTGTTTTCAACTTCTGTAATCACATGGGATTTAGGTTTCCTTTGAAGCCCTTAGTGAAAGTTCAAGTTGGTTCTTATTTACCATAATTTATTTGCCTACCTCTAACTGTGAAGAAAGGGCACTTTTACCATGATGTCAGGGGCCCAGCCTTCCTCTCTGCTCCCCTCCCACAATGTGACCATTATATCAACATATGGCAAACATTTCTCCTATTCTGTGTTTACTCCCAGCAGTAAAAAATCAGTAAAAAGCCAAGGGCCTTCCACAGAGAGAGGAAAACTCAGCTACAACCTTCAGGACAGGAAAAGCAATACACTTTTAACAAGGAAGTTATTGGGACATTGCTAAATATTTCCAAGAAATAAAATAACAAAAGAGCTTGTATCCAAGAGGAGTCACATATCTTCAGAAAGTATAAGCATCATGGAAAAAAACCCTGAAGGATTAGTATTGAAAGGTTAGCTGAAATTAAAAGCATGTTTATGCAGCCAAAGGAGTTTTTGGGCTTTAATTCATTAGCTCAGGTTTCATCTACCAGGATTCCGCCCCCGGCACGTGTAATAAGATTAGTTCATTAATCGTCAAGTCCTTGGGAATTAACATAGTGGAGGTGCTTTTCTCCCCCTTTGAAAGGTCCCCTTGGATATATAAACACAGCAGCGATTTTGCTGAACGTGGGATCAGAGTTAGTTGTGCCAGGTTTGGTTTGATGAGAATGACTGAATCCTATAAACAAGTGAACAGTGAAAGAAACGTATTAAGAAAAAGAAAACCCTTGTTTTGTCTCTTAGAGTTGGACTGCAGTGTTTGGCTGATTGCGTGCAGAAATCCAGTGTATTAACTCTTTTAAAGAAGAAAAAAAGCAAGACAAAAAGGAAATATAGAGTGGTTTGTTGTACAGGATAATTACCCTGGGATCTCTGCTCCCTACCTGCCATCCCATTAGAAAAGGGAAGACGGAGGGTCAGAAGGGGACCCAAGCAGCAGCTGGGGGACATAGGCGTTCTGGAGGTGTGACGTGTGGATGTGTGCGCATCCTTGGGGCCAGGCTGGGCACAGCGATGCAGAAGCGCTTCTGCATCCCAGAGAAACGTGTTTCATACACCCGTGCAAGGGGCAGTGGCTCTGTTCTGGGGCAACGCTGGCCTTGCTCAAAAGGCAGGGCAGATGCTTCTGTGGCTCCTACAACAGATGTCTGAAGATGGGTGGAGCAAGTGTATGGTCAGCAACGTGGGAAAAGGATTTTGGGTCTTCCCTGCCCTCATTCAGAGCCTAAACAAGGTCAAGGCAACGATGCGGCTCAATCCTTTCCACTGACCGAATGGGAAAGAACCACCTTTGCAATGAGGTCTTTTAAAAATCGCTTGGGTCGTGCGCCCATTTACGTTGTGCCATGTTGTCGTGCAATTTAAGCAGATTAAAAACACATTTAACAAAGTGCAAGGAAGGAAATGCCCTGATCCCAAGTGGCAAGGGTCAGAAGTGACATGAATGATTAGGTGCCTTATTGGGTATTTTGGTACGCTGTTGCTTAGTTCTGAGGTTCTTTAAGGATTTTGAAGCAGGGAGTGTGAAGCATGAGGCTCCAGACTCATGGGAATTTTACCTGCCAGAGGGTATTCGGCTTTTCTTTTCTTGTCATTTCTGAATCTATTTTTTCTTCCCTCTGCAATCAGATACAAACTATTTTGTAATAGAGGCATATTTCACATTTGGAGCTATAGGAAAACGTTCCTGACATTGGCAAAGGAGACCAGGATGGGATGATTTACGAGTAGAAGATTAAAAAGAGCTAAACATGGCTGCTTGGTTTAAAATGACTAAGTAGGTGTATGATAACTATCTTCAAACACATAAATACTAGAGAGAAACAGAAATGCCTATTTCGAGCCAACAGAGGCAAACCTGTAGGCAGTGGAAGGAAAATAAGTAAAACTTAGGCTGAGTATCAAGAGAAAATCCCTAGTAGTGAGACCTCTCTGAAAATCTCAAGGCACAACAAAGCTCCAGTTATAATAATGTCGTAAAAGTGTCCTAGTGCTACAAATATTGTAAAGAGTGCTGGGGATTTCCCATTTATTATGCCCAGGTGGGATTAAATAACCCAGGCAAAGGAAGGCTTGATTCAGTCATTAGCCCCTACGAGGATCTGGAAGGAGTGAAGGAGCAAATCGGGTAAAACTCTCAGTGCCAATAAATGGAGGGAGACGATGACTGAAAGAAAGGTGAATGTGAAATTATCCTATTTGGGCTCCAAGTGCAATCTGAATGGTGAATGCTCTTAATGAAAGCGTGGCTGCTTTAGTAACCCAATACCTCCATTACTATTTTAGGTTGTAATTGTAGCTAATAGAAGGAAATGGATTTATATTTTGCTAGAATGCATTATTTATCAGTAAGAGTTTTAGGATTCATACAGGATTGTGGTGAGAACTGCTTGACAGAGAGAGCCTGAATAGAGTTAGCTATACTGCATGTACTGGTTTTTTGGGTGTAAACCCTGAGTCCAGAACAAAACAAAAAAAGGATTAATAATTCTGTATTGGTATGGCCAATGGAGACTTTGCAGAGTAAAAGCAGCAAGAAATACTAGGTGAGGGTGTCACTGTGGGATGTGCAGCCTGTAAATAAGAAACAGAGGGCAGAACGTGAGGGGCAGAACCTCCCAAATGTTTCTAAATCAAGGGGACGATATGTAGAGAAGGACTGAAACAACAACAGCATCAGGGACACTTTCCAGACCTGCTGAGCTGATGACAAAGTCCTCTTAGGATCATAAAGATCCACAAGAAATTCTGTATTTTGTTAAAAGAGAAACTTTGTCGCGACAGGTTAAGGCATTGCAATCCCAACAAGGCGAATCCTGCTGAATTTTAATTCTACGCCATCCCCTTGCTAGAGAGGGAGCAGTGTGGGGCTGCGAATAGTGGAGTATCATAGGAGAGAAACATAATAAATATGGTTATTAGGAAGCGTTTACAAGCGATGACACCTGGATAGAAACAGTCACTGCAGCACAATGGTGGAATCCCACTGTTTAGAGCCTTTTTTTTAAAGCCATCTGGACAAAATCCTAGAAAACGCCTTTGAAGACAAACCTGCGCTGGCAGGGAAATGAGCTGGATGATCTAAGTGGACTTCTCCAGCTCCAGCTCCGGCCATCTGAGCGCAGCGTCCCGAGGGAAGGCCGAGCTCTGCCTGAGTCACTGGGCGGCTGGGTCGGACCTGCCGCCCTGGATGCTCCTGCCGGGCGCCTCCCCGCTCTGCGGACACCGGAGGGACCGTCGCGTCCGTCATTCCTCCCTCTGTAAGGGGTTTGTTGCACAACCTGGCCCATCCATTAGGAAGTGAGCCATCTAATGAACCATTAACTGTGCACATCCTAGACGTAATTTCTACACGAATCGTTCCTGTTTTGTCATCCGTACTTATGTCTTTGCGGCTGCTGCTTCTTGCAAAAACCGAAGAAAACAAAGCGAGCTGGTTTATATTTTGTTTTTCTAAGTAATTTATGATTAATGGGGTAAATCTTGGAATCACTTCGTGTTACCCAGGGCTTCTGTTTATTCATGTTTTGTAACAGAAATAAAAAGTATTTCCTTTTAACCTGAGGCACCTAATCAGGATTAGGCCTGGAGCAGAATATTTTGCATTCTTGCATTCCGGGAGCACCTTCACTTGGAGTTATCTTTTGTCAAGTGTAGATTAAATATTCGATTACACTACCTGGTTTTTTAAAAAGTTGGTTTAGGGCCTGTTTGATCAACCGGTGCTGAATACAGTTATTCTCTGCACCGCATTGCGTGGATGGGGGTCTTCTTACAAGTTCGTTAGCTGAAAGTTGATAGTTGAAGAAGAATCTGGTTTGTGAAGCTGCCTCACTGAGGGACTGGGTGCCATTCATTGCTGTATAAACTCTGCTCATGTGTGGCACCCAGGTTATGAGTCTCAGTCCTACACTGAGCTCAGACTAGAGTCTCATGCTTTTAGTCCCCAGTTTATGCAGTATCTGCGGCACAAGAGTCACCGTATTCCCTCCCTCCTGTTGGCACTTTGTCCTTTTCTGCAGACCAATGAGCACTATAACGTTTAGAAGAAGCCGTGATTTATGTACAAAATCAAGGCTCTTTTGAAACAGCATCTAATTTGCAGTTGTTTGAAATAACAGTCTGTCCTTATATCTCCAGCGGGGGAAGACGAGTGACTCGGAGGCAGACAGATGTCAAATCAAGGCAGAGTGTGTCCTGGATGCTTCTCAGTCAATGCCTCATTATCAAAGCCAAACTGAATTGTAGAGCTTTTCTGCAATTACAATAATAAGCAGCTTTATTTAAATGAAATTGCTTTAACAGAAAATACCCTAATGCGGGTTTTTTTTATTCTGTCTGGTGTTTGGAAAAGTCTTCATAGCTTTGAGTCACTTATTTTGAATTTTTAAAAGGTTTATGTCTGGTTACAGTACAGACATATTATTACACATCGAGGTCTTAGTCATTTTGTTCTGCTCTTGTATCCTGGTGTGCTTATTCCCTTCAGTTTATCAGAATAGGGAGGGAGGGAACCCGGAGGGAGTAGGAAGGGTCCACAGATTGAAGAAAAGGTCCTTCTTACATTTAGAAACAGTTGTTGGCCTTTTTTTAAAAAAAACAACAACAAAAAAACCCCAACACAAACAACTTATTTCATTGACTTACTCTAAATAGTGATAGAATTGTGAAGAAAGGAAGTCCGGAAAAACTGTTTTTCTAAGACAGCTTTCTGAGTCGTACACTGTGCTGGAGAATCCCATTGAGTTGTAATGTCAGATCTCACCTCTCCAAATAGCTTTTATATTTACAGTGCATTATTTGCTTTGATTTTTATACAAAGGGATTACTTGTTCCTCTATTATTATTATTATTTTTCCTTTTCCGTTACTGTGCCTGCAATGTACTCAGAAAGCCGAGCTGTTACAGTAGTGCTTGGCAGACCTCGCTAGGAACTGAGCAAAACTTCCAATGCCTTGACCTTTGGTTTTCCAAAATGAAAATTTGCAGCAGAAGTGTGTACGTTAGGCTTATCGCCTCAATATCCCGGCTGATGCTGCCAGGTTCGGGCTGCAGCGAACCTCGTTTTTCTCCTCTGCTCCGTCGCTTTTGCTCCCCACCCTTCCTGTTGGAACTGCGGCCCGCGCAGCCACGCAAGAGGTTTTGAATCAGGGCTCCTGAACCTCCTCTCGACCCCGTGCGGGACACTCTGTACAACGTGAGTCACTTTACCAGTCAGTTTGGCCTCGTTTTGCCTGGATATTGGGCAAATGACATCACTGGGCTCTTGGCGGGACTGTGGGTTCTGGGCCCATCTGGGCTGGTGAGAGCAGCAGTGGGATGAGGCGGAGGTGATGCTGCTGAGCAGAAACTGTTCCTGAGGCAGCCCCTGTAACCGAGTGACTCCCCATCACTTTGTCTTCAGGCAGTGGCAAAATTACTAAATGTAAAAAAAAAATTTAAAAAAAAATAATAAAAAAAGAGGATTATTAAAATGAACGTGGCAGGAGAACTTCTACAGGCTGAAGTAAGCGCGTGTAAGGAGGAAAAGCATTGGCCAGGTACAAGGAGAGAGCACAGGAAAATGAGGAAAGGGCACATCTGTGAATTAATATGAAGAAAGGAAGCAAATTTCCTTACAGGCTGTCCTGAACACAGCTCTCTGTTTGCTTGTTGTTGCTTTTACCAACAGGGAAGTCGGCCTTTTAAATCTCTCTCCGGCTGCGCAGGTGGCAGTGTAAGTAGCATAAACCAGAACTTGTCAAATTCAGGAATCTGGCTTGTGGAGAGCGAATCCCAGAAAGAGGGGGGAAAAAAAATAAAAAACCCCCTCAACCCCAAAACAAAACAAAACCACAATACCTAAACCAGACTTCCACTCCTGGGATCAGATCAAAACAACAAAAAGCCCAGAAAGATTAAACTAAGCTGAACTCAAATTAGTTTATTGTGTTGCATGTTTCTCGAGGCAAAAAGAGTTTACTTTGGAATTATAGCGCGCACACAAAACACAGCCCTCGACTGGACGTTCATCACTCTAAGAGTTTGCAGAGGAGTTCAGGGAAGTCGACGCTAAAAACCAGATGGGTGTCGAGAGGCACCGTTGAGGTCTCCGCATTCCTCTCCACGTATCGACACGGGCTTGTTGTGCTGAGATGGTCAGAAACTATGCAGCTGTTTAATTCCTCTGCTTAAACAGCCCTGCACACGTACAGCTGTCGAACGCCCCGTAGGGCCCTATATACCGTATAGCGCGGGCCCTGCCAGGGACCTGCTGCAAAGCCGGGGAGGGGGCGGCAGAGCGGGAGGGCACTTTAGGGGGCTGGAGCCCCGCTTGGGGAAGCATCAGTGAAGTGCTCTGGGTTGACTTTTTCCAAGCGTATGTGCCTCCATCATTTCTTGTGGCTGTGGGACTTCTCTTGCGAGATTGCTCCCGAAAGATTTCTCTTGTAGCATTGGTTTGGTAGCATTTTGTAATGTTTTGGCAGGCGGGATCCTGGCCGCAAATAATTAGTGCAGAGGTGGCATGAAATTGAAAAATGAATTATGAAAATATTTGCTTTTTAACTTTCAGTAAGAGCTTTGGTGTCATATTTGGGAATAGCTCCTGTTCCATCGCAGCTGGTTGAATTTTTTGTTCTTTCCTATTTCATTCATCTTTTGAGGTGAGCAGAGGGCATTTCTTTATGCTGGGGGTGTCCCCACAAGCCCATCCGCACACATCCTTAGCGAATGAGGAAAACACGAGTTGCCGTGATAGGAAAGGGTCACTGTGATCCCCCTGTGTACTGGTCCCCTGAGGAAGCTGCCGTGTTCCCAGCAGATCTGTCACAACGGGGGGTCACGAGCCTGTGACAAGTTCACGTGAAATGATGCTCCAAGGCAGAAATGACGCCCCTGGTAAAACATCTGGAGACAGCTGTCCCGGTGACCCTTTTCTATGGTAGCAGGGGGTGCAACGTTCTCTGTTAACTCTGAGGGTTGGCAAAGGAATGGAGATATTGCCAGCCTTAGGTTTCTGTTTTATTTACTTATTTTTAAGGCTGCAGTCTTGGCAATAGGAAAATGCCAATGGCTGTTTGTGCAAGACCGCTAAGCTGCTTTCCACAGCATCGCTGGGCTGCCTGCCTCAAGAAGGGCATTTCTCTCAGGGTCATCTCTTGAAGACCAAGGTTAGCTGTGTTCAGACGAGGGACAGAGTCTCTCTTCTTCTCTCCTCCAAGGCTGCCTGGCTGGAAGCCGTGCACTGAGAGCTTCCCAGTCCGACTGACTGGGAGGGCTGGGACGTGACGGGTGTGAGCACAAGGACGCTATGGAGAGCAGGAAGAGTGGATGAGGTGGAGAACCACCTGCTCTTCTACTTCTACTGGCCTAACCCCAGGCTCTTCCTTTACCCCATAATATCACCCAAGATACAACTCTGGTCCATTTGGCGAAGGCACAGGTAGGATTACAGGGCTCTCTGGGAGCAACTAAGAGGCCAACCATGGGGCTTCTGACACCATTTCTCAGTTGCCCACAGCAGCATCTCTCCTTGCTGCTCCGGCTTCTCCAGGTCTGGGGAGAGCCTGGGCAGATGCCTGTGCTGGCCGGTGGCTCGGAGGAAGGTAAGAAGCAGGGGGTGAAACTTTAGTCCCTTGAAGATGAGTTTCGGAGAAAAAGAGCAGTTTAGAGTCCAGGGACAAGGTGTCAGAGCAGTGCGGTGCTTGAGGAAAGGACAGGCTGGTTTTCCTTAGTTTATTTTCACATTTGACCTTTTGGTTAAGGAGCCCAGTCAGTCCAATTTCTTCCAGCGTAAAGAAAAGACACTGAATTTAATTTGTGACTGGCAGTGGAAGGTTGTATTTTTGTACTGGGGATGTATACTAAGGGAACCTATTCATTAGCTTTCCTAATATTCTGAGTATTAGTTGCTGCTACTGCTTTATGATTCTGGTTTCATGTGAATAGTGTTTATGCTAGCACTCTGCTTTGATGGTATTGGATGTGTTCCCCAACAGCAACTCCTATGGTACAGTAAAACGAGGTGGAACGAGCACACGATAAACAGAACCACCTGACTTTGCTATGGCCTCAAATGCCCTTGACTCTCTTTGCAGTCAGTTGAGGTGTGATGTGGGGTTTCCCTAGCACTAAGTCTTTGATTTTATACAGATCTTTTGAGGCAAGAGGGGGCAACTATTTTTTTTTTTTTTAATATCTAGCTTTCTTGAATTAACACATAAAAGTCAATAGAGTTGTTAGTAGCTACAGTGGGGATCATTAATCCCACTTTTACAGATGAGTGATGACTGTTAAGGACAAATGCATGGTTACATCCTCTCTAAACCACAGCTGGGATAGTAAGAAAATGCACATTCTACCCAGTGTTTTACAGGTTTGGTGTTTTCTCCTTGCTAGGGACTCGGCCACGGGAAGGGCTGTACTTATTGACTGTTATGTCCAGTCCCAATGAAAATGGGAAATCCTTAGGAATCACAAGAAATCTATCCAAATCTCATCCATTAAATGAGAATAAAAACAGTGAGGAACCAAACTGCCGATCCTCCCTAATATCATGTTTACTGCTGGAGAGATGGTCCCTAAAATCAGCCAGAAGTTGATAGACACTGGTGGACTTGAAGCTGGAAAAGAGCTTTAGCAGGACTACAGGTAGCAAGGATTAAATGTTTCCCTCTCCTTTATGTATCTGTGTGCTGTACGTTCAAACTACCCCCATGTGCCATATTGTGGCATCAGGATTTTTAATTCCTCATTGATTTGAGGGAGGATTTCTGTTTAAAAATCACCATCTCAGGGTGGCTTGTGAGGAGCAGGGCAGGAAAGCCCATCTTGTGTTTGTGTAACATTTGCTAGAATTGGTTAAACAGACACACATCAAAATAAATGCTGTAACCTTTCAATAATGTTTAGTCTCCCTGAGAATGAACATACTGTAAGTATGTGTGTTAAGTATACACCATTAATAGTCTCTGTGACATTTGGGCTGGCTCCACAGGGGAGATGAAGGGCATGCACTGAAAATGGTATCAAAAGGGAAAAATAATCACCTCAAGTCACAGAAATATTATTTACCAGAAGTTGCAGGAATAAAAATAGGTTATTTGGCTTCCCTTGATTGAATCTGATCTCTGTGATGTTGCCATCAGAGGACACAGTGTAGATCCTTTCATAGCCCGGGGCTCTTCTCTGAAGTTGTGACAGGAATGGGTCCAGAAATTCCTGGAGAAGCGTCACAGATGATGAATAATTTTGGTGTAAGTTACCACCGTTACTTAAAGGCAGTGGTTTTTTCTTGAATTCTGTCTCTTTCAGTTGATCTCGTCTGTTTCTATTTGGAATTATTTAACTGTAAGCATAAACACCTGAAGACAAATTCCCACTGTGGTGGACTCGGTCCCCAACTGGTTCACCAGAGCAACCTGATGCAATCTTCTGCTTCTGGAAGCACGTGAATGATCCCAGTCCTCTGCCCCAAAACGAGTGACAGCAGAGAGGTGGCACTGGCCTAGATGTCAATTAGGAAATTCCACAAAGAGCAATTTTGATGGAAAAGATAACAGAGTCTGTGAAGACTTCTGTTAATGTCAGTGGTCTTGAATACAGCTTTGAAGGAGCATAAACAGGATCTTTTTGTTTTGGTGGGGTTTTTTGTTTGTTGGTTTGGTTTTTCTTTTAAGAATTATGCTTTACCAGCTCGCTGTTATCTGTAAAACACGCCCTGCCTGAGGGTTTGGTTTTCTTTTTTATAATGGACGCAATGGCACCAGTTAACTTTGTAGGTTTATTTCCACTAAGCCTGAAGCTGAAGAAGACCATGACTTAACTGAAACTCTGAGCTGTATCAGGTTTTGCATAGGCTCCAGAAAGCTTGGTTATTCCCTTTTTATTAACTTTTCTTGTCTCCCGCTATCTCTCAATGATAAGAACGGTTGTTATTTCTGGACCATTGAGCTAAGGCTATTTAAATTGTTTATTGGTGTATAAAGGCTGATGTGATTCTCGTGGTGGATCGTATCATCCTACAATAAACAGTTAGATAAAGTGAGATGCGATGCCTCAACCTGGTGGATTAATGGTGAGTTTTAACAGAACACGAGTTCCATGTGATGTTCTGAAGCCCCCTGAGTTCAGCCAGACCTGGCCACCGCTGCCTTTTAAGGCTTTGGACAGTAGAGATAAGTCACTAAGGGTGGTTGCGATGGATACAACTTTCTCTTTACAGTAGATATGCGTTCAGTCTTGAGAAAAACTGTTCTCACTGTGGTGCATTGCCCAGCTCTGGGGTGTAGTTTGGGTGAATGTAGTTGTCGTGAGTTTATATAACTCCACTGCATCAACTATGTACATCTTGGTTTAGCTACGAGGCTTCATCTTATGTTTTTCTGTAGCTCTTAATGTAAATTGAACTGACAGAGAGGTGCTGCAGGTGAAATCTTAGGGCCTTTTTGGAATACCCCTGATAATAGGAGGGCTGGGGAGTCAAATGCAACTCTATTAATTTTGTATCACCGTTGCATCAGCCCTGGCCTTGGGGAATGTTCCAGGCTGGACTGGAATAGGCTGAGATGGGAGCAAATTGGGGCATGGCTCAGACAGACCTACATTTGGCTGTGGCTCTGCTGGCAGATTAAACTGGTTTTCCAAACTGTTTTATCATCGGTGTGACTCAGCATCATTAAGCTTAAAAGCAATAGCCTAATTGGTGATCAGAAAGAGACTTGGGGACCATCACTCAAAGTTTGATGGCCTATAATAAGTCAGAGTGGCATCCAGGTGACTCATATTCTTGCAGGTCTCTAAACCAATGTTTTTTCAACACAGAAGGGGTTCTGAACCAGACCCAACCTTCCAATGGTTTGAGGTTCACCTATTTCTATTTTCTGTCTAACTTAGGCAATGGCTTATATTTAGAAAAAGAACTTAATGTGTAAACATTAAGCACTTTGTTTAAATATTAAGCATTAAAGTTGCAGGTTGTTTTTTTCGCTTGAGTATGGAAATATGTAACCTAATTTGCAGAGGTGTGGAAGCCAAATCAATTTTGGGACTGGAGTGAGCTCAGCTCATTGCACTTACGATGTGTGTATTGCTTAGAGCTATAACCAAAATGTTTGCAATTTCACTCAGTGCCCTGGAATAGTCAATATTTGGAATAAAAGAGACATTATTTGCAATTGTAATATTCCAATGGCAGGAAATGAAACTGATAATGTCTGATTGCATTTGAATAAGCATGTAAGAGGACAAAACCCTAATTCTGTAAAGGCTTTTGTGTGTAAACAAAACTTTGCATCCTGGGAGTAGCTGCGTGAAACAGCAATCATAAGGCATACATTAATAACGTACATATGTCTTTACAGGACTGAGGATGTAGATATTCTTCCTCTGAGAGCCAAACCAGAATGAAATAAAAGTGTAGAGTTTGCTGCTGCGATGTTTGTTTGGGGAAACTTTGGAAAACAAAGAACTATTGTGTAAAACTTTTCTCCTTGTTGAGACTTGTGGTTTCTCCTCCTCCTTCCTCAAACAATTACAGTTTCTCAAGAGCAACCTAAGAATTGTTGAGTAAAGGTCATTTATCTAGTATGGTTTTTCCCTAGGATTGCTTTTCACTCTGGCTGTCACAAAGATTTCATGCCAGAATCTGCCCCGATTCATTAGAGAAGCAAACTTATTAATACGGAGTTGGAATGTAGATGTTTGGAGGCAGGAGAAAGGAAAAGCCTCGTCCACTATGAAGAAGCAATAGCTTGTTTTAGTTTGTTACCTTCTTGCTTGCCATATCGGTGTCCAAAGAGCAATAACATTTCTACAAATGAAAACGGGGATGACAGCCAAATGCAAAATCCTCCCCATTTATTTAAGATAGTATCTAGATCTACCCGCTTTGGTTAGATTTGCTGCTTTTTAGCTTGTTTGTTCCATGTACTGCTTGGATTTAGTAGGATCTGCCAAAGCAGACCTTCAAGTGCTGCCAGCAGGAGAAACTCTGACAGCGCAGTATGTGAAGCTCTCGAGAGGACTTTTCTAGCTCGATGTGTTTTCCAGAGGTGCCTTTTCTTCCTTGTATTCTCAACAAAGTACTTTCCCACAAGTTGTCACGTCTCCTGCAGTACGACATTCGTCACACAAATGCACGGATCTTTGAATATGTGCGAACGCCCAGTAATGAGAGCTGAATGGAGAGTGAAGTTGAGAGTCGAGGACTGGGATATCATGAGCTTTCCTTTAATGAGGTTGTCATTCAAATGCATCTTGGGTTGTTGGTGTCTGAACGTTGTTGCCAGCTGACGATTGTCCAGGCATCCAGGTGGTTTCAGCTCTGGATGTGTCAGAAGCAAACAAACAAATCCTCTGTTATTTGGCTGGCTCCGGTTGTTGCACTTTTAGGCAGTTTCAGCCAAAGACTATTTTCCGTGTCTTTGCCAGTTCTCAGCTGCAGGCATTTCTCAAGGCCTGGATTTAAAGGCTGGCTTGAGGCTGTGGGTGTTTGCTTGTGCGTAGTGAAAGGCACCTGCGCAAAAGCTGTCGCTTCGGAGATCAGAGTGAGCTGCATAGACTCCCTATTAACCATCCCAAGGCTCCCTTAATAGTCGAAAGGAGGTAGATAAGACAAAGTTTGGGTCGTGCCGTTTGGTTTAGTTGTTTGGGTTGGTTGGTTGGTTTGTTTTCTGCAGGGTAATTAATAATAACCTCCTATCTGTCTATTAAGAAAACCGTAAAGGTTAACTTGGCAAAACCATGGATGACCTGTGTGAGTGCCACCGCCATCGCGCATGTACCCAAGCCCTGCGGTCACTCTTCAGTGCTCGAAGTGACAGCGCAAGGTGCAGGAACCCCAGCCGGAGGCTCCGGGGGAGCGGTGGGTGCGCTGCAGCTGTCTGGACTGCACCTATTATGTGGATAAGCAATCAGCTCCTGTCTCCAGGGCTGTCAATCTGGAACCTTTCACCAGCACTAAATTCACTTTAGAAAAATAAAATAGAGAGACAGGGAGATTAGTCAGACTTCTAAAATGCTTCAAGAAACTTTAATGTTATTATCTAAGCAGAAAGATATCCAGCAATTCCTCAGCTATTTAACATAATAGGCAGTTGCTGACAAACGACGTTATCGAGCGTACACTCTTGAGTGAGGAAGAACGATACGATCTTGCTTAAATTGTATTTTAACAAACATGCCTATCTAACAATTAAGCTGGAGCAATTTTACTCTAATAGATGCTTTTGCTGCTTAATATAGAAATTTACATGTTCATTTGTAGCCCCCAGAGATCCCACAGCTGCCAGACTCCCAGCTGCCACCACCCCAGTCCTCCCCCTACGACTCGCTCTCAGCTTTGGCTACGAGCACTTGATCTAACGAAGCACTTGAAAATACAAATCTCACTGTTTTCTTGGCCGTAGAGCTGAGCTCGCTGGGCTATGCTTGCAGCTGGCTGTCTGCCAGCCAGACACCCTTACTCACCTAAGCTAATTTTACTCCATCTGATGGCAAATTTAGCCGCTCCCCCTCCCTTCCTTATCAGAATCGTATTGCGTTATACGCAGCGCTACGAAAGCCTGGAAGGGGCGATTCTCCTCGGTGAACTTGGCCGTGGGGTGAGGGCTGTTCTGCCTGGGATCAGCTCCGTGGGCAGTTTTGGGCAGGACGGGCACCAGAAGAGGCAGCGGCTCTTCGGTTGAATCTCTGCCATCCAATTCACGAGGCATTTCCCAGATAAGGAGCTGACAGTGGGAGGTGGCAACAGGCAACTTGGGCGCTGGCAGCATTTTTTCCATTCTCCAGTTACTCTGTAGTTCAGCTTGGGACAGACACGAGCCTGATGTAATGCGCTGTGTGCTATTTCAAGGAAACGGAGCCCGTGTCCTTCAGGCCAGCCCTCGGAAAATTTAGTAGATAAGAAATCCCGCTCTGAATGCTTCTTATAGTCTCAGATGAGAGAAGCAGGTAATGCTTCCTTTTAACTCTGCTGGAGAAATACAGTTGTTTCATCTGAAATCCCACAAGCAGGGTGCACACACGCTTTTAGCATTGATCTCGCAGAAGGTGGCAGGTAGAAATGAACACATGGCTAGCAAATTGACAGCTGGTAGAGAAATGGGAAATCAGCTTTCTGTGGACTACGGTACCAAAACCCACACAGTGATGCGAGTACTTGGTTCCTTTTTCCTCTGGGATAAAAGGCGAAGGCCTTTGGTTTTACCTTCGGGTCTTGTCTGTTCTTCTGTCACATGGATGAAGGATCTTCTGGTGCTGTCTTTTGCCCCTGGGCACGCAGGCAGGATACTGAGCTGGATGGAGACGGGTTCTGATCTTCAGGTTATTCTTATGCAGGAGCCAGCAAAACCGTATGCCCAAACTTCTCTATGAAGTGATTTGGCATGAATAAATCTGTAAGCTATAGACAAAGCGGCACATTGTCCATTATAAAGCGATTTATGTTTTCTAGGGATTTGGCCTTGAGCTTTTTTCCCTGACTTGCATGCTATCATGACAGTTCGTAAAACGTTGTCAAAGGTAATGCATTGTGGATTATCTTGTATTATGATCAGCTGTCCATATCGTAACAAGCAGAGTCCAAAAAAGTTGCTTCCTCCCCCTTCCTGGGTGATAAACTTCATACCAAAGGTGCCTGCAAGGGTTGGAAGGTCAGAGAATCTGTTCCATTTCTTTTCACATTTAAAAGAAAACCACTTCTACTTAACAATAATCAAGGAAGGCGGCAACACCACTCCACTTTGCAAACGAAGTGCACTTGCTGGAAAAATTTACAGTTTCTTCCTGAGAAATAGACAGAGTATATTGATAGCAAAGTGCAATCTGACTTGTGCTTCCTGCGTGTCAAAGGGAAGGAGCATCCTCCTTAAGTCTAGAGCTGACCTCTCTTGTGCAAGGTGATGCATTCATTTCTAAATAGGCCTAATTAGAATCAGGATGATAATGCTCTACTGTGAACTTGGGAAATTCCTCCCCTCCCAGAGGGAAGAAATGCGTGTTCTGAAATAACTTGTGGAGGAGAAGAAGTTACCCCTGGAAGAAGTGATCCCTGGGCTGCTCCATGGTCAGACAAAGCACCACGTTGAAATATTTTCAACGAACAGCTTGTCCTCAGTCTCTTGCAAGCTTTCCAGAGATGAACCAACACTCTTGGAGAGGACTGTCCCAACTAATTGAGCCCTGCAAATGGGCAGCATTGGACAACTAACTACCAGAAGGTACCTTTTGGCCAATTATGAAGGTGTTAATGCAGTCGACAGTGATCGCATTGTTGAGGAGGTTGTCTCTGGAAAGCATCTTCCAACCCACACCCAGAGAGGGAAAGCAGAGTCTCAGATAACCAAAGTCTTGGAAGTATTTTCTTCTTCTTAGCGTGTCCAAAAACTCCTGGAAAGAGACTCCTGCACATCTTGCATAGAAAAGATTTCAGCCTGCAGAAAAGCTCTGCTGACATTTGTCGCATTGCCTCTTGTCAGGGCCACCTCGTGAAGTGTCTTCCCCTCAACACGTGGAGTGCATCAGACTAGACAGCAATTTTTGTGTAGCTCAAAATGAAGTATTGAACGTAGGCGTTCAGTGCTTTAAAATTAAATGGAGGTAACTTTGGTCTCAAAACTTCACATGAAGTGAGAAATTGAATCCCATCGTTCTGAAAAGTTGGAACCGAAACATTAGGACTCTTATCAAAAGCTTTTGTTTTCTGTTCTTCAACTCTTTCAGCCAAAACTGTTTGCTTAGTTTCATATAGCTTCAAGAGGAATTGTGAAGGGTCCAGAATTTCACTTAAAACAACCCAACAAAACCAAACCAAACCATCAAACCGACCTTAAAACAAATGCCTTCAGGTGTAGCTGCTTCTGAGAATAGGAAATGCGAGAGAGTGACAACCAAGGTTATGATTTTCTAGTGCTTTCAATATAAAACTATGACTTTTTTTTCAGTTACTCATGCATGCTGAAAATTTTCCTGCTGGTTCATCTCTTAAAACATTTGAGCCAAAGCAGTCTCTTTCCAGGAACAAATTGGGAGGAAATTATGTTGTATTACCCATTAAAAAAAAAAACCCAAACAAACTCACAGCTGTTTCGATGTGAAATTCTCCAACGTCCACACAAAAAGACTTGACATTTACTGATAGGACACGGGGGCCTCACTCTGCTGATGTGCATTTTTCTGGTCCTAAATTTTTGCAGCTAATTCTGTCTCCAGCTGTGCATGTTGCATGGATTTGGAGCCCCTGCTTCTGAACTATCAGTGCATGGGAGAGGAAGAGGCTGCTGTCCATGCTCACGTCCCAAAAATAGAGTTTCATTTGCTCTCCATCCCAGTTCATTCCTGCAGCAAGGATCTGTGCCCCGAGACAGCCCTGAGCAGCATGTGACAAAAGAGCATGTGATCGTAGTGTTGGGGACATTGTCGTACTGCGTGTGCACATGGGGAATGAATTTTGGTTGCACAATCAAGCATAATTCAGGGATTTCCAAATCACTGAAATCTTGACTCTCTGACCGTATGAATTTTCTTCCATCTGTGGTGGTGTAATTCATTGCCATAATTGCAACAGATGGTTGGGTTTGTTATTTTTTTTTTTCTTAAACCGTGATACAGCAAAAAATTGAAATAGTAAAAAATTGAGAGTTTCGGAGTCTATGACATTATACACTGTGTGAAGTGTCAGGTTCTGATACGATTATACAGTTGGCATTACCTGACTATAAAAGAGTTTTCCTTCCAATATTATGAAAATCCCCGCTTAGATTTTTGGATAGCTCACAATACGCTACTTTCTCCTGGGCGGTGGCCACATGCCACTGTTATAACTCTTCCAGCTCTGCCATGGCACATTCATGTGGATGCATCATCATCTTCATCCTTAGCCTACTGAGCTGAGACTTTTTCCCCAAATCTTTGGCTTAAGTCAATGTACATTGCGAGCCCGGTGCTTAGAGGAGATTCAAGGTACCTTCAGTTTCGATAGACCTCTGCAATTCTTGGCTTCACAGCAGCAGGTATGTCAAAATGTCGTGTCAGAGGCAGTTTTGATGGCATCACAGTTGAACTCAATGCAAGATGTGGATCCTAGGAAAGTTCTCATGCCCTACATAGAATTTTGGAGACCCTACAGCAAAGGCAGCAGAACATTTGAATTTTTGGGAGGGTCCTTCAAGCAAACTTCTGAACATTTTGAGGGTCATAAGTGATCTATAGAAAATGTCAGAGTTTACCTAATTCCATATTGGGATAAGCAAACTGGAGAAAACTAGAGAATGTTGGGAAGAAATGTTCCTGCTCCAAACGATGTCTTCCCATTATCTTTAAAATATACTTTGCAAATTATGCCAAAAGGGGCTGCATTTTAGATTTGCAGAGTAATTACCTAAACTGATGTATTGATTAAAGATTCAATCTTTGCTTATTGTTAATCAAATGTTATCTTTGTTCCCGCTGTTATTCCAAAGTCTTCTAGGTAGACATGGTATGGGATAGTAGAACACATGGAGAAATGAGTGTCTGTGCACATTTAATAGCTGAAGGAGACTATTATCAAGGTTAAAAGCAGAACCAGAGCTGTTCACAGAAGGTTGGGAGTGCCAGTGATATTAACGCGATGTGCTGAACCCTGCTCAGCATCTGTGGGAATGCAGGTGGGAAGCTTTGGTCCAAGCTCAAGATACCGACAGCTTGAGAGGCAGCGCAGGCAGCAAAAGAGCCCTTGGTGAGAGCAAAAATAATAGCAAATCCAGATACACATGTACCCCCCTGCTTCGCCGTGTGCTGTGCTGCTGGGGTGCTCTCCTTTGGACCCTTACTGCTGGTAGTTATTTGGGGATTTGCTGGTTTACTTGCAGGTTTTTTTACTTATTTTGTTTTTCAAGGAACACAAGCCATATATCAGCTGAGAAAAGTTGCAAATCTGTCCTACTGTAGATTTTGATCGTTGTCTTGCGTTTCTCTTGTATGGAAGTTTTTGAGAATCATCACACAGAGGTAAGAGAAACTTTGGGCCAGCGTTACCCACCTTCTGATACAGGGTGTAGAGCTTTTCCGATTCTCCCTACTGCTGAAAGAGCATGCTACAACTGCAGAGAATAATGTTATAAAACTAAAACTATTAGTTGCAGGAGGGTTTTTTCGCTTATTACGTTCACTTGAATTTACAATTGAGGCTGCCCGAGACATCCTTTTAATCTAGTAATGGTATAACTCTATAACAGCCTATTTGAAATGTCAGCATTAGGGAGGGTGAGCGAGCTTGATAGCCGGAAAATGTCCTCATCAGTAATGCAATTATTACTACTTTTAAATAACTTGTTCAAAGAGAGGCAGAGTGAGTTGCTGACTGCACGTTCAAAGTTTTTTCCCCACCTTGGGATCCATTTTCATCCTTTGTGGAGGTGTGGAAGAAGGGAAGCCAAAGCAATGACATAGCTTCTGCCTTGTGCCCTTGCTAGAAAAACATCCTGTTCCACCTAAAATCCTCCACAGCAATCGCTTCATTGGCCACAGCCCAGAAAACCTTCCCGCTGACGCCGGAGCCTCCTGCAGAACAGTCACAGGCGCCGGTGACGGCCACTTGCGAGGTGTGGCTCTGACTCACGCTTCGTGTTTGTGCCCCTTCCTCCTGCACACCCACCCCAAAACATGTCCGTGGAGCACGGCCACGCCGTGCATTTGTCCCCTTGGTCATACAGCCATACCTGGGCTCCCTTCCAGCATCGCCGGCTACTTCTGAGGCTGCTCCTGTGCCTTTTTCCTTTTCAGTTTCTTGAATCTTTTCTGCAGGTCTTGATAATACCCTCCGTAATCCCTGGTTGAAAAACTAGGCAGATGCTACGCCAAAGGTGTTCTAATCAACAGCAAATGTGTGACTGGACGCCTCTGCATCACAGGGCAAGGCGAGAGGTCGGGACCGTTGCATCTGCTCTCTGGTTTGCACAAGGACTGGTAACCAACGTGGCAGGTTCTGCGGGAGCTGCCCTGTGCGTTCTCCCTTCCACTGCCTCCTTTGTGTGCTCTAAAAACCCGGGGACATGCTACTTCTAATACTTTTTTTTTTTTTAAAAGTCAGTTAAGAAGCACAGGAGGAAATCAGTAATGGTAGACTGTTGGGATTATTTTTGAACCGTATTTTATTCCCTTAGTCAACTATAATGGGACTGCAGGAGGCTTTATGATGAGCTGTAAAAACTCACCGCTGAGTGTGGTGGTTTAATAGTCATAAGGACTTTCAAAAAAGAATATAGTTTATTTTTATGTAGTGTCCTTTAAAAAAAAAAAAGAGAGAGAGAAAAAAAGTCGAAGTATTTTAAAGAGAGGAAGTAGAATAGGCAGTGAATTCTTCCAGGAGCTGGATGCTGCTTTGGAGGGAGAAAGGGCAAAGTGGTATATAAAGGACAGGTACCATTTACAAGTGGGAAGGATGAGGGGAAAGAATGGAAGGTGAGAGTAATGGGAGAAAGAAAATGGATGTGGAGGAGTTGGACAGTATGAGATGGGGAGGATGCAATTATGGAAAGGGGGAAAAGTGCGGAGGTGGATGTTACCTTTGGGGTAGATATGGAGGACCAGTTTTTGGCAGGAGGAGAGGGCGATGGGATTAGTGGGAGGGGATTGTGAGAGGAGGAGGATGGCTGGGCAAGGTGTTTGCCTGACCGAAGTGGTGGGTTTACGTCCTTCCCCTGGAGGTGATGGTTGTACCCGGTATGTGATTTCTGGGAATTTAAGGGAAACCTGATTCCAATATTAGGTTCACCTGTCATGCTCCTACTTTCTGTACAGTAGCACTCTTTCCAAGGAGTCTCTGTATGGGATTTGCATAGAAAGAAAAATTGCTAAGCAGAAACACCCTCAGAGCAAGTATCCAAACTCCTCTCTCAGTAATAAAAGCACTGAAAGATAGAACTGTCAAAGAATAGTCTTGTGTACTTTTAATCGTAAGTGATTATATGGCTTCTGCAACATGCCCTATGATGGCCAGCCTCAAGAAAAAGGCAAGAACCTGTTTGAGCTAACAAATTTTCACTGAAGCTCTCTTGACTTTTTTGTCTTCAGGATAAACTGAGAAAGCAGCTCTTGTAATCCCGTTACTTGCGGCACAAATACCCAGGCACAAAGGCTTGGGATGTAGCAGGGTTAGAAGGGCATGAAAAGACATGGTACCTCCAGGGTGGCACCTCCTGCTCTTCCTGTTGAGAAGGGAACTTCCCAATGTAATCCTAAAGTCAGCATCCAACAACCAATCTGAAATCTACCCCCTGTTGCAACCTGTGTCCACTCCTGGTAGAAGCTCATTGTTAAGGCTTGATAGCGCTGGCCCTGTCTCAAAGACCTCACAGGCCTTTAGGAGATGTGGGGACAGGGCCGTCTGGAGCCGTCAACAAATTGAGACAAGAAATAGTTTTCCTTCCCTTGAAGAAGGCAAGTGAATGAATTTTATGCAGATTAAGTACTTGGTTTAAAAACCAAACAACTATACAGCCCTCAACCAACCAAACAAATCCCCAAACGAAAACCAGGATGTTTCATGACTAGAGAAGGAAATAGTGAGAGAAAGTACCAAAGAGCCTGGAGGCTGAAGAGCTTTTATTCCTTACTCTGAAGAAGAGTAGAGTAGATTTAATGGTCTCGGGAGAGAAGGATAAGGAAGCTACGAGCAACAGAAGTAATTACAGTAAACTGTGCAGAAAATTAGTCTTTCTGAACGGGGTTATGGCTTGACCATTTGTCAGTGAATAATCTTAGCTTTTCCTTTGGATCCTCCCAGTTAGAGTTTCTTACAAAGTTAAATTCGGGAAAGCCTGAAGTTTTCCTTGGGGTGTGCAGGTTCACTCGCTGCCTCAAGGGAGCCGCACGCAGGGACACCCGGCAGGAGCCAGATGGGCCAGGGTGCTCTTCGTGCGAACCTTAGATGCTGAGATGTAGCACAGAAATGGAAATGCCACTGTGAATTTCCATTCACTGTCTTTTTGCCTGAGATGAACCACTGAAATTAAAAAAAAAAATCCAGGAGAGAAGTACTCTCTTCCCCTGACCTGCTTCCTACCCTGCTATGTGCGTGCTCCCTACTGTAGACATTAAGGCTGTAAAAGCTTATTGTCAAATCAATTCCGCTCTTACTGAGACCGGAGAGACCAGGAGTGCACCTTGAAAGACTTTAAACCTTGCCCCTCCCTGATGATTTGCAAAGTTTAATTTCTGTAATGGGCCCCGGTGACAGAGGCATTCACTGTTTTTCCAACAGGAATTGCTGAATGTATGAATGACTCATTCTGTAGGCGGGAGATATAATGGCAGCCTTCGATATCCTGATCTGAGGGTGGGGAGGTTGTGTGGGAGGGGAGGAATGGGGTACACTCCAAGTTAAATTATCCACCTTGCTTGCCACTCCTTCTCCAAGTCCCTTCCTGGCCTGGTATCAGGATAATGCTGAAGGAGGGAAAGGGAAGGCTTGAGGGACCTCCTGTGGGAAATGAAGTTTATAATATATGAATTTGCCTGGAAATGCCATAAGAAATTAATATTTGTTACAGAAACAGTGGGACTGCATTAATATTTTAATATAAAATGAATATTTAATTTGAAAGCTTTGATTCGAAAGTGAATGAGACAGCCATGACATGAAGAGTTGTGCTGTTCCTGTTAAGAAATGTTAATGATTTATTGACAATGTCGGTAGCAATAACTTTACACTGTTTCAGTTACATAATGCCTTTGAAATATTGGTGAAGTGATTACTGAGAACAAAAAGCAAACTGGCTTCAGCAGCCCTTTTGGGAAGGATTTGTGTTAGGAAAAAAGTGTGATTTCCTCTAGAAAGAGGATCCCACCCAGTCCCGCGGAGCCCGGCCAGCTGGGGCCTTGGGTGGCCGCCCTCCCCCAGCATCGGCATCCTACCCCAATTTCGCCTGTCTTTCTTGCCTGAGGTGTCCCAAGCCAACATGTTTCTCTGGAAGTGCCTCCAAAGAGTCAGGATGAACCTGGAGGGGCTGAGATGTTCCAGGCTTCTCAGCCGGCTTCCCAAAGTGCCTCCTGCCATGGACCTCGATGCCTTTTATAGCCAAAAATAGCTTGTTCCAGGGTTTCTTATGGCATTTCTGGCTGAACATGACTCGGGGGTATCTGTTAATTTTCATGCATTCAGTAATCTTAAACATCAAAAACATCTTAATCACCCAGGCAGGTTTATTTTGTATGTTTTTAAGGGTTGTGAAGCTGTATCTGTAGTTTCTGGGAGTTCTCTTAGGGTTTTTCTCTGGGGTGTGAAGGCAATGAGGGAACAGAGGGAAGCAAATGGGTCTGTTGCCTCATGAGCATCCTGAGTTTAATCTTAAATTGCAGCTGAAACTGGAAGTCCTTGGCTGAATGTGGCTCCAGTGAACCTGAACTAGATGCCTACAGCCCAGAGGCATCAGTTCTGAGGGCTCTCTGCCTGTAGTTTTTAAACCCCTTGAAAACTCTTAGAAAAAAAAAACTCTGCTGAATAAATAGGAATGTGGAATATTTTTGTGACATGGTCTGTTACCCATTAGCTCAGAACAAGGAAAATTCATCTAAAAAATAATTAAAGAGACACATTGGCATGGTATCTTGAAAGTTGTACCAAGCTGTAGGTTCCCAATTCCAGAAATGTGTTTCTTCTTAAGTCCAATCTTTGCACAAAATTAAGAGAAAAATGAAACCCAAACTCACAATATGACCCAATCTAAACAAACAGAGAGTGTTTTTCTTCCTTTTTTTTCTTCCCTTTTCCCCTCTCTCTCTTAATTTCATGCTATTGTTACAATCAGCCTTATTAAAAGCAAGTTAGTGGAAGGAGGAAACAAAAACCCAGTATAGGATGTGGTTTAAAGTACTGCTTCTAGAGCCTGGTAATCTTTCTCATTTTTCAGCTGCATTTTTCGGATGGCAGCCTGGGTGAATTTAGTGTTGGCAATAGATGCTAGACATAGAAGGATGGAGGCTTGAACTTCTACAATAAATGTCAGCACATCTTTTTTTCTGCTGCACACCTGCCCTGGTCATTCTACTGCCTCCTGGTGCCTTCAAGTGGATTCTGGGTGAGGTTTTCAGGAGTGAAGGCTCGTGATGTCTTCCAACAAATCACGTCACAGAGAGCAGTCAAAAAGGATCAGATCGACTTGAGAACCTTGGCCATGCTTGTCAAGGTTGGAAAATGAACAGCTATCATTGCAGCCTGGTAGAAACTTAGCAGTTGAACGTGTAAACATCAACTGCTATTGAAATCCTTCGCTTTCACTGATATAATTGGAAAAGTAGACACCAACATACATCTATATAGCTCTTGATTTTCGTTGATTTGCCCCAATGTATACAATGCAGCTCATCACCCTGCTCACCTTTAGCGAGAAAGCTGCCCACGTTCCCCACAAAGCAATTGCTGTAAACTCCACGTACAGCTGTTCCTGTTCGAAGTTGGCAATCCGTGACTTGCCACGAAGTGTGCACTATTTTGGAGCACATGACGTTTGAAGGGCTGAAATATTGTGAATACTGCTAACAAAATTGATTTCATTCGTGAACAAAAAGCCTCCCCATTTTTTGGTAGTAACTGGTCGGTAAACTATTCTGACAACAACTCAAGTCTGATCAAATGAAAATCAGTCCAACGTTTTTCTAGTGCTGAACTGAACTGAAAAGATTTTGGTATCTTAGAAAGAGTTTCTAACCTTTCTGGGCAGGTCTTATAGCATTTAATAGCAAAGGGTACCTTTTTGTATAAATATTGTGAGCTATGGAATTTAATGAGATTTGTATTGCACTATAGAAATGTACTTTAGAGAATTAATTTTAAAGTCTGTAGGTTTAAACGTTTTCTAAAAATAGCACTGAATATATACAGGGCTTTGTGCTTCTATGCCTATTTAGTTTTGGAGAATGTTTTCATGTATTATTTGGGCTTTCATTTGAAGCATTTTTCTTTTTCCTCGTTCTTTTTTAAAGCATTGATGGCAAAGGAATGAAAGGAGGCTATTTTTTGCTACAGGATAAATTTTGATATTTCAATTCCAGTTTTTGCCTCCTGAGGAATTTTCTATTTTCTTGAGATTCTTAACCAGGTCATTCACATAGTCATCGGTTTAATTACCTGCCTTAGCCATGTATCTGAGCTGCCATTTCAACAGTCCAGTCCGTTTAGCGTGCCCGATTCCTTGCACTGATGTACTCATGCAATAACAAGTAGTTTTAAAACTAGGATACGTGAAGTATTTTCCAATACGAACAAGGTTATAGTTTTCTTAAATCCAGTTCTCTGCACCTTTTATAGCTGTCCATATGATGTTTTCTGTTTTTCTGTGCTAGTGGGCAAACATGGTTTACGCTCACTAGGGAGCTGTGTGGCATCAGAGAGATCTTCTACATATCACTGGAAAACTGGGTATCATCTCAAAGAGCAAAGGGAATTTTTGAAAATCCTGTTAAATGCATTAACAATGAGCTGGGGATAAAGACAAAACCCTGCTTAGACATTTCAATTGAGAGTCGCCATACAACCATAGCCAGTAGTGGGTCTTGGCTGAAAATGTATTTATATATTAAGACAGATAGAGATGGATTTCCCTAGTTTAAACACGGCTTTAGTACAGACAAAAGCAATAGGGGGTGGCGGGGAAAGCACAGGCTGCCACCATCAGCACATATGGCAATCGTTTCCTATAATGCTTGCTATACTGTATTTATTTCATGCAGTGACATATCACAGAAAGTCACCGGTGCCAAATTCTCAACAAAAAACCCCCAACCTGCAGCTTTTAGTGAGGGCTGTCCTCAAATTTACTTGTGTTTTGTTGTTGGTTTTCTTTTTCCTTGTGCTTTTCATCTGCCTGGTTTCTATTTCCACTCTTTATGTTCTTTCCTTCCACATTTTGCTTTGTCTTGTTTTGTTTTTTCAATCGTATCCGAGGAATCTCAGTCGCACTGAGAAGCCTGGGAGGTATGAGTGGAATGTTTTGATTTAATGCATCCTTGCCTGAACTTTCTTTTGACAAATCAATTAATATCAGTGGATTCTGGGGGCAGAGTACTGGGGCATACAGGGAGATGAAGCAGCCAGGGCGCAAACCTGGGATGAGGATGGGGAAGCTCGACAGCACAGCTGGGATCAGGAAGGGAGCGATTGCTTCAGGTGCAAGGGGATGACAGATAAAGTTATGAGATTTTTCAAATTCTGAAGCTAAGCACATGACTGAAAAGACAAGCTGTACCTTCCAGGCAGGCAACCACCTTGCTCTGCGGTGCCCGGTCCTCCCTGCCCTGCTCTGAACTTCAAGTTTGAGGTCTGAGCTGCAGTTTGGCAGAGCTGGGTGCGTCGCGTTTGGACTGACATAGCCTGGGGCATAATTTATCCTTCCGCGCCAATTTATGGGTGATCTCAAGGACCCAAGCGCAGGTGAGGATCAGATGCCCGTTGAGGAGTGTTTGAGGGAAGGGCCTGACTTGGGCGCCGTGTGCTGTGGAGACAGGACGAATGCCGAATTGGGATGTGCTGCTGAGGGCTGTGACGGCCGGGCTGGGAGGGTTCCCCGCTTGGCTCCGTACCTCGTGTGCATGGGACTCCGCAGCTGTGTTTTTCAAATGCCATTCAAATGAAAGCAGAAAGGGGAAATCCCGCTTCACTGGGGATAGCTCTGAAATGCAGAGAGAGGCTTTTCCTCTGAATTGTGTCTTTTGGCTTTCTTGCTGCAGAATGACACACAGTGTCTGTCTCTTGATCAATTTGTTTATCATTTGCTTGATTATCTTCTTCAATAGCAGGACAGGACAGGTTTCTCTTGTTAATCCTGTTAGTACTGGTGTTGGAGCAGAAATTTAGTTTATGAAAAACATTTGTGTATGCTAAACTTTCTTGTAGATGGTGCCTGTGAATACCAAAACATGGCCTGATATGTTTGAATTTTCTAGATTATTCATGAGCCGTGTATTTCCATCTGTCTGAGTCCTGCTCCTTGTCTCTCCCCATGCATAGTTACGTGCCAGCACCAGACTTTCCTTCTGGCTTGGAGAGCAGCTTGTGTGGCTCTTCTGAGACATTACCACAATGTGCTGATGGCACTTTGGAGGACCTGAGAGAGCAGCAAGCTGAGCCCTCTTCTCCATCCCCACCTCCAGGAACCAGCTCTGCTCCAGCGGCCGATGCCACCCTGCCCGAGGGAGCCCACCCTGGTGCGAGGGGCTGGAGAGCTGCCCCACCGCTTCTGCTGTGTTCCTCCTCCAGGACAGCTGATTGTGACCTCCCTCTCTTTAATGTTTTGAAAGTGATGTATGGCTAGAGGGGGATGTCAGAGCAGAGCACTGGAAGAGCGATGACCTCCCATGTATCTTCTGAACAGGTACCCAGCTAGCAGAGGCCCCACATGCCTTCCCAAGGCAGCCCCCCACCCCTCTCTGCACCAATCCATGCTATTTATCTTGTGGGGAAAAGATTAGTAGGTCTAAGAGGATCGTTTAAGCTCCACAGTTCACCCAGTCCTTGACCCCTGGGCTGGGATTTGCTGTGGGGCAGTGACTAATCAACAGCAACTTCAGTGGTGTGGTTTGTGTTGTGGATACGTCTCTTTGGGTGGAATGTATGGTCTCCATCTTTTCTGTCTTAGAGTTATTTGACAGTCTGGTGCTGTCTGATAAGTCTTTAGTTCAGTGAAATAGTTTTCTCTTCTCCTTCATCACCCACCCAATTTGGTCTTGGCTGTTTTGGGAGCCTGAGTGCTCCTGTGCATCTCTGAGATGGATTTGAGGTGTCCCCAGTGGATGTCAGGGTGGGTTTGTGGGTCCTGCCGTGGATACAGGGCTCTCGACTTACAGACTGCAGCCCGAACAAACTGGACGTGCTCAGGGGTGAATAAAGCAATGGCCTCTTGCAGTCCTCCTGCGGGTCATAAACCAGCTACCAGTATTTGCAAATCGCTAGGAGGTGCAAATCACAAGGAGTTTTTCCCTTCTTGGTCGGTTGACTGCTTCTCTTATTCCCTTTTCCTTTCCAGCTAGGTCCAGTTCTCTTCCCCCAGCATTTGACCCAAACCCAAAGGACTGGAGAACATTTAACTTTTGGGTGAGGTGGTTTGGGAACCACGTATCCTGATTTTCCAGAATGCAAGATGTGTTACCTCTTCATGCACTTTCCTGGGTTTTACCTGTTTTTTTCAGGAGCAACATTTGATAGTTCTTCTTCCTGCCCTCTCAGAAACTCCTCATTGGGCAAGCAGTGCAGAAGCGATGAAGTAGCGTTTTGCAGTTCTAGGTTTCAGCATCCTGGTTGCATCTGAGGACCTTAAATCTCTGGGCAAACAGACTTTAAAAATAGGCATCTTTTCAGTCTCCTGAAATAAGAGGGGAAAGTGGGGCAAAGAGATTTTGTGTTCTTGTTGAGGTTTTAAACCTGTCCAAAGGGGGTAAGGTTCTCCAGGCCGGGCTTTCGATAAAAGGGCAATGCCAAGAGGCCTGGGGAAGATGCTGGGAGCTTATTCCTGCTGGGGGCACGCAGGGGAGCCCCTTGGCCGTCCTGGAGGTGTGGGCCCTGCTGGGCATGGTGCTGTGGGCACTTGCTGACACCCAGGAGGTCTTTCCTCCTCTCGCTATCTTTTGCTTTAGGCTGTGATTTTGCTGCCCCCATCAGTCTGCTGGTTTAGGAACCTGCCTCCTTTGCCTGCGCGGTGCTCTCCGGGTTGGGGATGTGGCTGTGCAGCAGCGAGGGGTAAAGGACCTGGCCCCAAATTTCTCATCCCATGGGACCCCTTGGGGATGCTCACTGAAGCCTTGTGCATCCTCACGTGTATGTCTTGGGTCACAGGGACGTGGCCTTGGAGTGGCCACTGGGCACCATGTAGGTGAGGTCCGTGGTTGGTGTTCTCTTCATGCCTGAGTAAGGATTTCATCCAGACAGCCCATCCCAAACACCCAAATTACACCGTACAGTCCAAATTAAAATGGAACCCACTGAATTAATCAGCATTTACACAGTTTAATTGAGGAGGAAAAATGTACCTCATTGCTTGCATCATGTACCGTGTCCTTCTGCTCTCAGCACAGTGTTGTAGAATAGAGGTTATTGCCCCACCCCCAAGAATGTATTTCAAGAATGTGGTGAAAAAAATACAAAGAATATGTAACTTTTCTGGAAATATGATATTTCATGAGGGAAATTTAGAGGATAAAGTGACCAAATTCCAGACGAATACACACCAGTATTGTTAGCAAATACAACTCTCCGCAGGGCAAAAAAGAGTGGTATGCCAGGTTTAAATAGGAATTTATAGCCACAGACTGCAAATTACCTTATAAAATTACTGATACCTTCATAAAGTCATCAATTACATGTTTAGTCTTGATTGTCATTTATTGTACTCCTTAATTGTTCAGTAAACTTTTCTGGATTAAATGGTGTATTTCAAATTGACATGAAGCTGTTTTATGGATGTAAATTACCGTAGCATGTATTTTATGTACGGGACAACTGGAACAGCAGTAGAAGAATCTCTTATTCACTAGCAAAGGCAAAGTAGTGCTGGTGGTCTGACTTCTGCTCGAGGTAGTGTAGTTGTATGGAATAAGGGGTATGCAGGTAATAGTTATAAAGGACCCTTTAAATAGGGATTATTATTAGCGTGAAGTGTGACCACAAAGGCAGCATACAGACTTTTAATTGTTCATACTTTTTAAAATAGGAGGAGGAGGGAAAGATAGTAAAAAAGATTTTGAAAACTGGCAAATTTACACTGAGTCCAAAGTAGGTCTTCTGTTAAATCTTTTCCATGGCTCAACATGTTTGACTTTTTTCCTTTTTCTTTCGTTATTAGCATTTCTGCATTTTCTTATGAGGAGCTGTAGCCGCATTACATCTAACACAACCCTGTCTCACCATCTTGCCACCAAGCAAGTGGCTCTGTCTCCTAAGAGATGCTGGACTTTATGGGATTCACAACCCAGAATGCCCAAATCCCTTCTTTTCTTTGAAGCTATTCTCGGCATCTTGGGGTTTTTATTCCTTACTATTCTGTGGAGGCAACGTGATTCCTATCATACCATTGTTGATTGCATAAAATATTGCCTGAATCCAACGTGTTGCATTAAAATCTGCTGTCTGGGTGCTGTCTGATTCTGAGCAGAGTAGCTGTTGGGTTGCGTTTCAGCAATCCTCAACCGCAGCCAAGTTCGGAGAGACTCGATTTGGGATATCGGTGAGGGGTAAAAACCATGCAAACCTCTGCTGTGATTGATGGAGTTGAACACAGTGAGGACAAATATGTACAAATACTTGCCCAAAATAGTAGGGCCTCAATTCAGCTCTAGCTGGCAGACTTTTCAGCTTGACTTTCAAGAAACGTTGCTTGTAATTGACCTTCATGTGAGTAATCTGAACAGCCAATGCTGCTTTTCACAATGAGAGTTTCAAGTGGTAGAATCTCCCATCATATGTAAATTCAGTAATTTTACTATATTGTGAGTGATTAAACTTGACCCTCAGGGAGCCAAAAATAATGCCGTGTGACTGTCTTGCCTAATTAACACAGAACAAATGTGAAAATGTGTACATTACAGTAAATTGTGTGCTAATTGGCCTTAGAGAAATACCAAACATGAGGAAGAAATGGGCGTATAATTTCAAAGATATTTGAGAGGCTTTGCAGTCTGCTTGCAAATTGGAGGAAAAAAAGTCAATATTTGACAAAACCATTATTTGTTATGATTTATTCACTCAGCTCTAGTCTTGAACCTGGAAGTTATTGGCAGCTTCAGCTAAGATTCCTGCTGAGTATTTCTGCTTATAATGACTGCATACAGTATGTAGCACAATGCTATTTTTTGGCATAATATCATAAATAGCTATTTTAATTCTTGTCTCTATATGTGTATCTAGGGTTTGGTGCTTTTTTCCTTTTTCTTCTGAAAATACCTCTAGATGGAGGACAATATCCTGCTCCCCTTACTTAGGAGAATACTCCACTCAAGTTCAACAGGAGGATTATTCTCTTTGGGCAGAAACCCCTCTGCCAGAAGGCCCGTACATGACTTAAGTACTGGCTTAAGCAGAGAATAAATGTCCATCTGTGCAGGGTAGAATTTCATCTGTTGTCAGGGAAGTTAGATCTGACCCACAGACTCAAGGAATCTCAGATTAACTCGCTGTTGCTAAAATCACATCTCTTCTCCTCTGCTCTTTATCACTTAGGACTCAAGAGTTTACATTTCACATTTTCTTTACGCTTTTGCTATGTCTTAGAAATAGAACTGATTGAACGTGTCGTTCAAGCTTTAGAGGTAAATTCCATCTTTTCCTACTTTCTTTGGAGGGTGTTGGTCTCTTCTCCCAAGTAGCAAGGGATAGGACAAGAGGAAATGGCTCAAGTTGTGCCAGGGGAGGTTTAGATTGGATATTAGGAAAAACATTTTCATGGAAAGGGTTGTTGGGCATTGGAACAGGCTGCCCAGGGCAGTGGTGGAGTCACCATCCCTGGAGGGGTTTAAAAGGTGTTTAGATGAGGTTCTCAGGGACGTGGTTTAGTGCTAGAGTTGAGTTATGATTGGACTTCATGATCCTGAGGGTCTTTTTCAACCAAAACAATTCTATCATTCTCTCTCTACTGTGAGTACAGAAAGCCGAGCTTTGGGCCTTTCCTTTATAGCAAGTATACCCCAGAATTTGTTACTGGAATTGCAGTCTGATGCATTTAGTGTTGTGTCTTGGTGACAGCGAAGCCTTTTCTTTTGCCAGTAATATTGTAAGAGAGAGAAGGTCAAATATGTTCAAAATGAAATGGTGCAGTGTCATCAAACTGAAATGTTTCAATAATTTTCTTTGATGATTTCACCCGAATCATAATGTCCCTAAGAAACGTAATTTCTCAGAATTAGCATTTTTCCATTGGAAGGGCTGGAACCCGCATTATTTAAGAGCCTGCTCTTCCAGACTGCACGTGGGGACTTGAGGGGAGTTGTCAGGTGGGGGACGCAGTGTCCCCGGCAGCGCGACTCCTCCTGCTTTAGCAATTATTCGAAGTCGAACAGGTTCACTTTAAATTTTTGAATTTTTGTTTGATTTGCATTGCCCTCTCTGTGTCAATTTAGAATAGTAAAGTGCAGTACTTAAGCTCTCATCTTAAATTGTTTCTGCTAAGCAGGCAAATACATGTGACTTTTTTGCATCCCTCTGAGTTCTTCGGGATGTTTATGGGAGTTTATACCGTGGTATAGCTTGGTTCCTAGCAAACAATTTCATCTTGGTTGTTGCGAGGCTTAATTGCTCGTGGTCTTCTATCAAAAACTTTGTAGATGTTGCCGGTATTTTATGTCTGTCTGGTCAGCAGAGCTTTGTGGAGGCTCAGATCTGTGTGGTCAGAGAGGGTGCTCAGCTCTAGTTCTTGTTGACTTCTGATGGGACATTGTGGATACATCCAAGATCTCTGAAAATGCCATTTTTACATTCTTGAGCATTTGCAAATGAGTGAGAAACTGACAAAAATATAAAAAAAAAAATCTCTCTGAAGCCTTGCGAGCATGCAGCAACTCTTTCTCGTTGAAAAAATTACTTTCATTAATTTAATCATGTATATTTTAAGTATAAGTAGTCATAACAAACTCACAATAATAGAGTAATCTGCAAAACCAGAAAGATTGCAGTCACAGGAAAACTCTTGCATCGTTGCTGTTAAAAGTTTATAGGAAGGTAAGGTGTGACAGTCGTTAGTTTTGCGATGGAAGACAAGGATGACGTGTGTTACTGGGTTTGTGTCTGAATTTGGTGTGGTTTAATTTGGTTCTGCTGGGCTTATTCTGAGTGGAATAGTGGCCCGTAGATTCAGAGTGTGCTACTGCGAAGTCATTTCCACTTATTAAGCACTTAGAAAAATCCTCTTTGTTGCCATCAGGGGGAGCTTTTGAGATCTTTCAAGAGTGAAAAAAAAGAAAAGGAAAAAAAAAAAGAGGAGAAAAAAAAAGAAACGTCCCAGCTCAGAAACAGAGATCTACAAACCAGCAAGCAGCCAGAATCTTACCTGTGGCTACAACTAAGCCAAGGAAACCAGGGGAGCTGAATTCCTTAGACTGAAAAATTAGCAATATTGAGAGAGGATTTTTTGACTCAATCCACTAATATTTTTTATTATTATTATTATTATTATTATTAAAAAAAAAAAGAAAAAAAAACCAAACCAAAAACAGGAGTCCTTGGAACACTCAAAAGCCAAATCCTGCTCTGTTGCTACAGCTTCTGGAAGGCAAATGCTCTTCAAACAGCTTCACTCCTTTTAGCTCCTGATGATTCGATGGGGACCTTTGATGCAACATTTGGATTAGCTGCACACAACTGCACTGAGGGGGACCACAAAAGGGGGAGCCTGGCTGATTGCATAACTTTAAGAAAATAATAAGAGGAAAAGAAAGAATTAGAAAAAGAGAGAGTGAAAAAGAGAGAAAGAAAGCAAGCAATTAAAAAAAAATATCTGAGATTCAAGTTTCAAGACTCTTTATGTGCTGCAGAGGAGCATAAGGTTTACCAGCAAAGTGCAACGGGGAGTCTGAGAGGAGAAATAGCTTTCTCTTTTGCCAAGAAAAAAAAAAATAGGAATGTGTGTTTTGGACTGGACTGAGAAAGAAAGCTGGGGAGACTGCAAAAAGGGGGGTGCAGGATTTTTGTCACAGTGATCCATTCATCTTGATTGTCTTCTTTAAAAAAATAAATAAGAGGGGGAAAGTGACAGGGGGAAAGAGGAAGAGAGGAAAAGAAGCGGGGGTGGGGGGGGAAGAAAACAGCTAAAGTGTTTGAACCTCTGGAGCTATCTGCTCCTTCAGGCTGATTGATTAGTCATGATCCCTGCAGTTTTAATGGGAATCATTCAATTGGGAAGGTGGAGCACCCTAGAGTAGATTAGCATATTCTTGTTTACTCATCTTCTGAGGGGCTTTTTCTCTTTTCTTTCATTTTGTGGAGAAGAAGGGAGGGGGGGAGGCTGGGGGGAAGGAGGGGGTTGTNAGATTAGAGCATCTTTTGGGGGGAGGGAAATCAGTGGGTCTGAGTCTTGGAGAAAGCTGGGGGGTTGTTTTGCTGTTTTGTTTTGTGTGTGTGTGAGTGTGTGTGGGGTTGTTTTTTTTTTTTAAGAAGAAAAAAAATAAAGGGAAGAAAATCCAGCAGAGAAAAGAAGAGAGAGAGGAATTCCAGCTGTGGAGGAATAGAGGAGAAGAAGACAGATAGAGGAGGAAGAACAGAGAAATACATTTCAACCAAGGAGGAGTTTTGACTTATTTTATTTTTATTTGTTTTAAGGAAAAAAAAAATCTATAAGCAGGAAAAAGAAAGGAAAAAAAAAAAAAAAAAAAAAAAAAGAAAAGAAAAAGCAACTGAGAAGGGTTATAAAAAGAGCAAATACCAAGAAGGGTGAACAAGAGAAGAAAGTCAAGGCAAGGAGGAGCCCAAAGCTGGCAGATCGGGAGGATTTGCAGGGGAGAAGGGGGGGGAAGATTGGAAATGCAGCTCTGGAGTTTGCTGCTGCCTCTCGCGCTCCTCTGCACAGCCCTGGCCAGCGGAGCCGAATGTGGGACGGACGAGCGCTCCCGCAGGGCCCGGAGGGCGGCCAGGCACCGCCGCCCGCTCCGCGCCGCCGCCCCGGGCACCTGTGCCACCAGGTCGGCCCGGGGCAGACGCTCGGCCGCGGGGCTGGAGCCGGGGCACGGCCCCCGCAGGAGGCAACAGCGGGAGGTGAAGGGCGACGAGGAGTCCCTTACCCCGAGCAGGGCGCTCTATTTCAGCGGACAAGGTGACCAGCTGCGGCTGAAGGCAGATGTTGAGCTGCCCCGAGACGCCTTCACTTTGCAAGTGTGGCTGAACGCCGAAGGAGGACAGAGATCCCCGGCTGTCATTGCAGGTAGGGAGTTCGTCGTGCCTTGTGGCTGCAGCATCCCTGGTACGTGCCGGGAGCCGGCAGAACGGGCGGCTGTAGGCGTGCGTGTGTATCGGTGTACGCGTGTGTGCGTTGAACTGTGCCTGTGTGCCCCGCGGTGCACGTATGGGCGTGAGTGCGCGTGGAAGCACGCTCGGGTGTGTTTACTATCTATATATTTGGGGAAATACCAGAGCTCGGTGAACTGTCTGAAAGTAGATGCTCGCAGGAAAAAGTTATGTAAACTTTTGCATAGGGAAATGGCAGTAGCCTGGGTAGTTTCTTGATATCTGTGTGTACGGGTCAAGATGCAGGTAGGAGACAGAGCTCTTACGGGGAGTTTTTACCTAATTTTCCGGTTGGGAAACTGTAAATATACCATTTGAAAGTAGCTTGTGTGTATGTATGAAAAGAAACGTATGTGTCTAGTGTGTGGCTGCAAAGAAATGCATATCTAAGGTCCCTGCACGATTTCCTCAGTTTTATTAGCTTTTTAGTGTACTTCACTGTTACCTTTCTAGATGTAACGTTAGCATGTGGTTTCCAAAAAGCTATAAAGGAACTTTTGGCTATTGTGAAACCTCAGATGAATCAAATGAGTTTATAAAGTTCCCAACCCCTCGACACTCAGCTGGGGCTGGGACTAGCACTGCAGCTAGAGGATGTGTGGAGTATTTTTGTCTCCCCTTAGCAATGGCAAGTGTAACACAAATGATTGTAAGGTCAAATAGCCCTATAAAACCATTTAGTACTCAAAGCAGCTACCAGCGTAAGCTGTCTGAGCTGGAGAATAATGAGGAATACTGCACTTTTCTTATTTAAATTTTATGAGCCCATCACAAATTTGGGTCCTTTTCCCCCTGGTTTGCTCCCTCTCCCCCTCCCTCCCGCCACCTCCCGCCCTCTCCCCGCTTTAGTGATAAAGTGCAGCGAAGTTGTCGTGAAATCGGATACTTTTCGGAGGGTTACAAACCCTTATAAATGTTGACACATCCATCTTTGCTCTGAAGGAAGCCATAGGAAATGGAAATGTCCTTAAAAAAAAAAAAAAAAAAAGAAAACCAGTCAGAAACGAGTATTGGGGGGGTGCGGAAGACATGTTTTACAGTTCTTTTGGCAAGGAGATTCCCTGAAAGTACAAAGTTTCCATGTCCTAGGATGCCTTAAAGAGACAGGGAGGATTTCCCCTTCCCCTGTAACCGGAGTCTCTTCCGAGCAGCAGCAGGCAGCGGGTGCCGGTGGCACCGCGGCTGCTCCCGCCAGCCCAGCTCACCCGTCCCTGCCACCTCCCTTCCCTCCTGCCCTGTCCCCGACCTGCGCGACTGTCCTCTCGCTGGAGAAGTTGCTTTGTCCTAAGGAAAACAAGAACTAAGATGACCCCAGCAGCGTGTTTCCTTAACTTTCCCCAATCCCAGCCGCTCCGCTCGCTTGCGGGGAGGGGGACGCGGCGTGCGTGTGGCTGCCGGGGCGGGCAGGAGGTGCCGGGCAGGGGCTGGTCCCCGTTGCCTTGAGTAGGACAGGCAGAGGAATGATTTCATAGGTGAAATAGGTTATTACTTGCTTTATTACCCTTGGCTTTCTCATACTCCGCTCTTCTGGTTCCCAGTCTTAACTTAAACCCCAGGGCTCAAAGTGCTTCCCTTTCAAGTTAGGAAAGGCAGAATTTGGGTTTGCACATTTCTCATCGGGGCAAAACACGGTCGGTGTGTGTTTTAATGTGTTTAATCCAACACCTAAGACCTTGTGTCTGTCTTTGGTGCAAGTAGCTCTAATTCACACGATAGGGAACCTAAACAAACATGCACAAAGATAATTTGTAGTAAAATACTTTAATTGGATGGGGGAGGTTGGGTTGTTGCCTGTATAAAACACTTGACCCATTTTATGCATGGAAATAACACTCCGCTGTGAAAAATGAAAAGAAATGCCCCAGTTTAGCACCGTAGAGCTTGCAGCTCGGCTCAGGAGGACTTTGTGATTTTGATTTTTATTTTTTAAGCTCCCCTTCCCCCCCTCGCATGCACTCTTGAAGAGGAGCCAGGTTTGGCTCTGTGTGTAAACACCTGGAAGAGGTCCAAGAGGAACTCACTCGGAGTATCCTCTGCACACCACAGCCTCCCAGACCTGCAGCAAGCTTAGGGAGAGATTACGCTTCCCTCAATGAGGAAATCGAGGGTTCTGGCTGCCAAAACTCTTGGCTTTCTCATTTTCACTGTTTTGGGATGTGACAGACTCAGGAGCCCTGTTCTGCCATTGAAGCTGCATCCGTAGGACCCCACTGAAATCAAGAGCCCTTCTGGGGGCTTGTGGGGGGGCAGGGACTGGGTCCAATTTGCTGACAGTGCCAGAAGTAGGTTTCTCCCCGACTTTCATCGCAGTTGCAAAGTGGGAAACTGTGATTGTCGGATCTGAGGGAGAGGGCAGGGCTGGCTGGAAGACACCTTTTTTTTGGAGTCCTCCTTGCATCTTCATCTACTTTCTAGCCCCCCACCCTCTGCCTGTGTTGGCTGCTCCCCTTCCCTCCCTCCTTGCTGGCATGTGAGTACTCACTGCAATTTCTATAGGAGCCACATGTGTGCCTATAGGGGAAGCCTGTTGAGTCTGTTAAAAATCTCACGTAGGACCCGAGTTGTTATCAGCTTCTATGCCTGAGCCCTGATATATCAGAGCTCTTCTGCTAATCCAGGCTACAGGAGTTTCTGTTTCTCTCTGGAGCCAACTCTCCTTACGTCACCCTCTGCTGCAGTATTCCATTTGTTTTCATAAACGGCTAATTTTACAGCGCTGTTAAGTGGGTTCGTCATTGTGCCGGGCCATGCCCTGTCTCTGATGATAGGCAGTCCTCGGTGCCTGGCTCTGCCAATTTTCGCGCTGGTTGGCAGGGATGTTATTGCTGCCCTGTTTGACTTCAGCGATATCTGTTCTGGCATTTGTCAGGGAAAGCTGTTGGGAAACTGGAAGTCTGACCCATTGATCTGTGTTACGCAAAAGCTCAGAAGCGTTTTGGGAGCAGGGCTGTGCTCGGTCGGTGCGGCTCTGCAGCCCGGGCAGCGCTCGGCTCGTTCATACCCACCTCCCTCCCCGGGCCACACAGTTCTTGGACAAACACTCCTTGGATGTTCATACCTACCACACAGCACAGTACATCCCTCTTACAAACACACACACACATGTGCACGTGGTATTAATCATCCAAGTTTGTGCGCTTTCCCCTGTGGAGTCTTTGAATGCATCTCTGGTTGTGAACGAAGGAGTTAAGGTCCGGACTGTAGTCGAGTTAGGTGTAATAATACACACGCTGTGCAAAATAAGACGCTTCAAAGCACCGTTGACCTTGCTTCTGTTGTAATCAAAGATATTTCAGTTCTCCTGTGGAAATGCAACTCCATCCTGAGAAACAGGATCCCTGTGAGTCCCTCTCGGTGTGTTTTCTGGTGTACGGCTCAGGAGCGGGATAGCTCATGTTTTTGTAGGAAGGAGAGATTGACTCTTTACTGGCTGGGAGCTGAGAGGAGCGAGATGAATGATCGGCGGCGGGAGCTGGAGTAAGAAGGCGTGCCTGCTCCAAAGAGTGAAAGCTATTTGTGTTTTGGTTTGTTTTTCCCTTCTCGCTTTCACTCTCCTCTGTCTCTGTTCCTCTGCCTGCCAACAGAGAGCATGATCCCAACTTAATAAAGCTTCATATGTAAGGGAGTGCCTATGTTTTCCCAGCTTCGGTCCTTGGTGAACATAAAACTGCAGCAGAATCCAAAGGGAAACAAATGCCAAAATCAGCACAGTGGAGCTCACATAAAGCCTCAGCTCTTGCATGTGAGAGACTGAGAAACATCTGTGTTGAGGTCCAATAATTGGGCAATTATAAAGATATGTAATTGACACTGTGTAGGTCTGTTCCTTGTGCAGGGTTTAAGAATATATATTTATTTGCGGGGGGGGTGTGTAATTTAGTTCCCTTGTGAAGTTTTGGAGTCTGATATTGAATTAATACGCTTTGGACGGAATCGGTGAGCCGATCCTTGTATTGGGGGTGTTGAGAACTTGGGGACATCTTCAATAGAGAGCTTACTCTGTGTTTCACTGGCATTAAAATAATTGGTAGACAGATAATGCAGCATTTTGTTGTCTACAACATCCTGTTGTCTTTTCATTGCGTGGATTTTCTTGTTTTGATCTGTAATGAAGTATGAGAATGAAGGACTACAGAATAAGTTGAACATAAAGCTTTTGAGTTCTGTCATTTCGTTAGGGCTGGCATGTCCCTGGGTGATGGGTAGGATGGGCAGAGGAGATTGATGGCTGGACCAAAGTGCCAGGAACGTGAACATCTGCCCAGATGTTCCTTCAGGGTGACGAGCCTCCAATACACCATTGCTGAAGGCTACAAGTAGCTCTGTGGCTCTGGCTTCCCTGTAGATGGGTTCAAATGATCAGCCACTTCATCATTATAGATCTGGATAAGGCGTGACTAATAGGCCACTGAAAAAATATGGCATAGCTTGTCATTTCCTAAATATTTGCATTTGAACAGCACATTTCCTTCACCCTGCAGAAGCTGAGGAAAAATATTTTTTCTTTCCATATGACTTCCAATTTTAAGTGGTCTTTTGACCAGCTACACACGAGAGTCAGAACAGAGCAGGTATAAGAAAGTTTGTTTTGTTTTGTTTTTTTTCTTAAAGCACTTACTTGTAGGCTGCTCTAATTAATAAAATGGTAATAAAAGGAAGAGAGAAATTTGACTCTGTGTCAGATGGTAAATTTAGATTCCTAAATGATGTATGGCTGTCTGCTGTAGGCACGGAGATGTGTCCCAGGCTGAGCTCGCCTTTCCAAGCTTCATTTCGGCCTGATTTATTTCAAGCCAGCCTGTTTCAGTTAGAAAGACTCGTGCGAGGCAGAAAGCAAGCCGAGGGGATGGTGTTTGGAGAGAGCAGGAGCAGGGCTCTCCTCAGGGATCCGTGGAGACGTCTGGAGAAGAGCAGAGAAGAGCTGCGGCGGGAGGGCCTCAGCGGTGAGCATGAGAAGCAGCCCTTGGAGAGCCTTCGCACGCTAAACCATCGCAGAAACACGAACCCGGTCCGTGATTCTGGTGCCTGAAAGTTATCGCGTCAGATTGAAGCTGCTCTCCAGGTCCCCACGGCACTAGGGGAGCGTTGCAGAGGTGCCCACCATCACCCCCAGCCACGCGTGGGATGCGCTTAAATCTCAAATCCCAGAGCTCCCATTGAGCTGCTGGGAAGGGCGTTGCTGGCTCCCCGTGGACACAAATCCATAAAGGTAGGTGCCTCTCGCATTTCTCGTGAAGAACAGGACAGGTCTCTGCTTTCAAAGAGTGTTCGGCAGTCCGGTCGTGCTGGTCCCATGAGCTTCGTGTGTTCATGAGCCTTTGCCTAAACTGGGAGAGATCCTTGGTTGGGTCAACAGCATAGAGCTGAACCACCGATGGGCACATCCCTGGGGCCTGACCCTGGTCAAACACAGCGGGGACACGCCAACTGGGTGGAGTGGGGATTTTTGGAGAAATGCCTTGTTTGGAGACCAGGTCTGGCTCCATCAGGACATATGTGCCGAGCTCCTCAGGGTTGTCACAAGATATGCGGCCACAATGGCTGTCTGAGCAGCTTTAGGACAAAAATACTGCAGAACCAATGGGATTTCGGTGCTCTCAAGACCACGGGATTGACTGAGCGCTTTCACCTTGGGTTTCCATTGCTCATGCTGGCCTGAGCCAAAAAAAGAGCCAAAATCTAGTGGCTTTTTTCAAAAAGACATGTTGAAAAAAAAAAAAATAAACCCTTCCGTGACTGGGGTCAACCAAAATGTTCCTGTATAACAGATTTGCTTCCAATTTTACATGGTTTTTTTTCAGCTCCTCTTTTCTTTTTTCCGATGGAAATTATAAGAGCAGAAGCAGAGAAGGGACCACCTGGGTTGCCAAATTCAGCCCCCTGCAGTGTTTGGGATATAACAGGAGATAATTAGTCCAAACATTGACAGAATATCCACTTTGTAGGTTTTGATATAGCACAGGCCACAGAAAATTTGCCAGTGCTTAACTATAAACTAGAGATCTTTAGCTAAGACCAAGAGCCACGACTACAATGTAAGACAGGAAAAGAGAAGGACAGATTGACAACATCTTAAGTACCTAAAATCCAAAGGTTGGCTTAGAAAAGTGTTAAGTATGAGAAAGAAAAACATTTGCTGGTAAAAGATATCAGCTTTCTTATTTTCAGAAAGTTAAAAAAGAATCAGGTGTTTTGACAGTTTTGAAACTTCTATTTAAATTTTCAGTTAGAATATCTGCCAAAACTGATTCTTTTCCCACAGATAGTCTGTTTTCATTGATTTCACTTTTTCCTGAGAAAAATATTTTGTCAAACATTTCCCACCCTTCTCTGGTCTTAGTCTGTGTGGCAGTTCCTACATGGCGTCGTAGTAGGAATGAACGTGTTCACTTTATTACATTTCTATTTCTTCAACTCTTGTATTCCAGATTATCTGAAAATGCCTCAGAAAAGCCTTGTTTGATCAAAACCCTCTGCATTTTTCTCTCAACTATATCAGCTAGTCTAATATCTTCTTTTTCTTCATTTAGCCTCCTCTCTCAATACTACAACATTTTTCGTCTAATGCTGTCTTTACATGATCAGTATTTATTTCTCTTTCTATTTCAAATATGCAGAATATATCAGGCTTTTTTGTTTCCCGGGTTCTGGGCATTCTCTTCATGCATTGTTCTGGGCACAAAACAATTGACTCTGCTGTCCTTTTTCTTTGTTTATTTTCCCCAAAATGGGAGTTCTAAAAACGAAGGTGTACCTCTGACCTTATCCTTCCATTGCTCTATGGGTATTTCCCTACCTTGGGGTAGCTGACATCTGGATATGATTCTTAGTTTTATTTCTGTGGAGAATAAATGCTTGATTGTTTTTCTGCTAATTTCTGATTGTCCCTACGTTTCTCTCCATTTTCTCTGGTGTGAGCATGCACACACACACACAATTTCCAAAGCACCTTTGATTTTTTTCCGAGATCAATAGAGCATTTAAACTCCAACGATCAAGGAAGAGCAGCTTGTTTATTCCCCATATATTCTGACACAAGTGGCAGATCTTGTAAACTGCTTTGATTTGATGTTAGTGCCTATTATAAAGTTTATTCTCCCCAGAGCCATCCATGAAGTCAAAGTCCTCTTATTCTGAACATGAGCAAAGCAGAACTCAAAAAGGTGAATTACTATAAAAGGAGTTAAAAGCAAAACAAGTGTAAGAATTTGCTTTCCTTTCTCCTTGTTCATAGTGATCAGAACAATTTGCTTAATTTGAGGACTGTTCAACATCCATGAGGTTGACAGCACCAAGCGGGGGTGCAGGATGTATCACAGTTAAAACTGTGAGCAAATATAAATACAAGTCAGATTGTCCCTTGGTGAGAGTGGAGCTGGATTCATGGTGTTAGATTTATGCAGGCAGCATAGATTTTATCCTAAACCTGTTGAAGATCGTGAAGAAATACCATTGACCTTGGCTGACTCTGACTTAGGCTCTGATTTCAGAGTCTCTTCTGCATCCCTTCTCTGCAGCCTAGACCCTTCCATGGTCCTTTAACATCCTTTATTTTGCTGTCCTTGCTTTGGGTGTAAGAGAAGAAAAATTGCAAAACCCTAACATCAGAGATATTGGCCAGGGGAAGGGGACACGGACACGTTTATTTTAGTTGTTTATGCTATACTCCAAGTCCCACTTTGGCCTCTGTCTCTTTCAACCTTTCTCTCTCATTCTTTTCTTGTTTTTTTTTCTTTTTTCTTTCCTTTTTCCTTTTTCTTTTTCTTAATTCAGTGTTAAAATGAGAACTTATTCAAAACAACACACTGTCCCGTGTCGTGTTTTGCTGGGTGATGTAAGTGTGTAACTTTCCCGTCCAATCCCTCCACCCTCTCTTATCACCATCCTGGTCTCAGTTCCTTCTCTACTATCTGGTGTCCTTGATTCCCCCGTCGTTCCCTTCCTCCTGCTCCGCACAGTTGCTGCTTTTCTCCTCCCCAGCAAGCACACACCTCGGGTAACCCTGCGCTCTCTGTCAGTCTCATCTTCTTTCCCCGCAGGAGGGTCATGTCCCTTTCTTGGGGACCAAGGGTGGCCACCAGCTTGGTGGCTCCAGCCAGCTGGTGTTGGAAGTGCTGTGGGAACAGCGGGGAAGCAGGCTGGGTGTTTGTGTGCTTACTCAGGACATATGCTTATGCATATTTTCTGGGAATTATTGATATTGTTCTGTTTAATATCCATCCTAGTGGTACACAAACAAGGAGCGAGCAGTTGTTCTCCCAAAGAGGGAACGGGGGCGAAGCGAAACTGAGAAGCATCTGGAATTGGCCTGGTGAAGCAGCATCTGAGAGAGGTGACACCAGCTCATGAAAGCAAAAGAATTGCTGTGTTAGAGAAGAAAAGCACTCTGTTCTTTGCTGGTTAACTCCTGGGGTCTGGTAGGCTTTGCTTGAGTCTTCCTTTTGAGTGATGCTTAGGGCTCTTTTATCTCTTCTCCTTCCTCCCCTCTGCTGTGTTTTTCCTCCTTTCGCTTATCTAATTTATTGTCTCTTTATTTGCTTTAAATCACTTGCCCATATGGATTTCTCTCCTCTGACCCATCTTCCCCTCCCTCATCTGATTCCCAGGAGTCCTCTGTCGTCATGGAATTGGGAGAAGCGCAGCCCTGTTCCCGCCATGGAGCGTCAGCTGCAGGCTCCTTTCCTCCTTCTTTTTCTTCCTTTCCTATTCTCTGCTGTTAGTGTTGGAAGCATATTCTCAAAGATCACCCATTGGATTGGGGAAAGAGATCTTATCACTGTTATTTTGTTTGTTCTATTCGAAACAGGGAAATAAATGGAAAGGAAGGGCCTTCACTATTAGCAATGTTACTTAGTTTTGAGCGTAGGGTTTTGTTTTCTCCTGTACTAACGTACCTAGTACTGTTATTTTCCTTTATCGTTACAGTAAGATTGTGGTTTTGTAGTCCTGATAACTGCCTCAATGCATCCTGCTGATGGTGGGAAGTTTCTCCGGCGTGAGAGAACATTGCCCTTAAAATCAGGGAAACTGAGAAACAGAGGGATGTCCCGATTTGTCCAAGATTTGGCAGCATGTTGGTGACAGAGCTAGAAACCGAGCCCAGCAGGCTCGGCCTTTTGTGAAATACCTTTTTTAGGAGCTGTGATAGTTATTCATCAGCCCTGGGTTGTGTGAAGTCCACACACCCTGATTCCTGTAGGATGTTTTGTTGTAGTCGCTGATGGTTCCTCGCTGGGTAATTGTTGTACTGAGCTGATGGTGGTTATGGTCTTCCACCTGGTGTCACCCTGTTGAAAGCACTGGCAAGATTGGGGACGGGTGAAGAAGACACCTTGTACGTGTGACATGAGCTCTTTGGAGATGGCAGAAAAATCAGATGGTCTGGAATTAATATCTCTGACGTAGACTTGTTGGCGATGTTTGAATCGGCATGAATTATTGTATTTCTCAAATGGAACAGCCCGTAATGGGAGAGAAAAGCAAATATCACTGAAGCCCCTTAGTCCAGAGTGCGCTCATTTAAATGGAAATACTTTGATATCTTTGATGCATCTGCACATTGATTAATATATTGACTTGCAGAAACAGCTTACTAAGCGTGTTCCTAAAAAACGCCGAAAATCTGTCTCCTGATATCTCAGGTTATTAATTAAGGGCAAAAGCAACTTGTTTACTCCCTAGTTAAATACGGACTAGGTGAGTGGTTGCAGAACGGGCTTTGCACGTGTTAGTGCCCTGGACTCTTTCGGGGAGGGGTTATCATCTAGTACACGCTCTCATGAATAAAAAACCAGTGTTTCTGTCGGGAACAACAACAGGGAGGGTGTACAATCCACATAATTTTGTTCTGGCTTCAGCAGCATCTGTGCTTGTACAGACTGAGGCGCTAGGGCTGAAATCCAGCGCTTGCATTGCTACCGTCTCACATCGCACCTGTCTTCTGGATAAACAGAGCAGCCTCTCTGAGGTCGAAACAGCACCTTTCGCCAGTGATCATTTAATGGGAATTACTTTCCGCGTGAACTAGACAAGAATTGGAAGGCTTCTGTGCTGTAGCTTGTGAATGGAGATGTTCAGGGAGAAAAAGCAAATGTTAACGAAATGCATTACGCACGTGATTTTGAAACATGTCCTTGGCAGAAGGAAGGGTGAGCAGTGCAAGCCAGATTCTGCTGTTGAACACACCGATGTAAACCTAGAGTAAGCCCGTTGGAGAGGAAATCAAGGGGGCTGCCCCAGCCCGATGAATGTGTAGAATTTGGGGCAGAGACAGAGTGCGTGCAACGGGGAAAATGAACAAGCTGAGGAGTGGATGTCGTAGAGAGCAACCTCTGAGCACCATCACCACTGTTGATGGTTGAATTTGGGTGTGTAATGGGTATGGTGATGCAGTGGGAAACATTTGTACAATGTGGGGTTGTTTTTACTTTTTGGAGCATTTTCTGGATACACCTATCGTAATCCCTCTAGACTGTGAAATTAGGCCACGTACTGGTTTTACAGTGAGCCCTTTGTGTTTCTGGCAGCAAACACTTCTGAACTCTGCTCTCCAGTCTTGTGGCTGTAAACTCCTTCACCCACTCCCATACTGTCCCATCTCCAGCAATAATATCCCCTCCTCTGTTGATAAACAAACACCCCCAGAGGAAGTTCACAGGAAGAATAGTTAATGAAAATCAACCGCGCAGTCAGGTCCAGGCCGTGGGTTGCCGCCTGTTTCCTACTCTACATCTGCTTGTAGGAGTTGCCTTGATGAGATGTCTGCCTGTCTGTCTAACCATGAGTCTTTTTCTTCTTTTCCCGTCCTCATGGAAAACGCAGAAAATAAAAGAGGGAGTAAAATTATAGTCTCAATTTGCTTTAAAATCAGCATGGACAGTATTTGGGAACCCCAAGCAGGGAGACTAGCTTCAATGAACTTGCAGAATTTCTTCTTGAGAAATCCACTCATTTTTGACTGGTCTTTTTTTAAACACTGGAATCTAGATTCAGGCTTCAGGCAAAACTGTTGCTGTTGAGTTGTGCAAAGGCTGGAAGAGGACTAAAACAGCCCAAAGGATAATTGTCCTACTGTAGTCTGAGCCAGGAGGCTGATACATCTGTTGTCACCCATCTCTCTCACGGAGCCACCAGTGTAAGGAGGTGGGAGTGAGCAGGACCCAAGGAAATAGGTAACTGTGCAGTCACCATGAGCTCTAGAGCAAGGGAAGGGAAGGGATGACAATGGTGATGGAAAACACAAAACGCTTTAACTTGCTCCAGAGGTCTCCCAAATCCCTCACAGCCCAGGGCAAACCCAAAAAAAGTCTGTTTACTTGTGGCTGCTCCTGGGTTGTGCCTTTGGTACTGCACCTTGGTGGCCTTAAGTAGAAGGCGAGGGAATTGCGGGTTTGTTTCCTTCAGGAGACACGAGGATCCTTGTATAAAGCCTTTCTGGCTATTCGCAATGTGTGAGTAAAATCACCAAATTAAAGAAAAGCTCTGGGAGTGGTGGAGGCAGCACTGGTGAGGGCTGTGGCTTCTCACTTGTACAGAGCTGTGGTATCGATATAGCGCTCATGTCACTGTCCCAGGCTCGCTCTCTTCCTTAAGGAATGTCTTTGGAAATTGGGAATGAGGGAGTTTTAACAGATTTAATAGATGTGAAAGTTGTAGTCCTACTTTTAGTTCTAAGAGCCTTGAAGGTTTAGATGTATTACAAAAGGTTTCCAGTGCTGGCACAATTTCCGTACCTTAAAATAGGATGGTTTAAAATAGTCTTATCTGTTGCTTTTTGTTGAAAGAGCTGTTTCTCTTATTGTACAAATATTTTCTGGCATGTAATTAATAGCCTTATCTGTAAGACTATTCCAGTGTGGTCTCTCCACCTGCCACCCCAACAGGGGGGAAAGGCAATCAGAAATGAGCATTTCATATTGCAGCATGGACAAATTTATCCGTTGTTGCACAGTCCCTTTGCCTGTGAGCAGATTAAATAAAGCAGGGGGACAGGGTGGCGGTGGAAATGGACCTGATTTATACTGGTGAGCTTCCTTCAAGAATTCCAGAATAGCTATCAACAGTTCCTCCTAGGAGGGATATTGAGCGATTCGTTCTTGCCCTTTGAAGAGCTCTGAATTAATGAAGAGCGAAGTATCTTCTGCTCGTATTTGCGCTGGGAAAGACTGGAATTCCCCAAAGTCCTCTTGCTAGAGATGGTTTAATCAAACAGACTGTTTACATTCTGTGTCTCACCAGAGGCAATGCTCAAACAGGGGTGGTCTTCAGCTATACGCTGTAATACTAAGGGTTTATTTTATTTTCTTTCAAACATCAGCATACCACCAGTTTTACTGGGAGATGGCCGTATCCAAACACCTGCAGGCTCCACGGAACAGACCGGAGCGGGAAACAACAGCAGCTGCATCTCACAGAGGCAAAATGACACTGCCAGGGGTCTGTGCTTCTTCTCCGAAGGTTTCTGCAGGGTTGGGATTTGGCAGCAAAGGTGGTCCAGGAGCACTTGTGCTCGTGGAGGAAAACACCTTGCAGAGGTAGGAGCCTGAGCGCCGGACCAAACTCTTCCCTCTGCTTCAAGCGCTGATGGCAGAGGCAGAGAAACATGGTGTTTCTGCCCCAGCCATGTGTTTTGTCTCACACTGTCATGGCCAAACTATTGTAGCGACCAGTTTCTGTGCTCTGATACTTAGAAGGCACTAAGTGAAATGGGAACTGTGGATTTCATGAGAGAGAGGGGAAAAAGGAAATGAGACTAGAGTAGCTCTTCCTGCTATTGCCCCTCTGCTTCAGGATGAATGTCTCTTGCACTTATATCTAGAAACCAACGCTTTACGGCACATCTGTATGTCTGAAATGGGCTACAAACCTTGAGTCAGGATCTAATCTTGTGTTCAGATACAGGGTTTTTTAAAAAAAATACTTCGGTATCTTCTGGAAGTGATGTATTTCCGCTCCCCATGCACAGGATTTTCTGTGCATCGAGGAGGATGCACGTAAGTAGACAGTGAGGCCAACATTCTTCCAAACCCAAGCAATCCAACCAGCTGTTCGGCAGGGATGTTATTTGTTGAGAACTGCCAATGTGTTCAACACGTGGTGTCTTTTGCACTGACAAGTTCGCAGCCTGGCTTTGATGGGGTTTCTCTGACACTTGTCAAACACTGGGGACACTTGTCAAACACTGGCGACAGGGCAAGTTTTGATGTGAAAATTATTGTAGAAGGGCATTGCAAAAAGATGTTCTGCAAGGAAAGGAGAGACAGAGACTCTCTGGCAGAGGAGAAAACAGGGATTTGCAAAGGGTTTCTTTTTGGCTGGCGGTCGCGGGAAGAGAACAGAGATTTCCTTCAGCGATAAATTAGATGCTTTGGGAGAAAGAGAGTGTTTGTGTCAGCGGTGATGAAACTGCTATGTGAGAGAGAAGCAGGCTCCCTCTTCTGCTAATGCAAGCTGCTTGTTTTGTGGCAGAGTGGTTGGAGGTGCATGGGTTGCGCTGAGATTTTAGCTCCTACGTTGCAATTGCTTTGCGGTGCCTACAGCTCTGTCTTTTCTGTCTGTGAAGGTGCGATAGTGGTTCTCAGCAGCCCTTGAGATGCTGTTTGTAAGGATGGGGTAATAACATCAGTTCAGCAACAGCGATCCTGTAAATGGCAAATGCCACTCCATGGTGCCAAAAGGAAGAAATGCTCAGCCAATAGGTCCCGTTGGCCAGGGTTGTGTTCGGTCCCTGCAGTGCTGGGCTGTGATAAAGAGAAGATTCAGGTTGTGGGATGCCAAAGAGACAAAAAGACAGAGGTATATCTTGCCAATCTCACACTTATCTATTTGTTCCATCTTTTTTCTCTTGACTTGTGTAAGCTTGTATTCAGGAGTATCCCAGGTATTTATTTTCCCCTACTGAAAAACAGTGTGACTCTGGCCACGTTCCTTCCTATTCGGCACAATGCAATCTTGGCTCTTTACTAGTTAATATTTTCTGTCAACAACCTGCAAGAAAACATAAACTCAGTGCTGATAAAATTTGCAGATGTTGCAGAGTTCAGGGAGTGGTAAACAATGACCAAAACAGGACTCTCTTTTGGGTGTTTTCAAAAATTGAGAACATGCAAACAGTATGCATTAAAGCCAAATGTGAAGTCATACGTATAGAAAAATGGGCAGCAGGTCAGATGCAAAGGTTGGATGGTGGGGAAAGAGGCTTTCACCTGGAAGCTGAATGTGTAGGAGTGACCACGCGTTGGAATAGATAAAGCATGTAAATGTGAGCTGCCAATGTGATGCTGTGGTCAAAGTTTTGGAGTCATCGTTGGCTGTGGAAACAGGGAAGCGTTGAACGGGACAGGGGAGGTTCTGTTGTCCTTGTGTTGAAACTGGAGTGGCTGCTGCTAAAGCACTTTGTCCAGTCCTGGTGCCCACAGTTTAAGAAGGATGTTGTATGAAAGAAGATTTAGAGGGGGAAAAAAAAATAACCGTGATAATAATTATAGGATTTGTAACAAGACTTGAAGTATTTGACTCAGAAAGATTAAGAGGTGGCTTGATCGTCATGATCTTTAAATGTATGTTTGGGGAATATTAATCTGATAATTGGAGGTTGAAAATCTAATAATAGAGGATGTGAGTAAATCCAATGGATGCACATGGAGGCTAAGCAACTTCAGAACAGAGAAAAAATACAGTATTTTAGCTTTAAGAGTAGTCAATCATTGAAAAACCTTTCCGAGTAGAGTGGTGGAATATCTGTCACCATAACTTTCAAGTTAAAATGTAGTGGTTTTCCAAATTACAAGTTCTTTAAAGAGGAGTTAGTTCAGTCCTCACCTGTATTATGTCTGAGCACTTCTGTAATGTGAGATTATTCTGGGGTTTTCAGCTATTATTGCAATAATAATTGAAGCCAATAGTAAAACACAGGTAACACCAGGATGCTTCCTATTTCAAACCTTTTAATTTTCCAGTATTTCTGTGGGTTCTCCTTAATAGTGATAGGGTATTTCTAATCACCATAGTATTCCCACCTCTTTGTAGTGTCTTCTGGACATTGCTATCGTTGAATCGTCAGGCTCAGTTTCATATGATGTTGTTGATCTTATCTAGGTTTTGTCACTGAGCATTGACTTGGCTTTTCCCCTTCAAAACAGTCCAGTATGCCAGTCTGAAGACAAGTTGCAAAACAAGACTGAAATCTTTTCTCATTAAAGATAGTACCAGTTTTACTGTTGACTTCAATGACGCCAAGAATTTCGCTCCAGAATACAACTTTGGGGAGTGAGGTCGAGGTTTCCTTCTGGAAGCTGGAGCATTGGCGAGGTCGGGACTGTGAAGCTAGCACAGCAATCGGCCTTAAAGATGTGAATGAGAAGGCAGAAAATAAGCTTGGGACGACTTTTGCTTGTCCTCTCTTTGCTGGGTGGTCTGTGTTGCGGTCTCAGGGCAGAGCAGCGGTCTGGAAGGGTATGGAGGTTGTGTGCTGAGATGACCTATTCCTGGGACTTTGGCCGGGTTGCAACCAGAAAATATAGAGCAAAGACCTATCAAAGGTAATTAGTGTTCTGAGACAGGATTTTATTTCATTTGAGCCACGCTCAGCTGGAGACTGTTTCTCCAAATTCAGGTTTAAGCCAAATGCTTGAAATGCCCCAGTCTGCTCCCTCTAAGCACATGTACATATAGGCCTATGCACAGAGAAAGTAGTACGTATACATGCTATTTTGTTAGTCTCTGTTACTTTGGTTCCAGGTTTAACCAAAAGTGGAAGGGCTGAAATAACATAAGAAAGGTTGGACATACGATATTTCCTGCTGCTCAGCTAAACACGAGAATTGCCAAAAATCTTCCAAGGTAGCTTGTTTCTTTTACATTTTTCTCCCAGTTCTGCAGGCTTGAGAAGGTCAATTACTTTTGAGAAGCGTTTGACTTTGGCAACGCTTATGGAAAGCGAAGTAGAATTACGGCCTTTTTGAGGTTTGCCCATCGCTGTCCCATCTTGTCCTTTAAGAACGAAAGGCTGAATTTTCAGCTACAGCCTTCGGCTTAATAGGTGTGAATTTGTTTCTGTGCACTTCTAAGACTTTGTGAGTACCTGTGTGAGAATTTGTTTTTAGATGTCTATTTATTTGTGCTCACAGATCAAGCGATCACTGATATTTGTAGAGCAGAAATACAGGCTCAGGTATTTGCAAGAGGAAAATCATACCAAAACAAATGAAATAGGATTCAAACTGAGCAGAAAAATAGAGGTCTAAAATTATATACTTAGGTTAGTATGTGGTGACTACAGCCTATCTGGAATGCATACTCTAATAGTTATAACCTGGTAGAGAGGCAGGGTTTTTTTCAGCAAGATGTTTCCTAGAAAGCAGAAACATCTCTGTGGTTTGTGTATGGGTTTGGAGCTTGTATGCAAGTATGGAGCGGGGAATTTGAGGCATGAAATAATCATGACGAGAGAAGGGCCGGATCCCTTTCAAAAGCGACAGCAGCAAACAGGCACCATCAGCTCCGTTCTGCCTGCTGTTACTGCACGCTGTTCTGGGCATTGCAGCGGAGACGGTTCTTTTAAGGTTGGTAAATTCCTCAGTTGTTTCTATTAGTAGAGGAAAGATGCAGTCATATGAGAAAGCCAGATGCAATAAGATATTTGAGCCTGGATAAGATCTTAAGATATTTTTACAATAAGATATTTAAGTCTCACTGAGGCAAAGACCTTGCATGGTATGAATCAGTGTAAATGCACTGGAAAGACTCGGTTTTGAGCTCACGAAGTATCTGCCCAAGAATGTTCTCAAAATCCAATTAAATAACTAGAACTGTTTCATGTGGAAATGCCCCTCAATTACAAAGACAAGTCTAAGCTATCATGATGTGATTTTTACAGCCTCCTTGCAGGGTGCCCTAGTTTGCATTCATGGAATTTTTTGTTTTTGTTTTGGTTTTGTAATAATGTGGATGTTGGCCATCTGTCTGATCCTGGAAAGGTTGTAAGGTTGTCCCCGCTCCCCAGGTTCTCTTCCCGCTCCCTCATTGATCATAATGTTTGATTTAGGTGCCACTAGATTTCCTTCTTTGTTCTCCAGCCCTCGCTTCCCCCCCCCACAAACACACATGCATTGTGCAATGGTGTAAAAGCTCTTGTCTCTGCAGCTGGGAGTAGTAACTGCTCAGCTGGTTCCAGTGCTGCCCTAAAGCTGCTGTAAAGGTCAGAGACAAGGGAATTCTAAAGCGCAAAACAAGCTGTGGTGTTGTCCCCCGCTTCAATCCTAGCTAGGTGTTTTGATCAGCACCACATGCAATCTCATGCATAGAGCTCCGGTTCTCACTGCTGCGTGTTTCTGGCCATCGGGGGGGTTCCACAGGGCAGCATTTTGGGTGTTTTTCCAGCACAACTACGGGCTTGACCACTGCTGCAGCTGATGGACTTGCAGTGCTTGTCAGGCACAAAGCACATTTTGAAAGGAGGTGCCATATTGAACTCCCAGTGAGCTGATGGGTGTTGTGCACGGTCAACTGATGGCACAGATGTGCCCCTAATAATCGTTCCAGGAGAACGTTTCCTCCTGGGATGCACTGGCCATCTGATCTGCTCTGAGGTATGCTGACCTATCTTGACCCAGTTTATGATCAGTTCTCTCAGCTGTTTTCTGAAAGGAGCCCAGAAAATACCACTTTATCATTTGGATTGCCTGGAAGTTATGGTACTTACGGCTCTGTTCCTTCCGTAGAAGATACTCTCTGTGTTTGCTCTCAAGCATTAACTCTTAGAAAGGGGAGGAAAGCCGCTCTGTGTCAGCATGCATACACAAGAGCAAATTTCTCTGTAGAGCTTTAATAGCTAATCAGTAGTTGGCTGATAGTGCAGGGAGGAGGAGGAGATGTGGAAGCAGAGGTAACGTATGTTCCACCAAGCACGCTGCTGGGTACATTCATCTGTATGTGCAGAGCAACCCTTTTGCTGATGTGCCATTGTATTTATGTCCTTTTTTTGTTGTTTTGGTTTTTTTTGCAGCTTTGTGTGTGCTCCCAGTTTTGTGTGTGTTACTTGGGCATGTGTACATGAAAGCCGGGTGATTTTCTTGCATGCTTCTTGATATGCATCTGTGTGTTTTGCAACATCTGCTTTTCAAGTGACAATGATGTTGATGCTGGATTTCCCCGAAGGTGAATACACTGCCTCAGCTACAATAGGATGGTTAATTCATAACCCGGCTCTGCTGATCAGTGAGCATAGATAAACTTGGAAGGTGAGAGGTGTGCTAAGGTCCCTTTGAGCCAAACCAACAAACTTATTGAGGGCTTTCTATTCCCTGTATTTGAAGGATATCTGAGTTTTCGTAAGCACTAAACTCAGCTTTATTATCAGCAGCACCAGAGTATCTAAAACTGGCAGCCTGAATTCTTGTCTGAATCAAGCCTGATGCAAAGTCTCCCATATTTACGACATACACCAGTGATTCTCTGAAGGAACACGCTGATGGCTGCAGAGTTTATGATTTAATGTTAAGTAGCACCCGAAGGAAGCCTGGCTGTACTATCTTAATACTGTCCCTATGTCTGCATGTGTTACGATCATCTCTAAAAACATGGACACAGGCTGCTTTTCCAAGCTTCAACCAAAAATGTTCAGTTTCTGAGAACGAGGCAGGAGAAATAACTTGTTTTGTAGATACTGGAAAATCCTTACCCTTGTTCTGTGGAATGTTCCCATGGTCCCAGACTTTATAGCAGGGGCTGAAGTTTGACCCTTGAGAAGGATGTGCTTTTTCCTATCCATCTAAAAGCCCGCCCAAAACTAGTTATTAGATCATAAACAGCCACAGCCTGTTAACCAAGTACCAGTCTCCACTGGTCCTGCAGATTTATTGTGAAATGCTCAGGAAGATCTAGATAAGAAGCCAACCTTCCCCCCAGTGCTTGTTTATGCTGATGCTGTATACAGAGGAGCCCTTGCAAACGCAATACCCAGTCCAAGGGTGACCCTGTTATAACACTGCAAGGACTGAAGCTCGCTCCTCCGTGCCATCTGGTTCTGCAGTGTTGTGTGTTCACTTACGTCTCAAGATCCTCACAATCAAATAAATTCTCACCCCAGCCTACCAGATCTATTTGCAGTAAGCTCTTATATACTGCTAGCGGGTGTATCCTCACAATAGGCTCAGTGAAGTGTCGCTAATATGATTGTTCGTGCCAGTGACTGCTCGGTTGCAGCCTACATGATTTTGTTATCAGAAGGGAAGGATTTATGTAATGTTCATAACTAACCAACCACTACAAATTCATGTTTTGCTGTTTTAGCCGTTCTCACCTCCCTGTTTTCAGGCTTCAAGGTGTCTCATTGAGCATATGAGTGACTGGGAATTTGAGAAACAGTACAGAATATATGCTTAATTTAATGCTAAATGGCAACGATATAAAGATGCTGATATTGCAAAGAGCCTTGGGCCAAATTCTCATCGTTAAACAGGCATAGCTGTATTAGACGCACTACATGATGAAGATCTTGTCTTTCATGTCGAAACAAAAAGAACTCCATCCTTCTGTCTCAGCTCTGAATCCTATTGCATAGCTTGTGAATGACAATATCTGGTGTAAATTCAGCTAGATTGATGGCAGCAGCAAACGTCCCCTTTTTGCTGGCTTAAGTAGTCCATGGCCACCTGAGCAAGTCTCAGGTGGTTTGCTTGAGCCACTCCTCATCTCAGGGGGAGACCTCAGGAGGCCTCTCAGCTGTCTTGGAAATGGTATAGACAGAGATGTTGCCTTAAGTACTCTGGACTTTGAATTATTTAACTATTGCGGAAGGAAGTGGGGGCTGGGGGAAGCATGGCAAAGGAAAGGAGAGATTATTTCTCCCCTTCGTAAAACTATATTGGGTTCAACATCATACCATGAAATATCCAGTGCAGAACTCAAGAACTGCTCCAGTGGATCTTCACTGACTTATCCAATTGCATGGAACATGGGGATACTTAACCCAAATCTGTCGGTTTTAATTATTTTCCTCTGGACAGATAAAAGCTTTCTATAGGTTCCTGTAGAATATTTGCTCTTTCAAGCGTTCCTCTGTGCTTTGATACTAAACGATTAAAGCATGCTAAAGAAAAAAACAGCCCCAACCTTTAGCTCCCCGTTCTTGGGCCCCCTGACTGCAGCTTTGATTGTTGACCTAAATTCCCCTTTCATAACTGAGTCCCGTCACCTCTGGTTGGAGTCTCCCAGCAAAACAGCCACGGCCAACTTTCAGAAGTGTAGGGCACTGTTTTCCCTCCTGCCTTGCGTGGCTGTGACGGGCTCCGCAGCACACCTGATGTGTTCAAAGTCAAGCCGCCCTCCTTCTCCCCCATCCACCAGCCTCTCTGCTCCTGGAAAGGAAAGCATAACAAGTCTGTCTTTTTTTTTTTCCCCCCCTTTCTCTGCTGTTGTTCAGCAAAGTGAGGAAACCTTATTCTGCATAAAGAACTAAATCCTTAGGTAATTCTACGGCTGGGCTGATTACCGGGGAGATTGCTCTTAGGAAGATGCAAGAAACTGCACTGAAGTGAGGGAGGGAGGCCTGGAGTCTGTTATTGATAGTATTAAAGTGGATTACAGCAGCTCGCATGGGCTACTTCGGCCTCTCTTCTTTCAAACTCTGCCCACAGAGAGAGCTACTTATGACTCTGGCAGCTACAGCCTCTAGCTGTGAGTTCCCGTTTCTCTGCGGCTGCTGCCGATAAACATCTGCTCCATCTCAGCATCGCGAGCTCGGTTACAGCAGTGCCTCGTGTCCTCACCCGGGATGTACACACTGTGCCCGTGCTGCCGAATCCCGCCCAGCGCACCCGGCCCACACGAGGATGTGGCTCTATTTTAAGTCCCCAGCAAAGTCCTGAAAGCAAACTGGGGTGTAAATCATGCACTGGTCTTAGTCATGGCCTCCTGGAAGAGGTGATGGACAGTTGTATACTGGAGCAGTTGTGGGTCAGTAGCCAAAGAACTGAGATTTCACTTGTGGAAGAAAAAAAAAAAAAAAAGAGAGACTGTATTTCTGGTTTTCCATGTTTGCCTTTGGAGTTTAATTTTCCAGCTCTCCCCACTCTTTTGATGCTTAGGAATTTACTTTTCCTATAAGGGACTGACATCGTGGGACTGGAAGGAGCCTCATGAGCCATCAAAGACTGTCTTTGGCCAAGCATCCAGGAACATGGCATCTTCATCTGTTCATGCGTTTCTCTGGAGTTGTCTGAAAAGTGACTCACTCCTTTGTGGGGAAGGAAGGTCACCAATGCGTCTTACTGGAAAGCTGAACTAGCACCTCTTAATTTCTTTCTTTTTTTTTACTTTTAATACAAGAGAAAATTCCATTTCAATCCCTTGGGATTCAGGGGAAAAAAATCATTCAGACTAAGGAGTTAGAAGGGCTGTCAGTGTTCTTCTCAGCTGTAGATCCATCCCTTTCTAGCAACTCAAGGGAACCAGAAATGAGGAAAACCGTTTGCTGCTGTATAAAACTTGTACTTTTAAAAAAAATCTAATTGCTGCAGGGAAAACAAACATCAGTTTTATTTCTCACCATTTCTTGGCTCAGAAACTTCAGGCACATTCGCCAGATTGTGGTTTTGCAGTCACTGGCTTGAGTCTCATTTACCATGAGGCCTCTTTACACCATTCTTGGTTTGTAAAGGGAAATCAAGTAGCTAAAAATGTCCTTTACCACATTATTGTAAAGAATTCTCAGTGTAAATGAGAATCTAAACTCTGTATGTTTTTCATGTAAATGTTGGTTGTGGTCACAGCTGAATTTTGAAATTTGGAGTGTCAACCATTGTAAGGATGAATTTGCTCAAAAACAGCCTTGTTTGGGGTAAAAGAGGCCTCTTCTTGTTTAAAAATGTTCTTAATTATATCTGAGAAATAACTCATGGCTATGGAACCCTTTACTAAATTGAAGTAAATTGTGAAAACATCAAATTATTCAGTTTTCAGAAGTTCTGGCAATTATTTCGCATGTCCCTCTTCCAATGGCTTTGGCCTTATTAGTTGTCATAGAAGAAGTAATAAATTCTTTTATTATGACATCCAAACTCCCAGCTGAAATTAGTTTCATTGTGCTGGGGACAAAACGGAAAAGTGACACTCCCTTAGCTGGAGGATTCTTAGTCTGGAGCCAAAAGTGAGGGACTGGGAAAATAGGTACAGCATACAAGCAAAAGAAGGTCATGAAGAACTGGTACAACTTTGCGAGTTATAGGGAATGTGGGTTTCTTATCCCTTTTCTTACTCTTTTTCCTTTCTCTTAAGAATAAAACAAGTCTTGCTGCTGAAACATCTTTTCATCAAGAGTTGGATGGCTGTAATAGTAAAAGTTTGAGAAAAGAATACCATACGTGGCATATGGATTGAGTAATGACCTTTGCCCTGAACTAAAAAATGTGAGGAGCTGGAATAGTAGAGTGTTTTAGTTCAGCAGCTTTCATACTGGCATGTTCAGTGGTGTCCCTATTGTCACTGTTTTTTTCTTTTTCTGCCCTCCTTTGGCTCCCTGTAAATCTTGAATTGATGGCAGCTGTTTGAGCCAAGCTCAAGACACGTTGCATCACATCAGGGTTTAAATGCTCAAAGGCAAGGGAGGATTGCTACTATTCTGTAGTATTCCTCCAGCAGCTCCATCTGTTCAGATGAGGTCAATCACTAGCATCACGCAGCACTTCAGAGAGAGGAAGATGTTCTTTAATACTGGCTTAGAAACTGAGTTTCCGTTCCACAGTAATTTATTAGTTTTTGGGGGGAACATTTCCGGCCCCAGTCAGTACAAAGAGCCAAAAAACTTGACCCTTAAAGACTGTATGGTGGACTTCCCTAGAACTGGAGACCCCAGAAGCCTGTTCCAGGACTTCCAGCTGTCCGTCCACCGGCAGGGATCTTGGATGCCTTAAGAAACAGGTGGAGCAGCTTTTGCATGTGCAGCTGCCCTGTGGTCCTCAGGGCTGGAGAATTTGGTCGCTCATTGGCAAGGGTGGCAGGAGATGGATGGGGAGCATGGCTGGGATGGGTTGACCTTCTACTCTTGTGGTCAAGACAGCCGAGGGAGTCCCTGGGGTTCCCTTAGCTGTGTTGAAGACCTGCAGCTTCTCGGAGAGGTTTGTTGGGACTAACCCGTTTCCGCATCACTTCTTCTGCTCTCACCATGTTGGCATTTCTTGGCAGGCAAAAACTCTCTTGTAAAAATGTCTGACCAGCTCTAATGGTCTTATTACAATGAGTTGGGATTTTTATGACTCTTTTCTTTATGACTTGTTTGGAAGAGGGACTTGTCTTGCCAGCTGTTTTGTCATTCGTTTCCGTATTATCCACCCGCTATTGTTGGAAAATACCTTCATTTGAGATTCATAAAAATACAGACGTTTATGGGCTCTCATACATCTGAAAATGAATGCTTAGTAGAAGTGTTTATTCCATAAAGAAAAATTTAAAAAGCTTTAAAAACATACTCCGGAAGGTCATTGGTAGCTTTGGCTTTCATATTACGAACTTCTCAGGTAAAAATCCATCCCAGAAAATGTTTTGTTTTGGGTTTTTTAGCATATTTGTTTATTCCTTCCCTGATCCTCCTCCTCTCCTTTCTCGTGGTCAGAAGTAGCAGGGTAAACTAGAAGCTGGTCTCAAAAAGGTTTTGAACCGAGTGCGCCCTACAGATGAATAAACACATTACCTTCTGAACCCTGGGATCCCTTTTCCAAAGGAAACAGGAAAAGGGGGAGCTCAGAGTCCCTAGCAAAATACCAACGTGCAGAAAAAAAGACCTGTTTAACTTTTTTTTTAACTTTCCCATCAGAAGACTTTTTTTTTTACGGGGGTGGGGAGGAGGAGAAGGGTGTGAGGAGAGGGGAAAGGTGGGTGTTGGGAGAGGGGAGGAAAAATACAGTGAATGCTCCGGTAACCTTTGCTCTGTTGATACTAGACAAGACTGCGCTGTTAATGAGTGATTGTTAACAGATGGCTGTTGAGCAACTTAGTCAGAAGCAGAAGATGTTGTTTGGTGGTAGTGCTGGGAGGGCTAGGGTGCAGGGGTGAGGCAAGGGGATATTTAGTCTTTTCATGAGGACTGAACTGTCAGAGATTTATGATTTTCGTTTAGGCTTTTGGAAGCGGAGGCTTGGGGGAAGGATTGTTTTCTACGTGCGGATGGTAGGAAGGCCGTTTGGTGCTGAAGGCTCCGACGATTATTTTTTCAGTTGAGGGGTGTCCCTGCAGCCCTTGGCCTTTGGGAATTGAGAGATGGAAATGTATGTCTTTAACTTTCCAAACCTCATGTCCCAAACTGAGGAGTGGGCTCTTGCCACTGATTAGGGCTGTCTGAAGATGGGTTGGGAGAGCTTTAGGTGTGGATCCACACTTTGAGAAAAATGATTAGTTCCCTGCGACGCACCAAATTGTTGTGTTGTGTGTGTGAGGGGGCAGGAATTCTTCTGAATGTGTGTGTCTGTCTGTGTACGTCTCTTGCCCTTTCCTGATATGGTATATACCTTGTTCAGCACATCCACCCATTTTCTTGGTGGGTTTCGTTGGGTATAAATTTGAAGGTAGCCTGGACACATCCCATTCATTCTATGTAGAATTTGAGTGCTTGATCCTACCAAGATTATTGCAGTTGTTCAGCATATCTCAAACTGTGCAGTACTTAGATTTTATACTTATTTCTTTGGACCTTATTAGATGCAAGGTTTGGGGATGTGAGGTACAAATGGGATCACAAAGGATTGCTTCTCAAGACTGATTTTCAACCAGTGAAAGGTAGGAAGTGAAAGCAGTGAAGGTAGGAACCAAATGCACAGTACAACATTTTGCAAAAGGGTTTTGGTCTTTGATCAGGATAAGTGGAATACCATTTGTACACACCGCTGGCAAAACATGACCTTTAATAGCAAGTCTTAACATGACCTCCCACAATCATGCGCTAGATAATTTAATGTCTTTCTTGTACGCTAGCTTTGTAACGTACGTAGGTGAGTGTGTGTATATACATATAGAGAGATGTATATATACAATTGAAAGACTAATTTCTTTATTCTGTCATCCTTATTTATTCATATTTCTTTTTTGGGGGCACATAGGACTGTATGACAAATGTTCTTACACCTCCCGTGACCGAGGATGGGTCCTGGGGATTAACACCGTCAGTGACCAGGGGAATAGAGACCCCCGCTATTTCTTCTCTCTGAAGACGGACCGTGCTCGCAAAGTAACCACCATTGCAGCACATCGCAGCTACCTCCCCAACCAGTGGGTGCATCTGGCTGCCACGTACGATGGGCACCTGATGAAACTCTATGTGAACGGTGCCCAGGTGGCCACAAGTGGAGAGCAAGTGGGCAGCATCTTCAGTCTTCTGACCTTGAAGTGCAAGGTGCTCATGGTTGGAGGAAATGCCCTGAACCAGAATTATCGGGGTTATGTAGAGCACTTCAGCCTCTGGAGGACAGCCCGGTCTCAGAAGGAGATCTTGTTGGACATGGGCCAGGCAATTCACAGACAAGACATGCCTCTACCTCAGCTAGTTCTTCAAGACAGTTTACTGAATGTGAAAAACACCTGGTCTCCCATGAAGGATGGCAGCAGTCCTCAGAGCAAGTTCAGCTATCATCACGGCTATTTGCTGGATACCAGCCTAGAGCCTCCGCTCTGCGGACAGACGGTCTGTGACAACACGGACGTCATCACCAGCTACAACAAGCTCCCCAGGTTCCGCCGCAACAAAATTGTTCGCTACCGTGTGGTAAATCTCTACGACGACAAGCACCAGAACCCCACTGTCAGTCAGCAGCAGATTGAGTTCCAGCATCAGCATTTAAATGAGGCTTTCAGCCGCTACAACATCACCTGGGAGCTGGAGGTGCTGGAGGTGAAGAACTCTTCCCTTCGCCACCGACTCATCTTGGCCAATTGTGACATCAGTAAGATAGGGGATGAGAACTGTGACCCCGAGTGCAACCACACCTTGACCGGGTACGACGGCGGAGATTGCCGGCACGTACGCCACACGCTCTTCAACAAGAAGAAGCAGAACGGTGTGTGTGACATGGATTGTAATTACGAGAGATACAACTTCGATGGTGGGGAGTGCTGTAACCCAGAGATAACAGAAGTCACCAAGACGTGCTTTGACCCATATTCTCCTTACAGGTAGGCAATTTCTTAAACAAACAATCATTTTTGTGATCATATTAATGAATATTTGTCTAGGTATTGATCAGCCTCATGGCTGTTAACCCTTGTGGTATTGGCATTATGAGCTTTGGAGTTTTTAACTAATATTTTTCTTAGTATTTAGCTCACATTACATTTATCCAAATGCAATCTCAGTAACGGTCTCAACAGAGTCTTAACATTAAATTGGTATTCCCCATGTAGGCTGCAGAAAGTTATTGCGAAGGAGCAAAGCAGCCAGCTTCAGGAGACCCATTAGTTGTTGGTTATGAGCAGTACATTGTACCATTGCACAGTTTATTTTAGCCACAGACTCTTAGGAGTGGGAACTGGATGTCATAGAATGCTCATGTGTATTCGGAGAGGGAAGAGCCCCTCAGGTGTGGAATGGAACATAAATACACGTAGAGAGACTTGAATTCTGTAGGACGTTATTGAAGGCAGGTAGGTTATTCTATATTCTTAATGCCCTGAGTACAGCACTGCTGTTGAGGGGCAGCTGAGTCCATGGGTTACAAGGAGGGAGGGTGGTACCAGGTTCCTGGCAGTGCTGCTGCACATGTTGGGTGGGTAATTGAACTCTTCTGCACCCCTTTTTATACATACGAAATTGGGCATAGGGCCACTTCATTGTAAATGCCAGGGAAACTTACTGCAGGTGGATGTGAGATGGTGAAATCCTGAGATCCTCAACTAAAGGCTTCCTTTTGTTGTGGTTTGAAGAGGAGCATCCCTGAATAACTTGCATCAGTTGAGTACCATGTACCTACAGTTACTCCAAATTGCTTCTGATAATCTTCAGATAAAGTTATTATGCTTATGTAAAAAAGTGTGAATGAGTTAGAAATATAAACGCGGAGATAAAGGTTGAAGCTGAAATTCTGTTGTCTGTATCCCATGTTACAGGGTTTTTTTAGGGCAATTCATGGAGTCATGGGGAAAAAACACTCAATGGTTGGAACACCCTGTGTTGTCAAAACTGAAGTCCAGGTTAAGAAGTATGAGCTCTTCAGGAGTCCTTTCCATTATAGCAATTCAGGCTATATTTGTAACTTGGTAGAGAGAAGTTTTTAAACAACATTATCAGCTCTACTGGAGCTTTAAATGCACATAATTAAGCTGCAAAGAAATGTTTCCTTTCCAGTTTCTTTCCTTTTTTTTTTTTTTTTAAGCTCTGGTGAGGTTGGTTTTTTAAAAATCCTTATAGCTCAGCTTGACTTCAGTCAATTACCAGTGAACAAAGCTAAAATGAGGAAATACTTTAAATACTAATGATTGAAAATATCGAAAGGAAAAAATACCAATCTTTTAATACTGTTCAACTGGAGAGGAACACAACTAAGCAAATATCATCAAAGGCATAATGCACATTGGATTGTTTTAACACTGTAGTTCTGAGAACTCGAGGTGTTAGTTATAACAGCTATGACAATTTTTAGAAAAATACATTATTTTTAATCTGATAGTACCCTCTTATCACTTGTTCTATGGCCAGCATCATACCCATACAAAATTAAACAAGAAAAGCCTTTTAAATTTTAATTGACAATTTTGAGACTGTGCCTTAGTGTTATTCTGACATACAGAGATGTTTCTGTTTCGAATGAAGTCTTTCTACCCTACAGATTGTACTTGTGTGAGCCCAAGCAAGGAATTTTGTTCTAAAACCTGAAGTTACTTTAACACAAGATAGTTGCTTTTCATACACAGTTGTATGTTCCTTTTGGAGACAACAACCTTGCTGAACTTTTCTGGAGGATTTGCATTTCGTGGCATTGAGCTCACAGATCTTCTACGTGTTCATTTTGGCTTGAGAAGCACCTTATTCTGACTGACACACTTAAGCCAGTGAGGGAGGCCTGAACATCCTCTTCCACAGCGTAGAGCCTGAGAAAATCCTCCCAATATATTTTAAACCAGATTTCATTTATTTGTCTTTGCACGGGCATTGCAATGCAACATTAACCATTGGCAATGAAACCAGGAAAGGCGGTAGAAGATTCCATCTCTCTGGAGCTGTTATTTAGTGGCTGATGTGCTTAGACTGAGCTCAGACACCACTGTGTTTGCACTCAGTATGGCAAAATGCAGCAGTTAGGCCTGTGGACTGGATCAGTGGGGTTTGTAAGGCTGAACACTGCTTTGAGTATTTAGGCTAACAAAGGTTTAGGGCAGTGGCTTTGGCAGCAAAGCCTTCATTGACTAAAAGGATGAAGATTCAAACCCTATGTTTGGCTTTGGTGTTGCCCTCAGCACCATCCCATGAGAGACGTTTCCATGCCAGTTAGTGACTCAGTCAAAATCTGTGACTCAGTTGGCACCATCCAGGCCCATTTTGCATCACCAGCCCCTCTTGTCATCACTTTCATTGGCAAAGAGTCCTCAGTCCCCTCTAATGCAGGCCTTGCACCACATCAATGAAGGCATCTCTACAGCCACCAAGAGCTCACTTCTAATTCCAGGTATTTCCTCTGCCAAAGTTCAGTCTGCCAACAGCAGAAGAAAGGGGAAAGAGCCCTCAGTCTTGTGAGGCATAAAGTAAAAGAGGGGGGAAAGATGAAATAGTAGCAGTAAAGAGTTTCCTGAGCTTTGTGCTGTAAAGACTTTTGACAGCTTTCCTTAGTACTGGGGGGTCCCCTCAGATGCTACAGGGTTTTGTTCCTCCTACATCCTTAGTGGCAGCAGTTGTAGCCAGCTGTTCACCATTTCAGAGTTTATTCCTGAAATACTTCTGTCCTTTGGAACCAACCAAAAAGTGCTAGTGCGTGATTAATGCTGTTATAAACAGGAACCCTCTTCAGTGCCTCTTCATCCCCAAAAGAAGATGTAGCCACTTCCAGTCGCTTTCCTTCTTCTGACGGTCTCAGTCCATCACGTCTCCATCCCAGGGACAAAGTTGCTCTGAGTCTTGTTAATAAAACCTCTGTGGATGCTTCTTGACAGAGTGCAGCCACAGATATATCACCAGAACCATTTCAAGGCACCTCCCATCTGCAGTATCAGTTTCTTGCGACCCTTTTGGCACCTTGGACGAAGTGCTCAAGTACTTTGGTGGTCTCCTTCAGCCACTGTTGTGGTGCAACTACAGTGACCTTAGAGCTGATCTCAGCAGCAGAGTTGGTTTTTCTTTGCTTGTTGTCTCCAAACTCTCTTTCTGGCACCTCTCCAAAAAATATTTTCCTCCAAAGAGCTGAGGTTCTGTGCCATAGTCAGGTAGCAGGGGTGTTGGTGCATTTAAATCCAGTGGCATATCCATGAAGAAGTTTGCCAGAGGGCGGTTCAGAGGGGCAGCAGCGGTGGATGGGGACTCTGCTCTCCGAGCCGCTCAGCAGAAAAGCTGTAAACATTGTGGTACCAACTAGATCATCTCTCCTCTTTTTTAATAGCCTGCAGGGAAAAAACAAAGGGCTGGTTATCATTAGCCACACAGCAGGCTTTATCCAAGAATATCTGCCTCACTACTTTTTATTAATTTCATGAGAGTAGGACAAAATGTATTTAGTCCCAGCAGAAGGTTTGCAAATATTGTTCAGCTTTTCTTTATTTCTGCAGTTCTGGGAAATTAGAACATGCTAAGATCATACAGTCTGGCCCAATACAAAAGCAAGGAGCAAGGATAAACATACTGGCCAGAAAAACACATTCCTTGTTTTATTTGGGATATTGCTGGTTGCAAAATAGGGAAGACTGAGCTCATGACACCTACCATGGCTTCTTGTCAAAAAACTTGAAACAAACAGCAAGGGATCATAGGAAATCATGCTCTGTAAGTGCCATTTGATGTGGCAAATTCTTGCACCATCCTATGGTTAACTGAGCCATTCCTTTTATGTAATATTGGGCTTGCACTTAAGGCTTCACCGCAGGATCGCATGGACAGATAAGCAAGCATTCCCCTTAATGCCTTCTTAGGAAAATGCTGATGAAATTCCTGAAACAGTAAAAGCTACTGGAGTGTCTTCAGACTCCCTCAGTTCATACAGTCTGCTGAATACTTGCTGGAAATCCCCTCGGAATAACTGACCCTGAGGACAGGCTTTCTCAACATCCCCGTGTGTGCCCTGGAGGCTCCTGCGACCCTTCGGCTCTGCCTGGCCAGGGGCAGGATGAGCTGCACGTAGTCCAGAGACTTGCAGCACTTGCCTACACACCGGGGGTGACAATGGACCAAAGAGCTGGAGTCCAGAGTCCTGCTGATCCCACCCTTTTCTGTGGCTTTTACCAACACTTGTACCATGCAGCTCAGCAAAGCTTAGCGTTGTGTCACACCGGCTTGCTCAACATTAAGGGCATCGACACATTTCGGAGTCAGTAAATTAGACTCTGAACGCACGTTTGAACAATTTGTAGAAATTTCCGTGGTGGTTTTGAGCGGCAATGGGTACGGCAGAGCCTTGTATGGAGAGCACACCATTCTGTGCTGTGTGGATGGCAGCGGTGGCATTAAAAGGAGGAGGTGGCTGGTTAATCTCCAGCCTAGGTCAGCCTCGTCCAGATAACTGAGCTGTGGCTGCACTTCAGGGCTCCTCCAGGGATTTTTTTTTTTTTCATCAGATCAGCCTCTTAACTCTTTTTCCTTTTCTTTTGCTGGAAATCTTTTCACGAGGCTTCTTTGCAAAATATGGTTAAATTACTCCAGAGGAGGGAGGCACACTTAGAGCCCTTTTCTAGGAGCTAGAAGAGTTGTAAGAAATACTCCTTGATTCCCAATGAAAGATTAATTTCCACCTAATCCTAAACACTAAAAAGAACAGAAGAAATTCATCAAAGCTCTTCAATTCAGGAAGCTTGAGAACTTAATCCCCTGCCTGGAAGAGACCATTGTGCAGCTCTTGACTTCAAGGATTCCTGCATTCACACAGGTATCAGACAGGCATACAGCAAGTACCTGAGGTTTTGTTTAGGGATTCAACATTAAATGTCCAGTTCTTTAATTACCAGCCCCAGGGCTGTTTAGAAGGTAGAGAGGTAACACTCTCAAGGACGGAGCTGCTGTGTCTTGGTAGTTGTCACCCAAAAGTCAAGTCCCAACAGGAAATCCTCTGGTCTCTCTGTTTATTCTGTCTCCTATTCCAGATGTCAGAGATGTTGATCAGCTGGGAGGGGTTGCATCTGTTCCCATGCTAGGAATTGACATTTATAAGTCTAGTGTTGAATGCTGATATAGACAGGACTTCAGTACTAAAGAAACTATTTCTATGTATACAACTGCACACTCTAGAAACAGTAGGAGTTTGCTCAAATTAGCTTGACCCACAGTCATCTTTTCCAACAGTTTTTTTTAAGAAACATTTTTTCCCCAAGACTCATAGGACTCATGGTTTCTTTCATGGACGTTATCCATTATGTAAAAAGATCACTGTCTGGTCAAACTGCAGGATGCTTGGAATGAAGACAGCCTATAAAATCTATGGGGTAAACTATCAGAGATCATTAAGGATCCTTGCGGGAGACAATAGATTAAAGGATTATTACACACTCCAGTGCCAATGTAGACCCATTTGGCTCTGGAACCCCCCGTGGAAGATTTGCAGGCGCAGGGTCTGCAGGTTTGGAAAGGCCCAAGTTTGGCCCTGTTTGGTCTGCAGCTCCGTGTCCCCCTGGCCCTGCTGACTCTCCAGCAACCCCTACCAACCTCTTCAAGGAACAAGGTGGAGCTCATCCTCTCCTGTATTCTCAAAGGTAGCAGCGTATGCAAGATGGTTTATTCTCTTTGCTGATCAATTCAAATTCTACTGTCTCGCGCACAGACTCTCGGTTTGATCGTGTCCAACGTGCCTCTGTGAAGTACTGTGGGGCTTTGCATTAATCGTCCTGTTTTTCTCCCACATCCATTTGTGTACAACCTCTCTGCAGCAGTGGGTGTGAGGTGCCCTCTGTGTTTTTAATTAGTGGCAGCTGAAACCTTCTGTAAATTCAGGAGGTTGTACCTTTCACACAGAGAAAGATGCAAAGCACAGGCTATTTCTGTGGCAAGCTTATCCAGGTGCAATACTTACATTTGCAACTCCCATCTTGCCTTTCAGACTTGTTTCTTTTTTTTCTGATAGGAATTAAAGTTCAATTCTTGCAAGCAATAGCTGCCCCTTGGGGAGGTGCAGAGCAGCCCTATCCACCGTGCTCCCTTTACAGCATCCATGAGCACGATGCATTTGGCTTTGCCTCTCACGTGGATTGCTGGAGTTGGGCAAGCAGTACTTGAGGGCTGGTTTTGGTTTTTTCCTAGGGATTCCTTCGTTATTGCTGCCAGTGGAGTTGTACAGAAATCCTTCTGAAGAGATGGTGCTGACTTGTGCTGTGTCTGAAGGGACTTTTTGCTCTGTGCAGCCACACTTGAAACCTTCAGCGTTACTGGTGCCTTCACATAGTGGGTTCACAGGGTTCAGGAGAAGGGGTGAGAAGGATAAGGTGAATTTTCTTTATATAGTCTCAGCTGAAAATGTCAATGTGAGCAGAGGCATGAAAACTGGCCTAGCAGCTCTGCCTTTACCCGATATCTGAAAACTTAGTGCCAGGGGAGAAAGCCAACTCAAAATTGTGATTACTCAGGAAATAGCCGTTTCTGTAAGTATTCTATATTTTGGGGTAGAAAAATACCTTTATGCCGCAGAGGACTTGTTTGCAGCCTCAGCAGATGTGATGGAAAGACTGGAAAAAGAGCTGTAAGTTCTGAGCAGAAGAGACAGATAATAGTGTGCCGTGCTATGACTTCCAGAGCAGTGATGGTCTTGATGTAGCTGGGAGAGCTGAAGCTTACAAGTAAGGCAGGTTTCAGCAGTACGGTGATGTCTTTTCTTAAACCAACTTATAGTGTTAGGAAAAAAGATAAGAAAAATACAAGGAAGGGTTTATGAGCTTGAAAACTCTTTTTTTCCCCTCCCAAAAAAACCCCTAATCAGTTGATCTGATTGGGGGGAAAAAATAATCTCTGAATAAATCATCGCTTGTGATTTTTTGGTAGTCTTTCTTTTTTTTTTAGTTGGTTGGCCTGTTGGGGGATTTCAGAGGTATGACAAGGGAGTGTATGTCAGGGGATTTGGGTATGTATGTATGTTTAAATTTGATAGCTGGAACAGAGTGAGGAGGGGATTAACTAAATGGAAAGGTGATGGAAAAGAGGAAGGTCTTGGACAAGACTGAAGGAGAAAGGATGCAGAGGCAGATCCATAGGCAACAGCACGAAGCGCAGTCTGTGTCTATTGGCCCTTGTTTGAACTTTTTTGGCATCGGTTCCTGATGTTTTAAGTCCCTGTCTGCCTCCTCCCTATTCTGTCTTCCTTCTTTCCCCAAGGCAGGTCAGCCCTTAAGTACAATCCCTCTTCTGCTCAGCTTGGGGAGAGAGGAAACCCAAGAAGTGGGTGTCTTGGTTTATCTTCTCTTAACAGCAGCAAAAATCAATTGTCCTTCAAACACCCCAGGATCAGCACAACGCGGAGCTCTCCCATCGCTTTTACACCTGTCTGCCACTCAGATGTGCCCGTTCAGAGTGATTGGTGAGGCCACTTTCGAAGTATGTGTGATTCCTTCTCCACTAGCAGTACGTCAAGACACCCATTGAAACTGTCACATAGTCCTCAAACTTTCTCTGTGTGCGTATTTGAGAAGGACGAAGAGTCCGGGTGATTGGAGGGACTAAAGATCGCTGCTGGTAATGATTTCCCTAGAGCAATCGGGAAATGCAACGATGCAGAGCCTCACAGCAGATCTTTTAGGATTACTGAGATATGCTGAAACCACTTCAATATCTGTAACGTGTTCATAAAAGCTGTGTTGTAAAAAGCGTGATGCTGATAGCTACAGTCGGTTTTCATCCATTAGAGCCAGATTCATTGAGAAGTAAGACAAATATACCCCCGCCCCACAACATGGGAGAGAGTTTAGGCCAGGAATACAAACCACCGCTGTCAAAAGCAATTCTGCGTTTGCTTGATTGCAGCCCTGGCTGACATGGGGTTACAGGACCCACATACGGTGGAGGAAGATTAGGAGCACGTGCTCTGCTGGGGTCAATGAAATCCCATCCTTCAGTTTAGTTCTGAGTGGATTTGCAATTTTGGAGTTTGTCAGCATAACTCGGCTGAAACTACCTAGTTTGTACATAATTTCAGCACTGCAGATTAACATAAATTTGCAAGAAAGTGTTTTCAGGTTCATTAATAATAGATGGGTGGCTACACCATCAGAGTGCTTGTTCTCAGCTTCCGAAAGGATCAGGGTGAGCTGCACAGGGGAAACGTCTTGGAAATACTTAAATGGTTGGGGTATGAAACTCTAATAAACCTCCAGAAAGCCAGGAAATTTGGAGTGAAGGCTGAAACTCCATACCCAGTGTACCCTACTGGGTCTTTGTATTTCAGAACACGTTATGTTTGTTTGCTGAAATATCTCCAGTATGGAGCTCTTTAGGGTGGAGTTTCACCTTTAACTCTAAATTTCCTGGCATGTGTGAGTTTGAAGTACACGTTTAACTTTTCCCCAGTGCTGTTTTTCATTTTTAATTTCCTTTCTCTTTTAAAGGAGGGATCCTGCTAGAGGGACCCCTGCTAAAAAGGGACCAGACTGAAACCAAGATTAACATTTTTGGCCTAATCTGATCTTTCTGAAATTCTTCAGGAGAAGTAGGTTCAGCAAATATATTTCTGCCTTTGTTTTAAAGACTCTTGTGGCCAATCCACCCCAGTGAAAAGATGGATAAAATCTGCACCCTGCAGACCAATTATTTCAGAAGGCACCCAGATGTTTGAGTTGTATATAACAAACCTTGGAAACACAGGAAATCTCATGTGAATTCTAAAGATCAGGTCACAGACAGTGATATGTGTGAGCTCTTTGTTGTGAAATGTCTTATTTTGGTTAATTCAATAATTGCAGAGGCAGCTCGTGTTTGCTATTGACACTTGTTGGTTTACATCAGCGATGGTAAAAGAGTGGAAACAGCAGTGGTTTGGAATAGCAGCAATGGCAATTACCTGCAATGCTTTTAAAAATAATTTTGGCCCTAGATGTTGAAAAGATGTGTCATCACTGTTTAGTGTGAGGGCAGCTTCGGCAGGGTTGAATTACAAGGTTTTGGAGAATAAAATTCTTTCTGCTGCCTCAAAATGCTATAATTGAGCTATACTGCCAGTGGATAATATGGAATAGATTTGCTTCTCATGCTATATCCTTGTTGTGTCAATAAATCGAGGACTTCAGTGAGAAGCTGTGGTAGTTGCTTTCCCCAGCACAAGACTCTGTTGGTTTTTCAAATCGTTCCCACCAGCTTTGCAAGGAGAATTTCCCTTAGTGAAATGTCCTTCTGGAAATTTGAAAAGTGCTGAAGTTCCGTGGCATTGGCTTTGTAAGTGCCCAGGTGTATTTTAAGTGCTGAGAGCACTTTAGTTTATGCAAATGAAAATTTGAAGTAAAATCCCATGATTCCTGCTGCCTGGAGCCAGGGAAGTTGTCACTGACCAGCCCCTCTGTGATGGGCCCGGTACCCTGTAGTGCTCAGAGGATGGACAACTCCCCATATCCTCTGCTAAGCTGAATATTTCTCATTCTGACACATGAAAGCACTTTGTCGTTTTACCGAGAGGCAGTATTCCTCCTCTTTCACCCTTACCAGTATGGCCCCATCAACATCCTTCTGCTGCATTTCCAGCCTTGACTTTGTAATACAGATCACAGCTGGTTGGTTTGAATTTCCCCTGAGTTACCCAGGATGCTGCTGAAAGCACAGGAAGAGCAGAAATGCTTTAATCAGTTAAATCNAAAAAAAAAAAAAAAAGACTAGACCTTAAAATTTACCCCCCGACCTTTGATACTCACTGCAATGACGTCTTTGTCCTATTTCTCTAAGTGCAAGATTTTACTGGGACTTGGCAGAAAAGTGAAGCGAGGAGGACACAGGAGGGGGGTTTGCTGAGTTAAAAAAAGGAAAATGTCAGTGAGAAAATGGAAATACCCTGATGTTTCTCCAGCCTAGTACTGGAGTTGGCCTCTCTCCCCCTCTTTTGCAGGGCAGGGGCTCCTTTTCCGTTAGCTTGACTATGGCCTTATTTAATCGGTTTGCTCTGACACGGAGCCAAGAAAGGGCTTTGCCGTGTGATGCCGGGTCCTGCCTGCGCTCAGGCATCCACAGCTGTTCCCTAGCACGGGTTGGCTTTTGACTACCGAACTGTCTTTTTATAGCCACAGAGGGCAACTATTAATAGATGAGATTTACCAAAACACAGAGCTACGCAGCGCAGTGTGGAGGGGAAGAGGGAAACCTGTGTGATTTATGCCAGGAAAATTCCACGTTGAAGTTATACTGGAAGACACAGTAAAAACGAATATGCCAAGAAGGGGATTTAATGTGTTAGTCAGGCCACGCTCGCATTTCTCCTCCATTAAGGATCTGCCCCTTTGCATGAAGTATAATATGTTGCTGAGTTCTTTCTTCGGTGTTAAACAGCACAAATTATACGGAGGATAAAGATAAGACACAAAGACACAAAATACCATCTTTTCTGGGATGTGATTAGACTGTGAAAGAAATACCGAAAGGAAGCAGAAGCATTCCTGACCCCGAAGACATTTTGGTTTGATCAGATGTGGGATTAGGGGTAAAATGTGAGGAATTCCGCATTGTGTGGTAGGAACAAGCTGATCAGGAGTTTGCCTTTTTGTTTATTGATTCATTTCTAATTTCCATTATAGAATGTACTGAGACGTGTGCCCTTGTCAGACTCAAAAATTGTATTTTTATGTCAAAGAAGACAGGTTAGGGAGTATCGAGCAGAAAGGAAAGAAGGTGTCAATTTAAGCTTCTTTTGCAGTCAGAGCTCAGACATTGATTAAATAACATAAAATCCAGATGATATCAATTAATAGACCCATCACTGTAATCATCTACACAATTTCTGTGCACCTTCCAAAGGCACAAAAGAGAATTTTATTCCCAAGACAAGACCCACTGACTGTCAGTAGCGTGTGGGTATCAAAATCCCCCTTTACACTTTGAAAATCTTTTTCTATAAGTTGTTTTGTGTTCGCTTGATTTATTTGTTTTGTTTAATTAGAAACAAGATGAGGAGAGATTAAATGGTGAAAAATTCTAAGTCTGGTACACTCATTTAGAGAACATGGGTAGACCTCAAAAAGGCCAGAGCTCAGTTTGCTTCACGTGAGCATCACCGATTGTGGAAATGTTTCCAGACTGTCTGAACAGCTTAGGTTTGCAGAACTGGTCAAGAACAATTACAAAACAGCATTTTTTCCATGATCTCCTGATTTCCACGAGCTTAAGGATGCTCTATTCCTGTCTTCAACCCCAGCAAGCACAAATGGAGACGAACGCCTGAGAAATATTAAGAATTACATAACCTTACATTATTCAAATTACCTGAATATTTTTCCGTTTGGCATTTCTGATTAAGGGTTTTTATTTTGCCCTCATGTTTGGCTCACTTTTTGCTAAGGACTAATTCTGCAAGTTGCTGATATCTCCCAAAACGTGTAGTGTCCGTGTTATTGCATTAAGTGCTGAGGAGAAGCATTGGCTGTTTGTAGTTGTTGCTCAGTTCCTTAAGGCAACGGCCATGCCATCTGCTCGCAGCAGGTATAGACACAGAGCATAGGCATGATTTAGAGAATTAAATCGTAAAGTCTTTATAATTGCTGGAGAAAAGGTAGGTTAGAGATGGAAAACAGGTATGTAAACGCCATGCACAATTTACATCAGGCTTCCCCATCGCACTGCATTCCTTAACAGCCATTCAATCTTTTCTATTTTTATATATATAATGTTGTTCCAAATGTATGTTATGCGTTCTGTCTGGACTAAGTTACATATCCCAAGCTCTTTGAAGTCTGTATATTGAACTCCCAAAGACTTTGGTGTTTTGGCTGGGATCTCTACATCCAGAGCACGAATAAGGTCGAGAGCCTTCCCGAGTCGAAGGGCAATAGCTGAAAGTTCCTACAGAACAGCACTGCACTAGAGTAAGTAGAAATGTTTTGGGTAAGGATTGATGGCAACAGTTCACAGCATTATGAAAGTTACTTCCCTTTTGCCTCCAGCCTTTTTACCACGGCTGTGTCAGTGCCAAAAACCAGAACTCGCTCACTAATTCTTCCAGCATTGATTGGTCATGATAAACTTCCAAACACAGAGTAAATTACTTCCGTCAGATACATCAGAGTGTTTCTCCCAGTTTGCCTGAAGAAATCTGTGCTGTTTGATTCCCCCCCTGCACCCAGTTGGATTCAGAAAGGGGCCAGGAGTTCCTGGCTTCCTCCTCACACACTCAGAATTCCTCTAATAGTTTTACTCCTGAGGATAGATTTCTTCGTGTGGTTTTGTTTCAGAATGTCTTACTTTGTCTTCAAAATGCAGGCTCAAACCTTTAGCTATCCTCACCTTCATCAGATCCCAAGTTCTCTTTGTCCATCTGGGAGCAGTACCTGAAGGATTTCTAGTTTTTGATCCAGAAAACCATCAGGAGGAGATAGTCCAAACGTGGTTCCAAGCTGTATTCCCTTCCTGCACAAGTGAATACGACAGCACGTCAGGTTTTGCAAAGTTCTTGAGATGTACTTGAGCTGGCAGCAGAGGAGTTGTGGAAGTGAGGGAATTCATAACAGCCCCCCTCTGTCTCTGACAGGGAGCTGCAAGACGTTTCGTGCTAGCATACGTTTTATAAATGCGGGTTTGCATAATTCAGGGTCTATGTGTGGGAAACAGTGTACAAAAATGACAGCCTGCTGGTTTTGGTGGAATCTTTGCAAAGCTGGTTTTGTAGTCATCAAGAGTTTAAGCCCTGTAGTCGTTGTTAGTGACAGGTTACCAATAAATTACTGCAGCAAACCAGAATGAAAGTTGATGTGTGATTGAGATACACGAATAGAGTGACAGAGGGTCAGGGGGGGAAGTCAGACTGCGTGCTCTGCCTGCAGCCATCGTGCTCGAGGCAAAAGTTGGTCAAGAAGTTTGCCATAAAGGAAGATGAGAGTTTTCCCCATCTTGTGTTAGTATTCGACAATAGAGAACAGATCTTTGCATTCTCATAGCCCTTTGCTAGAGGTCTGTGTTTGATTCAAGTGGATCCATCGACTCGTGGTGCCAAAACAGGCAATTTCTGCACTTGTGTCTGAAGGCCAAATATATGGGTATGATTTCCTATAGTTTACTGTTACATGCTGGATCAGTACTCGACGTTTCATAAGCTGCCAGTCCAATTTTGTAGGGTCTCGGGAAATGTGTCCTCCAGGGAATGCTTATAATCGCTCTTATGTTTTGGACTGATAGCGCCTGTTTTCTGGTACACGTTAACAGATCCATATGTGAGGCAGCCTAAATGTCCTTCCATCCACCTAATAACCTGGGGTTTTGCTGTATCTGCTCGCCCGCTGCTTACTTTAGGGGTACAGGACCTTTTCTGCTCCATGTATCCTTCGGGTCAAGAAACACTCACTTCCAGCAGCACACGTGGTATTTGCTTTGCATTCTGTCTATGCAGAAGTCGCGTGTTCTTCATAAGTTCAAAAATCAGAAAGACTGAAAGTTTCTGAGTGTTTGGAAAAGACACGTGTACATCTTTCCTCCTGCTGCTTGTCTCTGGCTCAACAGCGAGAAACAAGGGGTAGGATTTGGTGTTAGGAAGTTAACAGTGTTAGCAGCATCTGTTCCAGCTGTTGCTGCCACATTTTGTCTTCCAACAGTAGTTACTTGACAAAGCCATCATCTACTAAGTCTTCTTTCCGGCTCTTTCTTTTCCTTTCTTTCCGTCTTCCTAGTGAACAGAATTAGAAAGAAAGAAAAAACCCATGTTGGATTTCAAAAATCGACTGTCCACAGTATTTTCTTTCTGCAGCTCTGGAGTATTTTCATTGCAGGTGTGTTGGTGTTTCTGCCAGATCACCTAGCAATTTACTGTGGATTCTGGGAACTTCAAAGCTAAATGTTCTGAAGTGAAATTTCTGTTTCAGCGACTGTCATTTTCTGTTTCCTTGTAATCTCTTCATTGCTGGGAAAGAACAAGAGTAACTAGCTTTTGTAGATCTCATAATATTTAGTAGTTCTTTGAATCTGGCTATTTAATTTTCTTCTTTCTTTTCCTCCTTAAAAAATGTGTTCAAGACTTCACTGTCTAAGATAAAGACTTATGGTATCAATCAATACCCCCTGAAAACAAACAAACAAAACACAACAAAACCAACCAAACAAAAAGAGCTAAATATTGGTCCTTTTTTTTGTAACAAGGAGAAAAAAAAACTCTTATGAACTTTGAAAATGTGAGGTTTTTAGTACCAGAGCACGAGCTTTTCTTGGTTTCATTGAATTGAAGTGTCCATCACCAGACTTTGTTCTTTGTGATCTCACTTTGGTGTCTTCCACCCTTTCTTGCAAAAGATGAAATAAGGGGAAATTTCAACCAGTCTCATTTGAACCAGGTTTTCATTTCTTTCTCAAAAAAGATGAAAACTTGGATTATCCTAACCATAAGCCATTGCAGCAGGACCAACTTTATGCACAACCCTGCCAGGAGGTTAAGAAATGAGATTTGGAAGTCCATGAGTTGTAAAAACAAAACCAGAGAAGAAAGCGGCATCTCCAAAGCAAAAGTTATGTTTTGCAAGATGCATATTTGGACTGGTTATTTTGGCCCATCAACTCCTGAAGTATCTGTAATAAACATGCTAGGTTCTTTGTGATTATATATGATTTTATTTTTCTGCTGATGTCGGCCTGGTTCCAAGTCGCTCTCCATTCCAATAGCAACGTATATCTCACTTTGTGGCACAGCGTTTATGTGCAGGGAGGATTAGTGTCAAAAAGTGAGATGAAAGAAGCAAAGAATTTGACCTTGTTCTTTTTTCATCCTGCTTTTATTTTTTTACTGTGTGTTAATTAGGGAAGATGCTAAAGGACCAGACCCTTAAAGTCCAAGCTTTTGGTTGTTATTGGAAGCTCTTTGGGGTGAGAGGTGGTGTGTAAATGCCGATTATTAGAACGTTGGCTGCTCGCTCATGGAAAGAAAGCAGGGCACCGGTTCCACAAGACGATCTGTTTGTGAAGAAAATGGGTTACATTGTCTTCAGAAATTGTGAAGCCGAGGGATTCGGGAAGGACCAGCTTATTGCGGGGAGCTTGGACTTCCCATCTGCTGAGCACCGGACCTTCAGGACTTGTTTGGAGATTGTAAAATACGAGTAAAAGATTACAAAATATGATTGAGGGCTTGTAAAAGACGATTAATGGCCACCAGCAGAAAACTTAATGGATCAGCAACACAAGCCAGCGTTGATTTAAAAGATGATCCGTCTTATCACGGAATGTAGGCTCAAGAGATCGAGTTTCCAATCCGCGCTGGCAAACCGAATGATTTCGTTACTTTGAACAAATCATTACATTTCTGTACCTCAGTTTTCCTGTTCAGAGCATGTGGAAAATTACTCCATTTGCCCGTTTCATGGCTTTTTCAGTCGTGGTGAAACTTGTTGAGGGGAGGCCGAGCGCAAGGGTTCTCGTCCCGCTTTAGGACCAGTGAAGCGCTCGGCCGGGTTTGGAGCGGTGCAGAGGGCTCGTGTCAGGGCTTTGACCAGCGTGGAATTTCTGTTTTCGTGTTTAGGAAGCGTTTTGAGGCCCAGAGGGGAAGCAATGTGGAAGTGCCAAGCAGTGTAAGCGGTGGTTAAAATAGCCTAAAATATGTTTATATACCTTCCTACGCTGATTTAAATTCTCAAGGATACGTGAATGAGGTGTGCCGCAGCCAAAAGAGGTTTTCATAAAGCGGCGAAGGAAATCTGTTTTAACAGAATGGGCTCCTGAAAATATCCTTACGCCACTTCTTTCTTTATTGTTTGACTTTTCTCCTTGTTACAATGGTTCAGCCTGCAGAGTCTGGAAAAACATCAGGGTAACCAGGGCAGAGGGAATATCAGATGGAGATGAGGGATGGATAAGAGACAAATTACAGTACATTTCTCATGGGTCATTTGGCTCTAGTCTTGAAAAGGAGAGAGAAAAAAAAGTCCCAAAGTAGTAAAAGAAAGAAAAAGAGACAATCAAAACAAATAAACCTGCCAGTGTTGCTGATTTCAAAGGTCTGTGACATGTGCATATATGCCTCATAATGCTTTGCTGTTTTAAAGAGATGCGTCTTGAAATGTTCCATGCTTTAATCTCGCTGTCTCAGAACTTAATTGTACAGTAAGATCGCAATTCTCTTTGCCAAGGCTTTCCCTTTGTTTTCTTTTTTTCTTCCTGCAAGTTGGCCAGCCAGCATATCTTTTCCTAGTTCTGTGTAGCTGGTTAGCTTAATTATTTTTTATGGCTGTGCGAGGAAAAGGGGGTTTTCACTTCTTGCTACACGAGTGAACTTAACTGTTGCTCCCCTCTTGGACGCAGCCCTTGCCGAGGAATAAGGCTCCGTGATCACATATTTATGGTTTGTAGCACTGCAAATCTTTATAAACCTACAGAAAGGTTATATAAAGGTGAGGTCTCTGGTATAACGAGTGGGTAGTAGAGCCTTAGAGGATGAACAGAGAGAGGGAACAAATAATTTTGTGTATATTAACAGCCACCCCCAAGTTTTGCCTAGAGCTCAGGCAGAATGTGTTTGACATTTGAAAATTTTTACATCATCTTTTTCCCCATTCTTTTTCCCTGAGCCTCCACTCTTTCTTATCCTCGCCAGAACCAGCAGCAAAAGTGCTGGAAAAAGAAAAAAAAAAGAAAAAAAAAAAAAATCTGTTTTCACTGTATTTCTGAATCACAGCCCAGGTTTGTGAAGGATTTGGCAAGGATTTACAAACCTTTGAGAGAATCCGTGTAGAGATCTGAGGAAACCCGCCTCCCCCCTTAAAAAAGCAAGTTGTGTTGGCTAGAAATTGGGCAAAAATTGGTTATTTCAACTGAGGTTTCCTTCGAGATTTTGGATTTGAACCTGGAGCTGCACTTTGAGATTCAAATTTTGCTCTGAGTCGAGATTTACACTGGAGCAAATACATCCCGGTCAGCGCCGATACTTGTGTGCAGCCCAGGGAGAGCAAAAGTTGGCTCAAAGCACAAGCAAATGTGCAACAAACCAAAAGCCGACCCAGACTTAGGTTCAGAGAGCTCCCGCCATCAGGTTTATTCCAACCTCTTGCTGTGGTTCAGCCCATTAAGTTGATAACTGCGTTTAAAACATCCAGAAGTTATCTCTAGGCAATGTATGCAATGCAGCTGTATCGGTTGTTAAGAGGTTTTCTATGAGAAAGTCAGATATGGCTGAGCCGTTAGGGTTCTGTAGAAAATAATACTGATTTTTAGAACTCGGTGGCAAATGGTTTTCTTTATGTATAGGTTGGTGCTTTTCCCTTGAGGTCCTAGAGGTTTGTAGTGCAAAATGTGACAGCAGAAATGTGCATTTTTCTAGGACTGTCCTGCTGGAGAGCCAGCATTTCAAAGAAAACAGAATGAAAATGATGACCTGACAATAGTAGAAATTCCCTACTTCAGGCCAAGAAGCTGCTCTCAGTCTCTGTGTCAGACCCAAAGGATCCCCGTATTTTGTGCAGGAAAACTCTTATTTTCTTTCTCTCTCTTTCTTTTTCTTTTTTAATATATATTTTAATAGGGTTGGATAGAGACTGAGTTACTCGCATACTGGTAAAATTAATACAGGTTGGAAAAGACTACATCGTAGCATCAATGAACACCCAGGCTTTTGTAGCCACATGGGCTTTTATTTTGTAATACAACTTGCTCAGGGTCCCTCTTAAATGTGGAACCTGCCACTGATGTAAAAAAACCTCTGTCCAGCTTTAGCCAGATAACCTGGATGCATTGGCAGTGGCACAGAGAGCGAGACAGAGTTCAGGACAAACCTATCCAACAAGCTGCGTGTATATTTGAACAATTATCCCAAGTATCTTTTCTTTGATCCTTATCGCGTTGTGTTGTTGTTTTTTTTTTTTCCTACAAAAACATTCTTCCTTTCTTGTAACGGGAGATCAGATTTGGGGGCCATAGAAGGACATTTGCTGCAACGGGATAAACCAAAATTCTTTAAAAGCTGCCAAGCCTGCATGTGCTGACAGTGCTTGCAATTTATGCTTGTGGACATGACCTAGTGGCTGCCTGGTTTGGATGCGGTCAGAATTACAGTCACACATTTGGATTTCAGTGTGAACACAGGCAGTGATCTGGATCTAAATTGGGACCTGAAGCCTTTCACTTGTAATATTCTGGCTCCGCTCTATTTCAGGCTCTGTCCCAATTACTGAAAGATTTATACCTTTATCAATAAATTATCATGACTTTTACTACACTTACACCAGTGTCTTAAATTAACACTAAACTAAATGTAGATGAAGCATGCTTCCTGCTTCACATGATTTATGGCAATCTGTCTGAAATGAGGAGCAAAATTAAATTTGCGAGCAAAGAAAGATCTTTAACATCACGTCAGGCAAAAATTTTATTGCAAGTCCATTGCTACGGAGGGTTTGTAGGTTGTCTTTTGTTCACGTTTTTGGTAGACCTGTAGCACTTTAGGGGAAAAAAAAAAAGGAAAAAAGTAGAAAAAATGTTAGAAATCATGTTTGTAGGTCTGAAATCTCTCCTGTGTACTTTATGTCAGGTCGGAGGTGATAGACAGGATGAATACAGCAGTTACATGGCACTGATAAGCTCTCAGCATGGGGACTGTGTCTTCTTTTGATGACCTGCCTTGGAGAAAGGTGTGGAAAGGGGAGATGAGAGTGTCAGAAATGACCGGAGGTCAGAAAAAATATAACCAGTGGGGAAAGGCTGAACAAATAAGGTAGTTTTAACCTAAAAATGAGATGGTTTATGGCTTATAGAATAAGCTTTCAAGTAAATAATAGGTTTGGTAGAGCAGAAAGGAGTCATCTCATCTCCATGTCTGCGGGGAATGGCGCAAATAGTCATGAACAACTGTTGCAGCAAAAAAGGTTCAGGTAGACCTTCCGAAAAACTTCCTGGTATTGAAACATGGGCTGCAGGTTGCGGGGGCAGTTGTAGAGTCCTTGTCTGTGTGGTCTTAAGGATAATCTAGATAAGAATTTGCTTGGTGTGACGTGTAGGGATGCGCCTGCTTTGGGGTGGAAGGGCCAGCGATGGCCTCTGAACATCCTTTCCACTGTTGGTTTTCTGTGACTCTACGATGGAAGGCAAAGCACAGCTTATACACTGGCATCAACACAGGGTCTCCAAATGAGACTTCTGTGTCTAACCACCTCAGATTGAGAAATCGCAGGGGGAAAAGCTGAATTACAATTGTGTATGTCTGCCAAATGGCCCAATTTCAAGGTCAGCTTTCAGTGCTGTTGAAGTCACAGCTCTTGCCATTATCTTCAGGAAGAACATCATTTATCTCAAAACCGTCCTTGCCGTTCACTGCAGATATTGAAAATCTGTAGGTAGACACTGCGAGCTGAACCCATTAGGTAAAGGCTAGGACATTGCATGTCAAGAGAGAAAACAGAGATTTTTTGAAGTTGCCTTCCCAATTCAGAAGATGCTAGCATTTTGTTTTGATTTAATGATGAAATACAGTGCCTTTTATCTCTCAAAACTCATCAGGCGGTTGGAGGCCATACTTCATAGTGAGCAGATAGCAAAGTTCCTAGTCTGTGTTTGGGTGGGGTCTTGCAAATAATCCCTTAAGTATTCTGTTTGTTTTCTTGCTGTAAAGCGACACTTGTCTTTGAAGAAAAAAAAAAAGAAACAAAATAACCCAAAGTCAAATAGAGAATAACTTGGAGCAAACAGTAGAAAACATTTCTTAACAATAAGGGCTGGAAGGCTCCGTGTTCCTTGCAAAAACAACCACGAGTTCAAGAGGCTGCACCCAGCTACATTAGAGCAACACGGGAAAGCTGCTCTATGACATGTAAGAAATTAGGGGAGGAAGAGTTTCCAAGCTGGTTACCAAGGCCAAATTTAACACAGTTAGACCTGAGACCAACAGAGTTTAAAAACCATTGTGAAAAGTGTTGGTAGCTAAGCAGCGGTGATCTGTGGCTGGATTTGCTTTGGAGCAGAAGGCAGCTCCTCGTAGTGGCCCCGTGGGCAGGTGGAGATGCCACCAGGGACGGGTCCTGCTGCGGTGGAGCCACAGCCCAAATGGATGGGAAACAGGCTTGACAGATGAGAGAGGAACGTGGATAATGGCTCGTGTGACGGATGGCGCAGGCTGCGTGGTGGGTAGGGCGGCCGTGAGACGCTGCTGGATGAGCTAAAGACTCCATTAGGCTGAAACTGGAGCGCTGTACGGGATGGATGTTACTGATTGAGGTCTAGGCCTTACTGGATAAGGGTGAGTGTCTGTATGGTACGGTTTCAGAGGGCTATTTACACTGCAGAGGAGGAAAAAAGCAAACCAGAGCTGCACATTGGATGAATAAGTCGATGAAAAGATCCGGGTGGAAATGTGCACGTTGCCTGATATGATTTGGTGTCCCAAATGGCCTTAAACAGCCCATAGAATTTCTATGTCTAAAACAGATTCCAGCAAAGTAGACCTTTTATGATGCACTAATAGGCTCATTAGGCTTTCTTGAGCAAGGCATGCTCGCAGCATCGTATGTTTTTTCCATTACAGGAATTACACGTGTTTTGTTGTGCTTTGGGTTTTGTTTTGTTTTCCACATAGACTTGCCCTGACAGTTCCCCCATTCAGGTTTATATTGGAGGTACCATCTCGAGCCAATGAATTTTATGAAATATGTTGCTGGCACTCACGGAGAGATGCATAAAGGAAATATTCTAATGACAGTTGGAAAGGCTTTGATCCCTTTCCAAGACTGCACTCATGTCTTTGAAATGTGAGTTTGGCAGTGCTGGAAAGGCTCTTTGGCTCTCTTTGGCACGAGCCCATGTGACAGACATTATGTCCTCTATCAGGGGACCCACATAACCTTGAGAAGTGTAAGCAATGCTCGCAGATTGCGCTGGGTCAGATAGTCTGGGCTGATAACAAAGCAGCCGCAGCAACGGGGGGGAGTCAGCCTAGTCCAACACAATAACTGAAAACTATTTTAACCTGGTAACTGTTGGGTCTGCTGCCTGCGGCTGTGTAGTTGGACATGAACTGCAAAAGTAGTTAATTTATGCCTCCTTGAGTGTAGGAATGTGGTGATGATGGATAGGGATGGGAGGTTATTAGAAACATGGGGAGGAAGGAGAGGGTGGAATTCCAGCTCGTGTTTTTATCTCTTACACACACACACACGCTGGTTCCTTTCCATGCATACTCTGGGCTGTCTTGCATGTGTGCAGGATCCAAAGCCTTGCTTACACACTCACACCTCTGTTCCTGCACGCACATGTTTGCACACTTACAAGGGATTTGCCTCGGATAAATGCTTGAGCATGTCTATGTGCTGGGGGTTGCTGACTGCTTTTACAAAGGGGTTTGCATTTGCTCCCTCCCAAGCACGATCTGTTCACACTTAATCGCGTGCAGATTCTTTGCTAAAAATCCTTTTAGCATTCTGTTCTTACACCGCTTGAATATATTCTGCTCGTTTGCGGACTTCTGTTGGCCAGCAGAGATTTAGTGGTTGGAGAAATACTATAAAATCAAGTCCAATTGACTTAGTCCGGTGGATTTACGTAAGAGATTAGTTCAGTCTCGGTGTTGCACTGAGATCACTGGCCAATTAGTTAAATGCTGTCTGCTCTGGCTGTTGTCTGCAGCAATAACCCGTGTACAAAACAGCCCTAGATGTTGAAGCACACAGGCTGTATGTAAGTGAGAGTGCGATTGTGGCCATGCACTGATGATATAAATGGGGATTGGATTGTGTAAACAACAAGCAAAGAGACAGCTGAGAATAAAGAAATATTAGTTTAGATTATTTGAAACATTAAGAGAAGAGTGAGGATAAAAATGGGACTCTCAAGAGGGGAGTTTGATTATAGTTACTCCTACAGGGATTTGCATAGGCCGTGAGGTGTCTGCATCCAGAGTCAACAACTGCTGGCTCAGTACAGACACTGAGCCTTTCCTTCCCGCTGTGATACAAAACACACAAACATTTTTCTACTCAGAGGTACGCAAGGCTTCTGTTTCTGTCCTGTTCTCTCTTGCACAACGTATCACATCACTCCTGCATTGTCTTATGCTTTTGCTCACTGTCTTTTACTGATGCTGCCACACACGCAAACATAGACATCGTCCCCTTCATATACGTGTATCCTCTGCCATGTGTTCCCCCAATGCCTTACACTTTTATTTGGAAATGCACGTTAGCGCTCATATGTAATTTCAAACTATTGTTCATGGACATGTATTTGGAGAAGATGTTTTCAAAGGTGCAAAAAGATTATGCACAGCCTCAGAACAACGTGTAGATGAGTGCAGAACAAGCTTGAGGAGCTAAGGGAAAGATCTGTGTATTTTCCACAGATGTGTTGGGAACAGTGGGGAGATGAGAAATGTGTGGAGGGTCACAGTGCTGACCTGTCCTTCAGGATGTCATCCACATCCATCGGAAGATAAACACTGTATGGAATGGAAACATACCCTTCCAGCGGTGTCCCCAAAGAACACGTCTTCCTCCGTGAGTCAGCGAGGGCCTGGGGACACCCAGCCATGAACTATTTTGGAGGCAATGACTTCAGCAAGTGGCAGGGGAAGCTATTGTGGAAATATGAATGTGTTTTCCATTGGGGAGTCCCCCAGGGAAGGACAGAAATATCTTGATGCTGAGCCAACCCCCTTATTTTTTCTTCACCCTTCTGGGAACGAAAGCCTTGCAAAGTATGCAAGGAACCCTACTTACTGAATGTGACTGCACTTGATTTGTGAGCTAAATAAGCCCTATACACACCCATGCACATATGGAAAGGGGGCCTGAGGAAGCAGAAATCAACCTGCTCAAGACCATCACGGCGTCTTCTCCTTAGAAGCTAGTCAGCCGTGCTTGACTCCGTGCGATCTCTCCATTGTTTCCACCTGTTCACTGAAGACAGTTTTAGATTTGGTGTTAGCACAACACTTCATATCAAAAGGCAGCGTGAACTGGAGGCACAGAAGCAGTGGGTTTGCTCTTACGTTTCACATTCTCCAGCTTTACTCTGAATTAGAGCATCACGTTGCTGCTCATAGCAGTGTGACACACGCTTTGGCAAGTAGCTCCTCCTGTACTGACAGAATCTACTCCTTTAAACAAGGGCTGGCAAGCCAGCAAGCTTAAGGGGTTGGCTTTGCTTGCCTGCAGGCAGATTCCTCTGTAACCTCCAGACATCCCAAAACCCAAGAAGAAATGCCGCTCATCTTGGAAGGGGGACCTAGGAAGCCTTAGGAATTTATGTCATCTTACAGTACCACTGCTATGGAGATCTCTTGCAAGGAGATCTCTTGGCACAACTTTGCTTCCCGGAAAAAGCAATTCCCAAACAACCGTTGTGTGTCGGGTTAGACCATGTGCAACTTGGCACAGGTGACTGTCCCTGGTGCTAAAGGAGGAACTTGCTGGGGAAGGGGCTGGAGCACAAGTGTGATGGGAGCAGCTGAGGGAGCTGGGGGTTCAGCTGGAGAACCAATTTCTTCATGGAAAGGGCTGTTGGGCATTGGAACAGGCTGCCCAGGGCAGTGGTGGAGTCACCATCCCTGGAGGGGTTGAACAGACACAGAGATGAGGTTCTCAGGGACATGGTTTGGTGGTGAACTGGGCAGTGTGAGGTTGACAGTTGGCCTGTATGGTCTTGAAGGTGTTTTCCAACCTAAACTGTTCTGTGATTCAGTAATAAACAGCTTAGAGGAAATCTGCAAGGTAGCTGCTGATATAAAAAGATTTACTGACCATAATGCATGGTTAATTACATTCACAATAAATAGATTCCTATACTTATCTTAGGAATGTGGAAAGCTTTATGTATTTACCTTGGATTTTGTGGCCTTAGTTAATCAATGGCCTGGAGTGCTCAGATGAGATTCACTATCCGAATGTAAAGTAATTGAAGTTTGGGAGTGGGTTATTAAAATATTTCAGGTGACTGATATGCAGGATATTATAAGATCTTTGCCTGGATTGCAGCACTTCTTCAATACTTCGTTACTTTTTGTGTCACCTTTAGAAAGAAAAAATGCCTTTCTTTTTCCGCAGAGCGTACTTAGATGTCAATGAACTAAAGAACATACTCAAACTGGATGGATCCACACACCTCAACATCTTCTTTGCCAATTCCTCTGAGGAAGAGCTGGCTGGAGTGGCAACTTGGCCCTGGGACAAGGAAGCCTTGATGCATCTAGGTGAGTGATAAAGATGTTTCTTCTTTGTAAAGCATTCTTTTGAGACGGTAAGAAGGAAAGACAAATATGCGTTAAGCTCTGTTCTGATTTCTTATCATTCCTCTTATATATAGTCAGGGGAAAAAAAGTATTTCACGATTCCCAGATACTGGCTCACAACCAGGAAAATATTAGGTTATAAACCCAAAGCATATTATGGTATTTGTAGATGATGTCAAGCTGAAAGTATTTCACCTTTTAAGTGAAGCTACTTTACAGGGCATTCACTCCATGGGAGCACTTTGCGAAGAAGACTGAGGGGGATAGGTGGGGGATGCTGGACAGAAGTGAATTTTTAACCTTAGCCTGTTACGTTCTGATCATTAGTTCATTACTTAGTAAGCATTCAATTAATTTTCCTCAGAAACAGTAGTTAAAATTCGTTGCTATTTTTCTCTACCAGTGTTCAAAAGAGCAAACTGCTGAGAGATTGTATTTCTAATGTTCATTTGAGTGGAACTGGAAAGAGTTCACTGCCCTGCAGATTGCCCTGCGTGTTTCATAACTAGGTTGCTGGGTATGGCTGCTGGAACCCAGGGATCCAGACAAAGCTGTGCAACCTCCCAAATGACTCATTGCCCTGACACCTGCAGTGCCGCTGGACCTGTGCTCCTTGCAAAATGTCAGAGGGACCTCAAAAGGTTCAGAAGCCACCAACTGAGTCTGTATGTACTCCTCTTAACTGCAGAAAAACCTCCCTTGGGCTGCAAACCTGATCTGATCATCTTACAAGAGCAGGGAGTCTCACAAGTTTTCCAGACGTTTCTTCAGGCTGTCCAGACTTTCCTAGGCTGGAATTGAAGGTTCATCCAAGTTCAGTCTTTGTGAAAGGCTGTTTCAGACAGTTTTTATGTTAACCAACCCCACGCTGAGCAAAACAAAAAAGATGCGGCAAATGTAAAGCCTAGACAAGAAGGGCAAATACAGTGTTTATTCTAAAGCATGCTATAAGTGCTGAACTACAGCCCAAGCTATCAGTCAGGGAGGTTTTTCCATGTTCAAAAATATATCACCCCAAAACCCAGAAGCTGACATCTCCTTAACATCACCTTTCCCCATAGCTGAGAGGTGCATGGTCAGACCAAGCAGTTGGAGCCGGCTGCCCTACTTCAGTTAGTAAACGTTTTATTACAACATCCAGCTCTGCAGCTGCTCTGGAAGAAGCGCGAGCAAACTTTTCTTCTTCCCCAGTACGAGCACTGATACACATCCAGTCTCCTGCCAAACTCCGCTGGAGGTGAAGCCACTTCCACCCTGACTTGCCTCCAGCGCCATCTCCATGGGCTCCTGCTGGGATCACCCAAACCAGAAGGTGCTGAAGATGCCTTCCAGGGAGCATCCCCCATGGCAACGTCTGCTGGCAAAAACAAAGATAGGTATTAACCCCAGCCTCAACCAGCACCCACGCTGCAGTGATTTCTGCCGCTTTGTAATAGCACAGCCCTCTGCTCCCACGCAGGAGCTCTGTTTGCTTCTGATTGTGCAGCAGTATGGGTTGCTGGTGAGAATGTTGGCCCTAATGCCACTGCTGGAGTGAAATAAGGCTCCAATATAGCTGATCCTTCCCTAGAATGAGCGTTTTCACAGCTTCCCTTGGTGTTGCTGTGGGAGGGAGCAGAGAACAAGGGAAGAGCTCCAGAGCACCAAGAAGAACCTTCTGCAAAAGGGCTGGGGCTTGCCCAAAGCCCTGATGAGTTCTGCTGTCACTTCGTTAAACTAATTGTCAACATCATGCCCAAACAATATAATTTACATTCAGCTCCTAGAGTGTATTGACAGAATTCATTGACCAAAAAAAATAAAATAAAATAAAAACCTCACCAAAAAAAAAAAAAAAAAAATTAACCAACCGCTTCAAAATGACTTTAAGC